>OY740782.1:3926780-4386780 GCA_963514005.1 Raja brachyura | reverse complement strand
TGTGTGTGTGTGTGTTTATGTGTATACACACACATGTACAAACACACATACATATTTACACACATGCATATATACAAACACACGCACGCACACACACATATATATATATATAGACCGCTTCCTCCGCAGCTCGCTGGTTAACTCTTCCCACCCAAACCACCCCCTCCCCAGGTACTTTGCAACACCTGTCCCTATACCTCCTCCCTTGGCTCAGTCCAGGCAGTCCCGACAAGAGTCCCGACAGTTCTTTCAGGTTAGGGAGAGGCTCAGTGTATCCGTTGTTCAAGATGTGGACTCTTATACATCGGCGAGACCAAACGTAGACCGGGCGATCGTTCGCTCAGCCCGCCTGAACCAACCTGGTCTCCCGGTTGCCGGACACTTTAATTCCCCTTCCCATTCCCACACTGACCTTTCTGTCCTCGGTCCCCTCCATTGTCAGAGTGCGGCTAAACGCAAAATGGAGGAACATCATCTAAAGGGCCTTCCCACTTGGGCATCATTTGCGTGTCAAGCATGTGGCTCGCGAGAATCCCAAAATCCTGGATCGCCGGGCGCTACCGCACGTCACTGCCCACGCCACCACGCGCCACGTGCGCGTAATGCATGCCTTGCACGCGTCGTGCATTATGATGCACGATGTGGGACAGGCCCTTCATATTTCGCTTGGGCAGCTTACAGCCCAGTGGTAAGAATATTGATTTCTCTCTGATGTCCCTTCACCTCCCCCATCCACTCCTTTCAGGGACCCAAGCAGTCCTTCTAGGTCCGACAGAGGTTCACCTGCACCTCCTCCAACCTCATCTACTGCATCCGTTGCTCCAGATGCCAGCTGATCTATATCGGTGAGACCAAGCGGAGGCTGGGCGATCGTTTCGCCGAACACCTCCGCTCGGTCCGCAATAACCAACCCGACCTCCCGGTGGCTCAGCACTTCAACTCCCCCTCCCATTCCGTATCCGACCTCTCAGTCCTGGGCCTCCTCCACGGCCAGAGTGTGCAACACCGCAAGTTGGAGGAACAGCACCTCATATTCCGCTTGGGGAGTCTGCATCCTCTGGGCTTAAACATTGAATTTTCTCAATTCTGTTAACCCAGGCTGCCTCCTCCCCTTCCCACCTCAGCCCTCAGGCCCTGGCATTCCTTCATCCTCTATCTCTCCCCCACCCAAGTCGCACTAGCTTCTCATTTTCACACTACAAACAGCTTACAATGGCCTGCTTCCTTTATCATCGATACTTTTTTGCATATCTTTCATTCATTGTTCTTTATATCTCCACATCACCGTCTATATCTCTCGTTTCCCTGATCCCTGACCAGTCTGAAGAAGGGTCTCGACCCGAAACGTCGCCTATCTCCTTCGCTCCTTAGATGCTGCTGCACCCGCTGAGTTTCTCCAGCTTTTTGTGTACCCTTGATTTCTCTCACTTCTGCTACACAGCACCAATGTCACGGGTTCAATCCTGACCTCGGGTGCTGTGTGCGTAGCTTGCATGTTTACATTTAGCTCTTTTAGTTTTTAGACATGCAGCGTGGAAACTCTTAAATCCATCCAGTGATTTGGCCTCCACTGCCCTCTGTGGCAGGGAATTCCACAAATTCACAACTCTCTGGGTGGAAACGTTTTTTCCTCACCTCAGTCTTAAATGACCTCCCCCTTTATTCTCCCCTTTATGTTTAGTTTAGCCTCGAGAAACAGCGGGGAAACAGACCCTGCCACCCACCGAGTCCGCGCCGACCAGCGATCCCTGCGTGCTAACACTATCCGACACACACTAGGGCAATTTTACACTTATACCAAGCCAATTTACCTACAAACCTGTACGGCTGTGGAGTGTGGGAGGAAACCGGAGTGCCCGGAGAAAACCCACGCGGTCACGGGGAGGACGTGCAAACTCCGTACAGACAGCACCCGTAGTCAGGATGCAACCCGGGTCTCCTGCGCTGTGAGGCAGCAACTCTACCATGTGTCGGAAGTGTACTGAGGCATAAAGGGCCTGTCCCACCAGCATGCAACACCATGCGATGAGCGCGACCTAACGTGGTCGCTTGAGCCGTCCGGCGTCGCGGGGCCGGTCCCACTTCGATCGCCGGAGCCGTGCGGAATTGTGCGGAGTTCGTCCCGACATCGCGCGGGGCTCCGAAAAACTGACTATGTTAAAAAATTCCACGCGGCAACGGCTTGTCGGCTCGCAGTCGCCTCGACGCATTACACATCGCATCGACGTCGTGCCTCCGTGAACCTCCCTGTAGGTGCCTCCGTGACCCTCTCTGTGTGTGGCTCCGTGGCCCTCTGTGTGTGTGCCTCTGTGCCCCTCTCTGTGTGCCCCTCTCTGTCCTGGCGAACTTACCTTAAGACTTCGCTCCAAGTTCGCCTCACTTTGCGCCGCGTTGTGCCACTCACCCGACCTCCGCGCGGCCCTCGCTGCCGGTTTGGTCGCGCTTGCCGCATGCAGGCGCATGCTGGTGGGAACGGCCCTGTACAGGGGATCACCCGACCTCCGCGCGGCCCCCGCTTCTAGTTTGATCGCACTCATCGCGTGGAGTCGGATGCTGGTAGGACAGGCCCTTAAGGGGGAATGTCTCGGGCAATGCAGGAAGCATGAGCACTAATTAACTCTGACAGAGTCCATGTTTGATCTGGGTTGATGTTGTTAGCACAGAGGTACTATTATCGACAATAAACTGCAGCCTAGATGCAACTTGCAGACTGCTGCATTATAATCAACCCGCTCAGATTGTGCTATAAAACCACTCTATGTGATAGGAACATTTAAATGGCTTCGTTATTATTACTGGGAGTTAAAAGATCAAAGCATGGAGCAGTCGGTTAAATGTTAATGAGGCTGGTAATGCCTCATAGATCAATTAAACATGGCCTCTTAGAAGTTACCCTCTATCACGGACCATCAAAGATCTATAAAAAGACCATTCTGGACATAAACAGATGCCTGTGGGATTAAAGTATAACTGGCAATAGAGGATGCTGTATATCTGTGCGTGGGGGAGACGAGAGGGAGCCTCAGAACAACAGGACCTACCTGTAGACAGGAGATGAGGAGGAATTTCTTTACTCAGAGGGCGGTGAATCTGTGGAATTCACTGCCACAGACGGCTGTGGGGGCCAAGTCAGTGGATCATTGGGGCGGAGATTGACAGATTCTTGATTAGTACGGGTGTCAGGGTTTACAGGGAGAAGGCAGGAGAATGGGGTTGAGAGGGAAAGAGATAGATCAGCCATGATTGAATGGGGGAGTGGTCTTGATGGGCCGAATGGCCTAATTCTGCCCTAGAACTTCTGAACATAGAAACATAGAACCATAGACAATAGGTGCAGGAGCAGGCCATTCGGCCCTTCAAGCCTGCACCGCCATTCAATGTGATCATGGCTGATCATCCAACTCAGTATCCCGTACCTGCCTTCTCTCCATACCCCCTGATCCCTTTAACCACAAGGGCCACATCTAACTCCCTCTTAAATATAGCCAATGAACCGGCCTCAACTACCTGCTGTGGCAGAGAGTTCCACAGATTCACCACTCTCTGTGTGAAAAATGTTTTTCTCATCTCGGTCCCAAAAGACTTCCCCCTTATCCTTAAACTGTGACCCCTTGTTCTGGACTTCCCCAACATTGGGAACAATCTTCCTGCATCTAGCCTGTCCAACCCCTTAAGAATTTTGTAAGTCTCTATAAGATCCCCCCTCAATCTTCTAAATTCTAGCGAGTACAAGCCGAGTCTATCCAGCTTTTCTTCATATGAAAGTCCTGCCATCCCAGGAATCAGTCTGGTGATTAGGAGACCAAAGATCAGTCCTCAGATTAGGAGACCAAAACTGTACGCAAAACTGAACTAACTTATGACGTCTTGCAGTAACCAACATAAATGTGACCCTACAGACTCCCAGCCTTAAGGGCCTGTCCCACCAGCATGCAACTCTATGCGATGAGCGCAACCTAACGTGGTCGCTTGAGCCGTCCGGCGTCGTGGGGCCGGTCCCACTTCGATTGCCGGAGCCGTGCGGAATTGTTGGGAGTTCGTCCCGACATCGCGCGGGGCTCCGAAAAACTGACTATGTACAAAAATTCCGCGCGGCAACGGCTTGTCGGCTCGCAGTCGCCTCAACGCATTACACATCGTCTCGACGTCGTGCCTCCGTGAACCTATCTGTAGGTGCCTCTGTGACCCTCGATGTGTGTGGCTCCGTGGCCCTCTGTGTGTGTGCCTCCGTGGCACTCTCTGTGTGTCCCTCTGTCCTGGCGAACTTACCTCAGACTTCTCTCCAAGTTCGCCTCACTTTGCGCTGCGTTGCGCCACTCACCCGACCTCCGCGCGGCCCCTCGCTGCCGGTTTGGTTGCGCTTGCCGCATGCAGGCGCATGCTGGTGTGAACGGCCCTGTACAGGGGATCACCCGACCTCCGCGCGGCCCCCGCTTCTAGTTTGATCGCGCTCATCGCATAAAGTTGCATGCTGGTAGGACAGGCCCTTAAGACACAAGGAAGTGCAGACACTGGTTCACACAGTAACTCAGCTGGGTCAGACAGCATCTCCGGGAATATGCAGAGGTGATGCTACGGGTCGGGACCCTTCTTCAGACTGATTGTAGGGGTGGGTGGGTGAGAATAAAGCTGCAATCACAGAGGGGGAGCAGAGGGGGAGAGGGTCTCACAGAATTCCCGTTGCAGAGGGGAGAACTGAATCCACATATCACTTACCAGGCTATGACAAAAATCATCGACTGTCTTCTGCTATAAAGCCACTGACTCCCGCAACTATCTCGACCACTTCTTCCCACCCTGCTCCCTGTAGAGACTTGATCTCCTACTCCTAGTTCCTCCGTCTACGCCGCATCTGCGCCCAAGGTGAGGTGTTCCATACCAGGGCATTGTCCGAGATGTCCTCATTCTTCAGAGAACGGGGAATCCCCTTCTCCCATTGCAGATGAGGCCCTCACTAGGGTCTCGTCGATATCCCACAGCTCCGCCCTTGCTCCCCCTCCCCCTAGTCACAACAGGGACAGAGTCCCCCTAGTCCTCACCTTCCATCCCATCAACCATCGTGTACAGCACATAATCTGCTGACATTTTCCCCCAACATTGAGAACAAACGCAGGCTTGTTTCGCTGCCCACCTCCGCTCAGTCCGCCTAAACCTACCTGATCTCCCGGTTGCTAACTTCAAGTAGCCCTTGCTTTCCCTCTCTCCCCATTCCCTCCCCCTTTCCCAGTTCTCCGACCAGTCTGACTGTCTCCGACTACATTCTCTGTTGGCTTTGTCATCACCTTCTCCTAGCTAACAATGATCTAATCGAGGGTACTCAAAAGGCTGGAGAAACTCAGCGGGTGCAGCAGCATCTAAGGAGCGAAGGAGATAGGCGACGTTTCGGGTCGCGACCCTTCTTCAGACTGGTTAGGGATCAGGGAAATAGTCCTTCCAAGTCCGACAGAGGTTCACCTGCACCTCCTCCAACCTCATCTACTGCATCCGTTGCTCCAGATGCCAGCTGATCTACATGAGACCAAGCGGAGGCTGGGCGATCGTTTCGCCGAACACCTCCGCTCGGTCCGCAATAACCAACCCGACCTCCGGGTGGCTCAGCACTTCAACTCCCCCTCCCATTCCGTATCCAACCTCTCGGTCCTGGGCCTCCTCCACGGCCAGAGTGAGCAACACCGCAAGTTGGAGGAACAGCACCTCATATTCCGCTTGGGGAGTCTGCATCCTCTGGGCTTAAACATTGAATTTTCTCAATTCTGTTAACCCTTGCTGCCTCCTCCCCTTCCCACCTCTCCCTCAGCCCTCGGGCCCTGGCATTCCCTCTCTCTCTATCTCTCCCCCACCCCAGTCGCACTAGCTTCTCATTTTCACACCACAAACAGCTTACAATGGCCTGTTTCCTTTATCATCGATACTTTTTTGCATATCTTTCATTCATTGTTCTTTATCTCTCCACATCACCGTCTATATCTCTCGTTTCCCTGATCCCTGACCAGTCTGAAGAAGGGTCTCGACCCGAAACGTCACCTATCTCCTTCGCTCCTTAGATGCTGCTTCATCCGCTGAGTTTCTCCAGCTTTTTGTGTAACCCCCAAACGAGAGATATAAACAGTGATGTGGAGAGATAAAGAACAATGAATGAAAGATATGCAAAAAAGTATCGATGATAAAGGAAACAGGCCATTGTAAGCTGTTTGTGGTGTGAAAATGAGAAGCTAGTGCGACTTGGGTGGGGGAGAGATAGAGAGAGAGGGAATGCCAGGGCCCGAGGGCTGAGGGAGAGGTGGGAAGGGGAGGAGGCAGCCAGGGTTAACAGAATTGAGAAAATGATCTAGTCTACATTTTCCTTGAACTTCATCCCTTTTGTCTCATTTTCACACCTTACACTTCCTTATCTCTGTAACTCCCTCTCCCCTGACACCAGTCTGAAGAAGGGTCTCGACCCAAAACGTCGCCCGTTCCTCCTATCCAGTGACGCGGCCCGTCCCGCTGAGTTACTCCAGCATTTTGTGTCCATCCATTGGGTTGTAAAGGGCCTGTCCCACTAGGTTGTCATTTGCGTGTCATGCTAGCGTAATGCACGCCACGTGTGCATCACGTGTGCGTTGTGCTTTGTGACACATAAATGATGTCGCGTAAATGACGCGCAAATTACTCCCATGTGGGACAGGGCCCTTTAGCTGCCCAAGCGAAACACGAGATGCAGTTCCTCCAACGTGCATTTGGCTTCACTATGACAATGGAGGAGGTTGGAGGAGGTGCAAGCGAACCTCTGCCTAACCTGAAAGGTCTGTCGGGGTCCCTGGACAGAGTCGAGGGAGGAGGTACAGCGATGGAACACCTGTCCCTGCACCCCCTCCCTCGACTCTATGTAGGGACCCCGACAGTCCTTTCAGGTTAGGCAGAGGTTCACCAACACGTCCTCCATAATTCAGAATGATCCATGTCATTTTAGTTTAGTTTAGATCAGTTTATTGTCACTTATACCGAGGTACAGTGAAAAGCCTTTTGTTGCGTGCTATCCAGTTGGCGGAAAGACTATACAGGATTACAATCGAGCCGTCTCCAGTGTAAGATACAGTCCAGTCAAGTCTGATTAAAGATAGTCTGAAGGATCTTCAATGAGGTAGATGGGAGGTGAGAACCACTCTCTAGTTGGTGAGAGGATGGTTCAGTTGCCTGATAACAGCCGGGAAGAAACTGTCCCTGAATCTGGAGGTGTGCGTTCGTTTCCACACTTCTGTGCCTCTTGCCCGATGGGAGAGGGGAGAAGAGGGAGTGACCGGGGGTGAGACTGGTCCGTGATGATGCTGCTGGCCTTGCCGGGGCAGCGTGAGGTGTAGATGGAGGCGATGGGAGGGAGGTCGGTTTGTGTGATGGTCTGGGCTGCGTCCACAATTCGCTATAATTTACAACACTTTAACATTGGCACCAGCACAAGGCAACTTTTAGGTGCATTTTGGAGAAACGTGGGGGACTAGGTGGTAACTCTTATGCCCCTGTCCCACTTAGGAAACCTGAACGGAAACCTCTGGAGACTTTGCGCCCCACCCAAGGTTTCCGTGCGGTTCCCGGAGGTTTTTGTCAGTCTCCCTAATGGTCGAAAGTGGTTTCCGTTTTAAAAATCGGTAATTTTTTAGTCGAAGCCGGTTGCGATGCTAGTTGAAGGTGGTTGCCGGAGGACAAAAACCTCCGGGAACCGCACGGAAACCTTGGGTGGGGCGCAAAGTCTCCAGAGGTTTCTGTTCAGGTTTCCTAAGTGGGACAGGGGCATTACGCACTCCTCATCTAGACACCAGTGGGATAGGTAGCGCTGTCCATGATCCCACTCTGGGTATTTAATCTGCTGCAGAGATCTTGTCGGCACGGGCAAGTCTGGAGTTTAATTTGACCAGGGAGCCCTGCACACCAACACTATCCCACACACTAGGGTCAATTTAAATATTTTACCAAGCCAATTAACCTACAAACCTGCAAGTCTTTGAAGTGTGGGAGGAAACTGGAGCACCCGGAGAAAACCCACGCAGTCACGGGGAGAACATACAACCTCCGTACAGACAGCACCCGTAGTTAGGATCGAACCCGGGTCTCTGGCGCTGTGAAGCAGCAACTCTACCGCTGCACCACTGTGCCATAGTTGGGGGTGACCTTATTGAGGTGTACAAGGTCATGAGGGGCATGGATAAAGTAAATACTCAGTCTTTTTATCTCAGGGAAGAGGATTCCTAAACTAGAGGGCCTAGGCCTAATGTGAGCGTGGAGGAGAGATTTAAGAGGGACATTGGGCGCTTATTTTTCACTCATGAGGGTAGTGCGTATCTGGAATGAGGAAGCTTTAGAGGTGGATACGATTATAATTTGAATGATATATGGCTGGGAAGGGTTTAGACCAGGGGTGGGGAACCTGCGGCCTTCTAGGCTGCATGCGGCCTACTTGGCCATTAAGTGCGGCCTTTTGAAGGAATCCAAATTTTGTCGAACAAATCCTTTTATTTTTATCAATATGTTTTTGTTTGTCTTTTATTATTTTTTATTTTAATCTTAAAATGAACGTATTTAAAATACCAAAGAGTTAAAAGAAGATTCAACAAAATAAACCTCCCCGACTGACGGCCACAATTAAAACATTAGTAAGTCATGAGGGCTATTTTAACAAAATGATGTACATTTTGAAGTATATCTGATTGAAGTTTCTTGGGTGCGGCCTTATTAGATTACAGCGAACTTCCACATGAAACGGCATTAAGTTCCCCACCCCTGGTTTAGAGGGATATGGGCCAAATGCAGGCGTAGGCCAGAATGCTAACATGGTGGCCACTAACAAGATGGTGCCAAGGGTCGGTTTCCTTGCTGCATGGCTCTATGATTCTATCGCTGTGGAGGTAGGTGGGAGTTGACTATATCGATGGGTGTGGAGTCTCCTGCCCCTGGGAAATTCTTCATCGTTTCATGGCAGATTGCATCAACTCCGGGGATTGCTGGTGTTAGCTCTCAAGCCTTTCAGGAGCAGCTTCTGTGATCAGACTACTGAACTGTCCTCCTAAAAAAGCTAGGGTGTACTCTCAATCTTCCAACCTACCTCATTGCAGGCCTTGCACTTTTTAAAATCTGGAAAGCTATGACACTGTAACTCCACATTCTGCACCCTGGAATTTTAATCTCAGCGTTGACTCTGAACGGCTAGATTATACTCATGGCCATACTCTGAACGGCTAGATTGTACTCATGGATGGTCTGATTGGACTGGATAGCAGCATAGTCAGGTGACATAGTTGCGCAGCGGCAGAGTTGCTGCCTCAGAGCGCTAGAGGCCCGGGTTCGATCCCGACTACAGGTGCCGTCGGTACGGAGTTTGTACGTTCTCCCCGTGACCTGCGTGGGTTTTCTCCGAGACCTTTGGATTCCTCCCGCACTCCAAAGACGTGCAGGTTTGTTTGTAGGATAATTGGCTTGGTATGAATGTAAAATTGCCCCGAGTGTGTTAGGGTAGGGTAGCGTTAAGGGGCTGTCCCACTTGGGCGACCTAATCGGCGAGTTTAGGAGAGTTTGAAAAAATGTCAAGACCTCCTTCGACTATGTTGAAGACCTCCTTCGACCTCCTTTGACTATGTTGAAGACTAGCGACGACCAGCTACGACTAACTTCGGGAAAATTGGACACCGAATAGTGGAGAGTGAAGACGACCTCCTTCAATCTCCCTTCGACTATGATGAAGACTATCTACGACTACCTTCGACTACCCTCGATTACCTACGACCAACATGCCGACCTACTACGACTTACTACGACTAAATCTACGAGTATAGATTTTTCCATGGCGACCTTTTTTTACTTGCGGGCATTTTTTAACATATTGAAAAATACGCCAGGCCTCGAGTACACGGGGACCACTCTCGAGCATGAAGGAGAGTTACGAAGACCTCCTAGGACCTCGTGTCGACCATGCTGCCAGTACGAGTCGAGGGGAAACTCGCCAGAACTCGCGGATTAGGCTGGGGTTTACGCGGCCGTCAAGGAGGCCTCGCGACAATGGGGCCACGGCGGCGACGAGGCATCGCGGAGATGGAGCAGTGGCAGTGGTCGGGGAAAGGAGAGGGAAAGAGAGGTGAAGGAGGGATTGGGGGAGGGGAGGGAACAGGAGAGGGGAAAGACCCTGGGGCGGTGAGGAGGGAGGGTGGAGGGATTGAGGGAGAGGAGAGGGTAGGGGAGGTAGTTGCCACACCTACACTCCTTCCCACTACCTTCCCTCCCCCTCTCTACCCCCTCCCTATCTACACTCACTCGCACCCTCTCTACCCTCTCCCTCTCTGCCCCTCTCCCTCTCTAACCCCCTCCCCTCTATCCTCCCTCTCTACCCCCTCCCTCTCTGCCCCTCTCCCTCTCTAACCCCCTCCCCTCTATCCTCCCTCTCTACCCCCTCCCTCTCTGCCCCTCTCCCTCTCTAACCCCCTCCCCCTCTATCCTCCCTCTCTACCCCCTCTACCCTCCCTCTCTCTTTACCCCCCCCTCTCTGCCCCTCTCCCTCTCTACCCCCTCCCCTCCCTCCCCCTCTCTGAGTGGTGGGATCTTGCCTTGGGGTTAGTGACCCAACGGGGCGGCACTTGGTCCAATGGTTTACTTAAAACCTGAATATTTTTAATTGAAACCCTGCAGTCTTTCCCCACACCAGGAATCGCTAAGCTGCCGACTTTGACTTAACGAGGTGACTCTGTGTCGGAGCTAACGAAGCAAGCAAGGAAGCCCGCGTGCGGCCGGTGGCATCTGGTTCAGGTCTGGAGCAGTCACTGCTGCCTGGCAGACAGAGGTTGGGAGTTGACTTGTGAACTAAAGGGGGTTACACAAAAGGCTGGAGAAACTCAGCGGGTGCAGCAGCATCTAAGGAGCGAAGGAGATAGGCGACGTTTCGGGTCGAGACCCTTCTTCAGACTGGTCAGGGATCAGGGAAACGAGAGATATAGACGGTGATGTGGAGAGATAAAGAACAATGAATGAAAGATATGCAAAAAAGTATCGATGATAAAGGAAACAGGCCATTGTAAGCTGTTTGTGGTGTGAAAATGAGAAGCTAGTGCGACTGGGGTGGGGGAGAGATAGAGAGAGAAGGAATGCCAGGGCCCGAGGGCTGAGGGAGAGGTGATGAGGGGAGGAGGCAGTCTGGGTTAACAGAATTGAGAAAATTCAATGTTTAAGCCCAGAGGATGCAGACTCCCCAAGCGGAATATGAGGTGCTGTTCCTCCAGCTTGCGGTGTTGCTCACTCTGGCCGTGGAGGAGGCCCAGGACCCAGAGGTCGGATACGGAATGGGAGGGGGAGTTGAAGTGCTGAGCCACTGGGAGGTCGGGTTGGTTATTGCGGACCGAGCGGAGGTGTTCGGCGAAACGATCGCCCAGCCTCCGCTTGGTCTCACCGATGTAGATCAGAACTAAGCATCAACTCTAAGTGTCCAGCACGCTAGCCTCTCACCTCTTGCCCCCCCCCCCCCCCCCCCCCGCTCATCCTCCATTCCCAGTGCCGCTCTTTGCAATGGACCCTGAACCACCTCATCTGCAGAACCCAATCAGTGCAAATCAATAATCAATAAGGTCGACACAGAATGCTGGAGTAACTCAGCGGGACAGGCAGCATCTCTGGAGAGAAGGGATTATTTATTAATGTTTCATGTTTTATAACCATATAACCATATAACAATTACAGCACAGAAACAGGCCTTCTCGGCTCTTCCAGTCCGTGCCGACCATTTATTTTCCCCTAGTCCCACCTACCTGCACTCAGACCATACCCCTCCATTCCCTTCCCGTCCATATACCTATCCACTTTACTTTTAAATGTTAAAATCGATCCTGCCTCCACCACTTCTGCTGGAAGATCATTCCACACAGCCACCACTCTCTGAGTAAAGAAGTTCCCCCTCATGTTACCCCTAAACTTCTGTCCCTTAATTCTCATGTCATGCCCTCTTGTTTGAATCTTCCCTACCCTCAATGGGAAAAGCTTATCCACGTCAACTCTGTCTATCCCTTTCATCATTTTAAAGACCTCAATCAAGTCCCCCCTTAACCTTCTGCGCTCCAAAGAATAAAGACTTAACTTGTTCAACCTTTCTCTGTAACTTAGTTGCTGGAACCCAGGCAACATTCTAGTAAATCTCCTCTGTACTCTCTCTATTTTGTTGACATCCTTCCTATAATTAGGCGACCAAAATTGTACACCATACTCCAGAATTGGTCTCACCAATGCCTTGTACAATTTTAACATTACTTCCCTACTCCTATATTCAATGCTCTGATTTATAAAGGCCAGCACACCAAAAGCTTTCTTTACCACCCTATCTACATGCGATTCCACCTTCAGGGAACTATGCACAGTTATTCCTAGATCCCTCTGTTCCACAGCATTCCTCAATTCCCTACCATTTACCATGTACGTCCTATTTTGATTTGTCCTGCCAAGATGTAGCACCTCACACTTATCAGCATTAAACTCCATCTGCCATCTTTCAGCCCACTCTTCCAAATGGCCCAAATCTCTCTGTAGACTTTGAAAATCTACTTCATTATCCACAGCACCACCTATCTTAGTATCATCTGCATACTTACTTATCCAATCACCTAGATCATTGATGTACATGACAAACAACAGTGGACCCAACACAGATCCCTGAGGCACCCCACTGGTCACCAGCTTCCAACCCGACAAACAGCCATCCACCATTACTCTCTGGCATCTCCCATTCAGCCACTGTTGAATCCATCTTGCTACTCCGCCATTAACACCCAAAGATTGAACCTTCTTAAGCAACCTTCCATGGGGAACCTTGTCAAAGGCATTACTGAAATCCATATAGACAACATCCACTGCTTTACCCTCATCAATTTCCCTAGTAACCTCTTCAGAAAATTCAAGAAGGTTTGTCAAACATGACCTTCCAGGCACAAATGTGTCATTCCTAACTGTCACTGTATGTCATGTTGTCACTTGCGGGTGGAGCAGCAAGGCAAATTCCTTGTATGTGAATACTTGGCCAATAAACTTATTCATTCATTCACAGTGGGTGACGTTTCGGGTTGAGGCCCTTCTTCAGACTTGAGTTATTCCAGCACTTAATGTCTATGTTTGGTGTAAACCAGCATCTGCAGTTCCTCCCCACACATTAATCAGTAAGGCATCAGTAAACATAGAAACATAGAAAATAGGTGCAGGAGTAGGCCATTCGGCCCTTCGAGCCTGCACCACCATTCAATATGAACATGGCTGATCATCCAACTCAGTAGCCCGTACCTGCCTTCTCTCCACACCCCCTGATCCCCTTAGCCACAAGGACCACATCTAACTCTCTCTTAAATATAGCCAATGAACTGGCCTCAACTACCTTCTGTGGCAGAGAAATCCACAGATTCACCACTCTCTGTGTGAAAAATGTTTTTTCTGATCTCGGTCCTAAAAGACTTCCCCCTTATCCTTAAACTGTGACCCCTTGTTCTGGACCTCCCCAACATCGGGAACAATCTTCCAGCATCTAGCCTGTCCAACCCCTTAAGAATTTTGTAAGTTTCTATAAGATCCCCCCTCAATCTTCTAAATTCCAGCAAGTACAAGCCGAGTCTTTCTTCATATGAAAGTCCTGCCATCCCAGGAATCAGTCTGGTGAACCTTCTCTGTACCCCCTCTATGGCAAGAATGTCTTTCCTCAGATTTGGAGACCAGAACTGTACGCAATACTCCAGGTGTGGCCTCACCAAAACCCTGTACAACTGCAGTAGAATTTTGCATCTTCTCACTGTGATGGCGTGGGTTTCCTCCGGGTGCTCTGGTTTCCTTCCACACTCCAAAGACGTACAGGTTTGTAGGCTAATTGGCGTTGGTGAAATTGTAAATTGTCCCTCGTGTGTGTGGGATAGCGTAAGTGTGCGGGGATCGCTGGTCGGCGCGGACTCGGTGGGCCGAAAGGCCTGTTTCCGCGCTGTATCTCTAAACTCAACTAAAAAACGAATCCCTATGAGGGTGTGTAGGTTAATTGGCCCTCTGTAAATTGTCCCTGTAGGTTCACGAGATTGATCCCTGGGACGGCGGGACTGTCATATGAGGAAAGATTGAAAAGACTAGGCTTGTATTCACTGGAGTTTAGAAGGATGAGGGGGGATCTTATAGAAACATATAAAATTATAAAAGGGCTGGACAAGCTAGATGCAGGAGAAATGTTCTCAATGTTGGGCAAGTCCAGAACCAGGGGCCACAGTCTTAGAATAAGGGGGAGGCCATTTAAGACTGAGGTGAGAAAAAACTTTTTTATCCAGAGAGTTGTGAATTTGTGGAATTCCCTGCCACAGAGGGCAGTGGAGGCCAAGTCACTGGATGGATTTAAGAGAGAGTTAGAGCCATCTAGAGCTCTAGGGCCTAGTGGAGTCAAGGGATATGGGAGAAGGCAGGCACGGGTTATTGATTGGGGACGATCAGCCATGATCGCAATGAAGGGCCTATCCTGCACCTATTTTCTATGTTTCTATGTTACTCCAGCTTTTTGTGCCTATCTTTGCCAAAAGACACGCGATGGCCTGCAAGCTGGCAGCTGGTAGTTTATTACAGAGGCACACAGGGCCAGTGCCCTCTGTCTGGGGAAAGGCTGCTTGCTGCACAGTGTCTGTCTTGGTGAATCACACCACCCTAACGCAAGTGCGACTGCTCTAAGGCCAAGAACACCAGCTCATGCAATGGGAGACTAATTAGTTCAAAGCTTCTCCCGGCAGTGAGCAAAGGCAGGAGCAAAGATCATAGAGTGGAGCTTGGGCAGGACCTGTGCCGACTGCACCACTCTGTGTAGCTGTGAAACCGCTGGCAATTATAAACTAGGTGACAACATTCATCTCATGCTCACACACACATACACACACATATATTTGCACACACACACTTTTCCACGCGCTCACGTGCTTTGTGCACGCACACTCAAATATTTACACACACGCACATGTATGCAAGCTCACACACATGTACACACACTCTCACACACACACACATACACACACACTCAAACATACACTGACACACATGCTCACACACACTTGCATACACGCACACACACACTCGCACACACTCGCACACACTCACACACTCATGCTCACACACACGCACTCACTCGCACACACTCATGCTCACACACACATGCACGCACTCGCACACACAAACACTCGCGCACACACTCGCGCACACACTCACACTCACACACACTCACTCGCACACACACTCATGCTTACACACTCACTCACACACACTCACTTGCGCGCACACTCATGGTCACGCACACCCACACTCACACACACTCACTCGTGCACACACTCACACTCACACACACTCACTCGCACACACACTCATGCTTACACACTCACTCACACACACTCACTTGCGCGCACACTCATGGTCACGCACACCCACACTCACACACACTCACTCGTGCACACACTCACACTCACACACACTCACTCGCACACACACTCATGCTTACACACTCACTCACACACACTCACTCGCGCGCACACTCATGGTCACGCACACCCACACTCACACACACTCACTCGTGCACACACTCGTGCTCACACACATACATGAGTGTGGTTTCTTTCCCCCCGTTATGTACGATGTTTACATGTTCTGTTGTGCTGAAGCAAAGCAAGAATGTCATTGTCCTGTCTGGAACACATGACAATAGTCCTCTCTTGACTTGTGACACTCACACACACTCACATATGCACACACTCACACCCATATGCACACACACACTCACACTCTCACACCCATATGCGCACACACATACACTCACACCCATATGCACACACTCACACTCTCACACCCATATGCGCACACACATACACTCACACCCATATGCACACACTCACACTCTCACACCCATATGCACACACTCACACTCTCACACCCATATGCACACACACACACTCTCTCACACCCATATGCACACACACACTCTCTCACACCCATATGCACACACGCACACACTCACACCCATATGCACACACACACACTCTCTCACACACATATGCACACACACACACTCTCACACCCATATGCACACACACACACACTCTCACACCCATATGCACACACACACACACACTCTCACACCCATATGTGCACACACACACACACTCTCACACCCATATGTGCACACACACACACACTCTCACACCCATATGCACACACACACAACTCTCACACCCATATGCACACACACACACACACTCTCACACAGATATGCACACACACACTCTCACAAACATATGCACATGCACACACACACTCACACACACACACTCTCACACACACTCACACCCATATGCACACACACTCACACACATATGCACACACACACACACTCCCACACCCATATGCGCACACACACTATTGAAGATGAGTTTGATACTGCAGGTGCACAACATGTTTGCTCTGTCCAGAAACCAGATTATCAAAGGGTCAGGCTAAACCAGCAATTCCTTTCCACTGCATGCCGATTCTGTAATGTTCTCAGCTGAAGTGTTCTATAATTCTATATTCTATAGTATTCTTTACTATTCTATAACGTCCTCAGCTTATTCCCACCCGTGCTATCTATTAGCGTGATTAAATGCGTTACACATACGGAACAGGTAAGGTCACAGAGCCATGAAGAGATACAGAATGGAAGCAGGCCCTTCGGCCCGTTGACTGAGTTGACAGTACAGTCACGACCATGTTTGATAACTAAACTAGCCTCATTGGCCTGTGTTTGTCCCTGGCACCTCTAAGCCTTAGCATCAAGGAACTGCAGATGCTGCTTGAAAGACACAAAGTGCTGGAGTAACTCAGCGGGTCAGCCAGAACCTCTGGAGAACATGGATAGGTGACATTTCGGGTCGGGTCCCTAACTGAAACGTCACTGAATGTATCTATCCACGCCCCCCCCCCCCCCCCCCCCACACACCCCACCCCCCTCCTTTCTCCTGACGCAGCATTTGATACATGGTAAATGGTAGGGAATTGAGGAATGCTGTGGAACAAAGGGATCTAGGAATAACTGTGCATAGTTCCCTGAAGGTGCAATCGCATGTAGATAGGGTGGTAAAGAAAGCTTTTGGTGTGCTGGCCTTTATAAATCAGAGCATTGAATATAGGAGTAGGGAATTAATGTTAAAATTGTACAAGGCATTGGTGAGACCAATTCTGGAGTATGGTGTACAATTTTGGTCGCCTAATTATAGGAAGGATGTCAACAAAATAGAGAGAGTACAGAGGAGATTTACTAGAATGTTGCCTGGGTTCCAGCAACTAAGTTACAGAGAAAGGTTGAACAAGTTAGGTCTTTATTCTTTGGAGCGCAGAAGGTTAAGGGGGGACTTGATTGAGGTCTTTAAAATGATGAAAGGGATAGACAGAGTTGACGTGGATAAGCTTTCCCCATTGAGGGTAGGGAAGATTCAAACAAGAGGGCATGACATGAGAATTAAGGGACAGAAGTTTAGGGGTAACATGAGGGGGAACTTCTTTACTCAGAGAGTGGTGGCTGTGTGGAATGATCTTCCAGCAGAAGTGGTGGAGGCAGGATCGATTTTAACATTTAAAAGTAAAGTGGATAGGTATATGGATGGGAAGGGAATGGAGGGGTATGGTCTGAGTGCAGGTAGATGGGACTAGGGGAAAATAAATGGTCGACATGGACTGGAAGGGCCGAGAAGGCCTGTTTCCGTGCTGTAATTGTTATATGGTTATATGGTTATTCACCCAAAATGTCAACTGGCAGGTTTTGCCTCCATGGATGCTGCTCGACCCACTGGGTTTAGAGGTACAGCATGGAAACTGGCCCTTCGCCCTTCCCCCACGTCCACACCATCACATTATTTTTCTGTTGTTCCATTTTCTCATCCACTCCCTACACTCTAGAGGCATTTGTCAGAAGATAAGTTAACCTGCAAACCCTTTGGGACGTGTGAGAAATTCGGAACACCAAGACGAAAGCCAGGCGGAAGGACAGGGAGAACGTGCAGACTCCGCGCAGACAGCCGCCGAGGTCAGGATTGAACCGAGGCCCCCTGGTGGCAGTGTGGCAGCGGTTGTACCAAGGGAAGGTGCATGGTGGAGGGGGGGGGGGGGGGGGGGGGGGGGGGTCCATCGCGGCTGGCCCACAGAAGCATCTCCCACTACTTCAGCACTTCCAGATACATCGCACAAACAGGCCCTTCGGCCCACCGAGCCCATGCTAACCACAGATCCCCGTGCACCAGCACTATCCCACACACTCGGAACAACTTACAATGTTACCAAAGTCAATTAACATACAAACCTAAGACAGACACAAAAAGCTGGAGTAACTCAGCGGGTCAGGCAACATCTATGGAGAAAAGGAATGGGACATTTAAAATCAAATTCCATGATTCCTAAAGGACATCATTAACAAGTGTCTTTAAAAGGTGAGTGTCCGAGGTCATACGTTCATGTGATAGCAGCAGAATTAGGCCATTCGGCCCATCAAGTCTACCCCACCATTCAATCATGGCCGATCTCCCTCTCCCTCCTAACCCCATTCTCCTGCCTTCTCCCCGTAACCCCTGACACCCATACTAATCAGAAGGGAAGAGCTGCAGATGCGGGTTAGACAAATCGAAGATAGACACAAAAATCTGGAGTAACTCAGCGGGACAGGCAGCATCTCCGGAGAGAAGGAATGGGTGACGTTTCGGGCCGAGACCCTTCTTGAGACCGAGAGTCAGGGGAGAGGGAAACGAGCGATATAGACGGTGATGTGGAGAGATGTGGAACACATGAATGAAAGATATGTGAAAAAACTAATGATGATAAAGGAAACTGGCCATTGTTAGCTGTGGGCTCGGTGGGACAACCTGACTCAGCAAGATGACTTTGAAGTTGGTACGATTTGGGTGGAGAGGGATGGAGAGAGAGGGAAAGCAAGGGTTACTTGAAGTTAGAGAAGTCAATGTTCATACCGCTGGGGTGTAAGCTGCCCAAGCAAAATATGAGGTGCTGTTCCTCCAATTTGCGTTTAGCCATTGGGGGCCCAGGACAGAAAGGGAATTGGAAGGGGAATTAAATTTGGCAACCTACAAACCCGCACGTCTTTGAAGTGTGGAAGGAAACCGGAGCACCCGGAGAAAACCCACGCAGGTCACGGGGAGAACGTACAATCTCCGTACAGATAGCACCCGTGGTCAGGATCGAACCGGGGTCTCTGGCGCTGTGAGGCAGCAACTCTACCGCTGCCCCACCGGGCCAACCCCTCTGGGAAACGGGCCACCATTTACTACAGCCCATGAAGACGAACTGCATGAATCCAGAATCTTAGCGGACCAAAGGCTGCTCGACTTTAACCCACTTAAGGATCTGGCCTCAATGGCCCTCTAATGCCATTATCGTGCCAATTATCAGGCAAGGTAATCCTCCTCTGATCTACGTTAATCTCAGTCAGTAATGTCCTGTAACTTTGTAATGAGCAGCATCTGCCTGACATGTTGTTGCCTCTTCCTTAGTTTGTTAATTAAAACGTTCTCTGCAAAAATATTTGCGCTCTGGGTGGTTCAGCGAAAGCTCCGGAGGGAGGTGGGATCCATGAAGGACAGCATCATAGTGCCGTACAGCACAGACACAGGCCCTTCGGCCCAACTCCTCCATGCTGAAAGAGTTTCCAGAGGGACTTGGCCTTCAGTTAGTGTTCCCAGCCACTTGGTTCTATCAGTTCATGTTATCAGATTGGCTCGTTTTTTTTACTGGCTGTCTATCCTCTCTATGTCTCTCAAAGTTGTATAGACACCTGTCAGGTCTCCCCTCAACCTCCGCCACACCCTCTCAAAGGCCTCCCCATCTTTCCTGTAATGGGACAACCAGAACCGCACGCAATATTCTAAATAGGGCCTAACCAAAGCCCGAGAGTAGGTATGTTACAAAACTTACCTTGAGCAGCGATGCAGTTCTGCCGCTCCCCGTGTGCGTGACTTTGGCGCCTTTCAGAGGGGGGCGGGCTTAAAGTGCCGTTTTTCTTCAGACTGGGCAAATCGATCCATGTCGGGCGATTTCGTTGCGGAAGAAAAATCGCTCCGACATTTCATTCATGAAGGTATTTTTAAATTACGCTAGATTATTTATTATCTAGAGTAATTTAAAAATCACCTTCAAAAGCCGTGAGCGCCGACAACGGGAAGGATTTTGCGTAGGGGAGAAAAAAAGGTACACAGTTTATTTTTATATTAAAAGTTGGTTTTTATGGAGGCTTTAATCATATTTTCATGTTGCGAAATGGGGTCCAAAAAAATGTATGAACCAACAGTATTTTTCCTCCCGACTTCACCGCAAACCGCAATGTTCCAATTTGTTCTGGTTGAGGGAACGAAAGCTAAGGCTGCTTGCAGGTGTGGAGGTGACTTTCAGCTTTGGCAAAGCCATCGGCCTGGTCCGCTCCCCGCCTGTTTAGTTGAGTGGAAACTGGACATTCGGCCCACCGTGTCCGCGCCGACCATCGATCACCCGTTGACACTAGTTGTATGTTATCCCACATTCTCATCCATTCCCTACACACTAGAGGCAATTTACAAGGGGGCAATTAACCTACTTTGGGATGTGGGAGGAAACCGGAGCACCCGGAGGAAACCCGTGCAGTCACAGGGCAACATAAAACTAGTGTGAATGGGTGACGTGGACTTGATGGGTGGATGGGCCTGATTCCATGCTGTACTTTGTAAAGCAACAAAGTGTAGGTGTAGAGGGCCTGTCCCACCAGCATGCAACTCTATGCGATGAGCGCGATCAAACTAGAAGCGGGGGCCGTGCGGAGGTCGGGTGATCCCTGTACAGGGCCTTTCCCACCAGCATGCGCCTGCATGCGGCAAGCACGACCAAACCAGCAGCGAGGGCCGCGCGGAGGTCGGGTGATCCCCTGTACAGGGCCGTTCCCACCAGCATGCGCCTGCATGCGGCAAGCACGACCAAACCGGCAGCGAGGGCCGCGCGGAGGTCGGGTGAGTGGCGCAACGCGGCGCAAAGTGAGGCGAACTTCGCTCCAAGTCTTAAAGGTAGGTTCGCCAGGACAGAGAGGGGCACACTGAGAGGGGCACAGAGGCACACACACACACAGAGGGCCACGGAGCCACACACATAGAGGGTCACAGAGGCACCTACAGATAGGTTCATGGACGCACAACGTCGAGGCGACTGCGAGCCGACAAGCCGTTGCCGCGCGGAATTTTTGAACATGGTCAGTTTTTCGGAGCCCCGCGCGATGTCGGGACGAACTCCGCATAATTGCGCACGGCTCCGGCGATCGAAGTGGGACCGGCCCCGCGACGCCGGACGGCTCAAGCGACCATGTTAGGTCGCGCTCATCGCATGGAGTTGTATGCTGGTGGGACAGGGCCCTTAACTCAGTGAGGCAGCTAGAATCCCTGAAGAACATAGATAGGTGACATTTCATGTTGAGACCTACATCGATGATTGTGGAGGATTAAGCTGTTTGGAATTGAATACGGTGAAAATAGGCGTGACAAGGTTCTACTTCTATCCCTCCCTCCCTAATATCCATAGCGACCTCTGCTTAAATCCAAGACCGCAAGAAATTGCAGCGAATTGTGGACGCAGCCCAGACCATCACACAAACCATCCTCCCTTCCACCGCCTCCATCTACACCTCACGCTGCCCCGGCAAGGCCAGCAGCATCATCACGGACCAGTCTCACCCCCGGTCACTGCCTCTTCTCCCCTCTCCCATCAGGCAAGAGGTACAGAAGTGTGGAAACGAACGCACACCTCCAGATTCAGGGACAGGTTCTTCCCAGCTGTTATCAGGCAACTGAACCGTCCTACCACAACCAGAGAGCAGTGCTGAACTACTATCTACCTCTTTGGTGACCCTCGGACTATCCTTGATCGGACTTTGCTGGCTTTACCTTGAACTAATTGTTATTCCCTTATCCTGTATCTACACACTGTAAATGGCTCGATTGTAATCATGTATTGTCTTTCCGCTGACTGGATAGCACGCAACAAAAGCTTTTCACTGTACCTCGTTACACGTGACAATAAGTGAACTGATCAGTTTGATTGGACCTAAATCCTTACTGGTGATTTAGTGTGCTCCTTATTTCCAACCAAATGGTGAACGAGTTTGTCTTTGTTCCTGGTGGCCCTGCCTGATTATAGGGCAGGCAACCATTGCCGGCTGAGGCCGCAGCTTATATATGGAGCACGGCTTCTATTTTGCTTCTCGCATCCCTTGTTCAAGACTAGAGTGTCCCCGACCCTCTCCGGTCAGCATCACTAGCGCCATAGTGAAGATGGTCGAGAGCTCCGTGTTTACTTTACACTTTGTAGACACAGCGTGGAAACAGGCCCTTCGGCCCACCGAGTCCGCGCCAACCAGCGATCACCCCGTACACTAGCACTATCCCACACACACTAGGGACAATTTACAATTTCACCAGAAGCAGTTAACCTACAAACCTGTTCGTCTTTAGAATAGAAACATAGAAAATAGGTGCAGGAGGAGGCCATTCGGCCCATCGAGCCAGCACCGCCATTCATTGTGATCATGGCTGATCGTCCCCAATCAATAACCCGTGCCTGCCTTCTCCCCATATTCCTTGATTCCACCAGCCCCTAGAGCTCTATCTAACTCTCTCTTAAATCCATCCAGTGATTTGGCCTCCACTGCCCTCTGTGGCAGGGAATTCCACAAGATCACAGCTCTCTGGGTGAAAAAGTGTTTTCTCACCTCAGTCTTAAATGACCTCCCCTTTATTCTAAGACTGTGGCCCCTAGTTCTGGACTCGCCCAACATTGGGAACATTTTTCCTGCATCTAGCTTGTCCAGTCCTTTTATAATTGTATATGTTTCTATAAGATCCCCCCTCATCCTTCTAAACTCCAGTGAATACAAGCCTTGTCCTTTCAATCTTTCCTCATATGACAGTCCCGCCATCCCAGGGATCAATCTCGTGAACCCACGCTGCACTGCCTCAATCACAAGGATGTCCTTCCTCAAATTAGGAGACCAAAACTGTACACAATGCTCCAGATGTGGTCTCACCAGAGCCCTATACAACTGCAGAAGAACCTCTCCACTCCTGGTGCGGGAACGTGGGAGGAAACCGGAGATCTCGGATAAAACCCACGCGGTCACGGGGAGAACGTACAAACTCCGCACAGACAGCACCGTAGTCGGGATGGAACCCGTGTCTCTGGCGCTGTGAGGCAGCAACTCTACCGCTGGGCCAACTTGCTGCCCTAAACTTGTCCTGACCAACTACACTGCAACTACAGTCTCAAAAGCACACCAACGCCTCTGCTTCCTCCCAAGATTAAGGAAGTATGGCATGTCTCCAATAACTCTGACCAAATTGGACAGATGCACCACAGAAAGCATCCCGTCCGGATGCATCACAGCTTGGTTTGGCAACTGTCCTGCCCAGGACCACAAGAAAGTGCAGAGAGTTGTGGATGTAGCCCAGTCCATCACACAGTCCAGACTCCCTTCCATCCATTACATCTACACTTCACGCTGTCTCGGGAAAGCAGCCAACACAATCAAAGGACCATTTCCACCCCGTCATTCCCTCTTCTCCCCTCTCCCATCCGACAGAAGGTACAGAAGCTTGAAAGCATGTACCACCAGATCCAGGAACAGCTTCTTCCCTGCTGTTATCAGATTACTGGACGGTCCTTCTATGAGCTAGAATGTAATCCCGATCTTCCAACCCACCTCATTGCAACCCTCACACTTTTTACAATCAGCACTTTCTGGTTAGCTGTAACATTGTACGACTCGATTATAGTCTTGTACAGTGTGATTTGACTGGATAGCAGGCCAATAACGTTTTTTTTCACTGTACCTCAGTACATGTGTCGATAATAAGCCTATACCTACAGAAGACACAAAGTGCTGGAGTAACTCAACGGGTCTCAACTCTTTCAGTTCCTAGACCTCCATTGGTTAATTTAGTTTAGTTTAGTTTTGAGAGACAGCATGGAAACAGGCCCTTCGGCCCACCGAGTCCGCATCGACCAGGGATCCCAGCATACTAACTCTGTCCTACACACACGAGGCACTATTTACATTTATGCCAAGCCAATTAACCTACAAACCTGTACGTCTTTGAAGTGTGGGAGGAAACCGAAGATCCCGGAGAAAGCCCACGCAGGTCACGGGGAGAACGTGCAAACTCCGCACAGACAGCGCCCGTAGTTGGGATCGAACCCGGGTCTCCGGCGCTGCAAGGGCTGTAAGGCAGCTACTCTGCCGCTGTGCCACCGTGACCACCCTCAGCTTTGACTTATTGTTACCATGGGCATCTAGTCCCTTTATACCTAATTTTTCCACCAGGCAGCTCTCAAAGCCCTCCGATTCTATCTTGAAAATAAACCCTTGAAAGGCTTGTGCTGGCCAAGCTGAAAAATATCACGAACCCCCTGCTGGACCCTCTGCAGTTTGCATATCGGGCCAATAGATCTGTGGATGACGCAGTCAACCCTGGCCTGCACTTCATCCTTCAGCACCTGGACCGCCAGGGGACCTATGCGAGGGTACACAAAAAGCTGGAGAAACTCAGCGGGTGCAGCAGCATCTAAGGAGCGAAGGAGATAGGCGATGTTTCGGGTCAAGACCCTTCTTCAGACTGGTCAGGGATCAGGGAAACGAGAGATATAGACAGTGATGTGGAGAGATAAAGAACAATGAATGAAAGATATGCAAAAAAGTATCGATGATAAAGGAAACAGGCCATTGTAAGCTGTTTGTAGTGTGAAAATGAGAAGCTAGTGCGACTTGGGTGGGGGAGAGATAGAGAGAGAAGGAATGCCAGGGCCCGAGGGCTGAGGGAGAGGGGGAGGAGGCAGCCAGGGTTAACAGAATTGAGAAAATTCAATGTTTAAGCCCAGAGGATGCAGACTCCCCAAGCGGAATATGAGGTGCTGTTCCTCCGACTTGCGGTGTTGCTCACTCTGGCCGTGGAGGAGGCCCAGGACCGAAAGGTCGGATACGGAATGGGAGGGGGAGTTGAAGTGCTGAGCCACCGGGAGCCTATGCGAGGATCCTGTCTGTTGATTTTAGCTCTGCATTCAACACCATTGTGCCAGAGTTACTACCCTCCAAACTTTCCGAGTTGACTGTGCCTGAACCCCTCTGTCGGTGGATCACCAGCTGTCTGACAGACAGGAAGCAGCATGTGAGGCTGGGAAAGCACATCTCGGACCCGCAAACCCTCAGCATAGGAGCACAACAAGGCTGCGTACTCTCCCCTCTCCTCTACACTCTCTACATTGAGTTACTCCAGCACTTTGAGTCCTTTTATGTGAACCTGCACCTGCAGTTCTTGTGTCACCATTACCAGTAGGATGAGCTTAGACTGAATGGCATTGCAAATTGTCTAGTTTAGTTCAGAGATACAGCACGGAAACAGGCCCTTCGGCCCACCAAGTCCGTGCTGACCAGCGATCCCCACACACTAACACTATCCTACACACACTGGGGACAATTTACAAATTTTATCTCTAAACTAACCTAAACTAAATCTCAAGAAGGGTCTCGACCCGAAATGTCGCCTATTTCCTTCGCTCCATAGATGCTGCCTCGCCCGCTGAATTTCTCCAGCATTTTTTGCCTACCTTCGATTTTCCAGCATCTGCAGTTCCCTCTTAAACTAAACTAAATCTAAACAGTTTTGGTCCACTTCATTTCCATATGAATATTTGTGTTAAAACCTGCAGGCTATTGGAAAAGAGAAGATGCCTGGTAGCACATTGGAAAATTCTTTCAAAGTGCTGGCTTGTGGTCTATCATTGCATGTGTCGGCAGATGCACAGTCGTGAAGAGAGTCTCTGACTCTCGCTGGATATGGAATGACGCCTCAAGCTACCTCTGTGAAAAAACTTTCCAACAGTTCACAGGCATCTAATTTTTTCCTGAGTTTCATCTGGGGTTGTCCCACTTGGGCAACCTAATTGGCAAGTTTATTGAATTGAATTGAATTGAACTACCTTTATTGTCATTCAGACCTTGCGGTCTGAACGAAATTTCATGCCTGCAGTCATACATATATAAAAAATAACAAAACCACACAATAAACACATATTTAACATCCGCCACAGTGAGTTCACCAGGCACCTCCTCACTGTGATGGAAGGCAAAAGTCTTAGAGTCTCTGTCTTCTTCCCTCCTTGTTCTCCCTCTGCGCTGAGGAGATCCAGGCCTCCGATGTTGCCGTCCACCAGGCCCGCGGCCGAGCCTCCGAAACCGGGTCGCCGCCACCGCCGTCTCTGGAACGCCGGAACGCCAGAATGCCGCCACAGGGCCCGCCGTTGGAACGCTGGAGCACCGCAGCCCCGCAGCCAGGCCACCGGAACGCCGCTGAAGCACCGCAGCCCCAAAGCCAGGCCGCCGGAACGCCGCTGAAGCACCGCAGCCCCGAAGGCCAGGCCACCGCTGGAGCACCGAAGCCGTGCCGCCGCCGCTGGAAGCTGGAAGGCGTGCCAGCTCCGCCATTAGGGCCTCAGCACAGACGGAGACGGTGACGGGGGACACGACAAGAAAAGTTGCATCCCCCCCGAAGGGAGAGACTAAAATCCTGTTTCTCACACCCTCCCCCCCACACATACACAACCTAATAAAATAAAAAAATCACTAAAGACAGACATGAAGACAAAAATAAAATAAAAAACAGACGGACTGCAGGTGAGCCGCAGCTGCCTAGCAGCGCCGTCACTCCCGGTTTAGAAGAGTTTGAAAAAATGTCATGTTGAAGACCTCCTTCGACTATGTAGAAGACCAGCTACGACTAGCTACGACTAAAGGGCCTGTCCCACTTGCATGCGATTGCATGCGTTTGGCGCGACCAAACGGAAGCGGAGTTCGCGCTAAGCTCGCGCTAAGTACACGCTAAGTACGCGGTAAGCCCGTGCGTGACGTAATTCGCGTCATACTCCCCAATCAGCTGGGCAGGAGGCGGGCCGACTGAATTTAGACGTCGCATAGCGTCAGGCAGGGATGTCATAACGCAACGCCACGCCGGGCAGTGACGTCATCGCGCAACGCCACGCGCTAGGCGTACGCCGTCATGACGCTGCATACGCCCGTCGAGACGCTGCGTACGCCCTCAATGCGCCTGCGGGCCGATAGGCCGTTGGCACGTGGAATTTTCGGACAATGCGGGATTTTCCGATCCCCGCGCGACGTCGGGACCAGCCCTGCACAACTTCATACGCCTCCGCGCTTCGAAGTGGGACCAGCCCCGCGCGGCCCGTACACCTCAAGCGACCACATATGGTCGCGCCAGATGTATACAATCGCATGCAAGTGGGACAGGCCCTTAACTTCGGGAAAATTGGACAATGAATAGTGGAGAGTGAAGACGACCTCCTTCGATCTCCCTTCGACCTCCCTTCGACTATGTTGAAGACTATCTACGACTACCTTCGACTACCTTCGATTACCTACGACTAACGTGCCGACCTACTACGACCTACTTCGACTAAACTTACGAGTAAAAAAAGTATCGACTTTTTCCATGGCGACCTTTTTTTAGTCGCGGGCATTTTTCAACGTTGAAAAATCGCCGCAACCTAGCTGAGGCCTCGAGTACGCGGGGACCACTCTCGAGCATGAAGGAGAGTTACAAAGACCTCCTAGGACCTCGTGTCAACCATGCTGCGAGTATGAGTCGAGGGCAAACTCACCAGAACTCACGGATTAGGTCGCCAAGTGGGACAGGCCCCTTTACTCTTTGAGGGGTGTATCTGTGATGCAGCAGGTTAAACTTTGGTCTGTTCACGACCAGGGGGCACAGCCTCGGAATAAATGGACAGAAACAGGCCCTCCACCCCACCCAGACCTCGCCGACCAGCGACCACCCCGTACACTAGCACGATCCTACACACCAGGGACAATTTACAATTTGCGGAAGCCATTCAGCCCACAAACCTGTACGTCTTTGGAATGTGGGAGAGAACTGGATCACCCGGAGCAAACCCACGCAGTCACAGCGAGAGCGTGCAAACTCCGTACAGACAGCACACATAGTCAGGATCTAACCTTGGTGTCTGGCGCTGAGAGGCAGCGACTCTACCTGGTGCGCCACCGTGCCGCTGGCTGGGGTGAATTTGTACATCAGAGCCTGTTAGAAGCACGTAATACTGACATCTTGCAGTGGACGTAGTGACAATGCGGACAGTTTTGCTCTCCTAATCTGAGGAAGGACATTCTTGTCATAGAGGGGGTACAAGAGAAGGTTCACCAGACTGATTCCTGGGATGGAAGGACTTTCATATGAAGAAAGACTGGATAGACTCGGCTTGTACTCGCTAGAATTTAGAAGATTGAGAGGGGATCTTAGAGAAACTTACAAAATTCTTAAGTCTGAAGAAGGGTCTCGACCCGAAACGTCGCCTATCTCCTTCGCTCCTTAGATGCCGCTGCACCCGCTGAGTTTCTCCAGCTTTTTGTGTAACCCAAAATTCTTAAGGGGTTGGACAGGCTAGATGCAGGAAGATTGTTCCCGATGTTGGGGAAGTCCAGAACAAGGGGTCACAGTTTAAGGATAAGAGGGAAGTCTTTTAGGACCGAGATGAGAAAAACATTTTTCACACAGAGAGTGGTGAATCTGTGGAATTCTCTGCCACAGAGGGTAGTTGAGGCCAGTTCATTGGCTATATTTAAGAGGGCGTTAGATGTGACCCTTGTGGCTAAAGGGATCAGAGGGTATGGGGAGAAGGCAGGTACAGGATACTGAGTTGGATGATCAGCCATGATCACATTGAATGGCGGTGCAGGCTCGAAAGGCCGAATGGCCTACTCATGCACCTATTTTCTATGTTTCTATGTTTCTATGACATAAACAACAACTGATGTGCAGAGCGTGGTGTGAACAAGTTGAAGTCTGTGATTTGATGTTGGGGGGAGGAAGCAGCAGCCCTTGCCTCCTGCCTCCTGCCCCGAGCTCTATTCATCAGATCAATGACCTGTGCTAACAGTCTACCCTGGCGCCTTCAGTATGAAATGTTTGCTCACCTGTCTGAACTTGACCAGCTCCGCTTTTCTCCCATGCCTCGCAGCTGCCGGTGTGGCAGGAATGGCAGGGAGTGCCTTGTGCTCACTTCACTCAGAGAGCACCAGCTTCCCGTTCTCATTGAGTCGAAGTCATACAGCATGGGAACAGGCCCTTCGGCCCAACTCCTTCATGTCGACCAAGATCAATGCTTCCATTAAGAGGGAATGCTCCCTATTCCACTACAGATGAGGCTCTCACTCGGGTCTCCTCGATGTCCCGCAGCTCCCCTCTTACTCCCCCTCCTCCCATTCGTAACATTCCCCAACAAGGGCAGGGTCCCCCTTGTCCATACCAGACTGATTCCTGGGATGTCAGGACTTTCATATGAGGAAAGATTGGATAGACTCGGCTTGTACTCGCTGGAATTTAGAAGATTGAGGGAGGATCTTATAGAAACTTACAAAATTCTTAAGGGGTTGGACAGGCTAGATGCAGGAAGATTGTTCCCGATGTTGGGGGAGTCCAGAACAAGGGGTCACAGTCTAAGGATAAGGGGGAATTCCTTTAGGACCGAAATGAGGAAAACATTCTTTACACAGAGAGTGGTGGGTCTCTGGAATTTCATTTCGGAGTCACGTGAGTGACTTCGTGAAGAGCCCGCCGGCGCGCATGCTCGACATATCGTCGTAACGCGTTGCTGCGACGGCTGGCGGTGGAGCGCGCTCCTCGCCAGCCCTTCATAAGGGGCCACGGAGGTAAGTATTCTACCTTTAGTTGGTGGTCCTTGTTGTCTGATTATGTCTTGCAGCAAGGACATGGATGGGAGTTCGAAGGGCCGGAGGACGTCAGGACGAGTTCGCCGGTCAACAGTTCCGGGGCCTTTACCATCGGCAGTACCTGCAGCGCAGGCCGGGACTCAGGCGGAGATGTGGGTAAGCCCTGTGGTTACAGGTCCAGATCCGCCAGCACACCACAGCTCGGAGGAGTTTGACGAGGAGGAGTGTGGTGTGCCGCCAGAGCAGGGGGACCCTGCCATGGCAGTCAGGTCGTCAGCGGGCTCGCTGGCGACCTCGAGCAGGGCACGTGCCGTTGCACGGCCTGTTCCACTCAGCCCTCTGAGAAGGGGGAGGGCAGGAGCCCAGAAGCCTAACCCTGTTAGGGCTAAGGCATTGCCTATCGCGGAGGAGCGGTCAGGTTCCAGGGCGAGACCCGGGGCGGCTGTGAGGTCCAGCCGGCACATCCCGCTGGGACGGGTCGGTCGAGTCGGGTCTCGTCATGGTCGCCGAGCCCCCCATGGATGGGTAGGCGAGACCATGCGTCGGCAACGTCCACGATGTGGGCAGCCGGCAAGACTGCGCGGGCCCCAGGCAGCCATGCTTCGGCTGGTGCCGACACCTCGCCGCAAGTGCCCTTAGTGGCAGCGGCTTCAGCTCCCGCTAAACGGAGGCGGTTGAACACGCCCGCGCAGGAATCGCGCAGTTTCGCCTCGGCGGCTGTTAGCGACAACTACCGGCACCGGCAGGGCCTCGACGAGGTGCGGGCCGATGACAGGAGCCCGGTTTTCTTTTCAGAGCCGGAGGACTCCGACCACCTGAGTGTTCAGGGTGAAGGGCGTATTGACCGTATGGAGCGGCTGCTGGAGCTCCTGCTTCAACGTCAACAACAGCAGGGCAGCAACAGGCACAGGGCGTCTTCACCAACATCTACTATCAGCCTGGAGCAGCAGGAGGAGGAGGTTCTGGTGGATCCCGTACCAACTCCGTTGGAGGTGCCAGCGGAAGAACTCTTGGATGTGGCGACCAAATTCGCGGCCCCACATACGGCTGGTCTTCCTCTAAATACAAAGCTGGCAGCCACAGTGGACTTTCTTAATAATCAGGTGCTGCAGGAAGAAGTCCTCATCCAGGCTATGAGCCGTCACAAGGCTCTATCAAACTGCAACTCCCTCAACGTGCCTGTGGTCAATTCGCCAATATGGGGCAACATCAGTGCGGCTATCCGTCAACAGGAGCTAAAATTGCAGCGGATCCTGAAACTCCTCACGGCCGGTATTACCGCCTTTGCGCGGTCGGTGGACGGGGACGAACTGAATTTGGACCAGGAAGATGCTCTGGCCTTATTGTGCGCGACCCAGCACGAAATCAACGGGTTTCGCAAAAACAGCATCCGCCCAGCACTCAACCCGAAGTTTGCAGGATTGTGCAAACCACCGCCGCCGCCGCCCCGTCAGCTCTTTGGTGAGGACCTCTCGAAGAGAGTCAAAGAGCTTGACGAACAAGCCAAAACGGTGGGGATCATGCGCTCTCAGAGTGCCCCCACACCGTCAGGCTCAAAAGCTCCATACATTCGCTCACGAGGGTCGGCCAGTGCCTCGACGAGGACTCGCCCTCTAGCTCCACAACGACAACAGCACCAGAACCAGCACCAAGGGTCTTTTTTAGGACAGGGTCGGCAGAGACCTTTGTGGAAATCGAAGACGCCGTGCCCTCAAGCCAACCCAGCACCTCCACGGCCACCCACACGTGTCAAGGACCGCCGGTAACCACGGAGGTGAGGGGGTCTGGTTCTCTTTTTTCTCTCTGTTTAACTTCCCATGTTGGTGGTCGTTTACGGTTGTTTTTGGATGCATGGGGTAATTTTACTGGTGATGAGTATGTGTTGCGGAATATTCAGGGGCATAAAATTGAGTTTATTAATGGCGACATTCCTCCATCCCAGCACATGCCTGGTCGTACGTTCAAATTGTCTGCTGCAGAACAGGCAGCAGGTTATAAGGAAATTTTAAGTCTGGAACAGAAGGGTGTGATTGAGAAAACGGTGCATGAGCCAATTGAATTTGTTTCGAACATATTTACTAGACCTAAGAAGGATGGAGGCTGTCGTGTCATTATTGATCTAACCCGTTTGAATACGTTTGTAACATATACTCATTTTAAAATGGATACGTTTGAAACAGCCAAATCATTGATTTCTCATGGCTGCTTTATGGCATGCATTGATTTGAGGGATGCATATTATTCAGTATCCATCCAGAAATATGATAGAAGGTTTTTGAAATTTATCTGGATGGGGCAACTTTGGCAGTATAAGGCTTTGCCTAATGGGCTCACTACAGCCCCTAGATTGTTCACTAAATTGATGAAGCCAATCATGGCTTATTTGAGACAACGACATCATATAGTTATGGCCTATTTAGATGATGTCTTTATTGTGGGCCACACCCTGCAATTGGCTGAACAGGGTGTTGCAGCTGCTGTCAATATATTTCAACACTTAGGATTCATTGTCCATCCAGAGAAATCGAAGTTCTGCCCTGCCCAGGTAATTAATTACCTAGGGTTCACGGTGAACTCAATGAGCATGAGGATAACTATACCAATTAACAAAATTGAGGAAGTCACTAAGGTGTGCAGAGATTTAATTGGCACCAATATACCATCGATTCGGCATACAGCCACAGTAATTGGCAAGCTAGTGGCTTTGTTTCCGGCAGCACGATATGGACCTTTGCATTATCAGAATTTGCAAAGAGCTAAAATTACTGCGTTAAAACGGAACGCTGGTCATTACGATCGATCAATGCAGCTGCCGTCCGAAGCGATAACTGAGTTGCAATGGTGGGTGTGTCACATTAGCAACTCATTTAAGCCTGTTAGGGAGGCTAATCCGGTGGTATATTTACAGACTGATGCAAGCTCCAATGGCTGGGGAGCTACTGATAATTGCTCTAGTTGTGGGGGCAGATGGGACACCCTTGAGGCATCGATGTTGTTGACTCAAGGGATTAACTATTTGGAGTTGCTGGCAGCATTCCACGGACTTCGTGCATATTGTTCCAAGCTTGTTGGAGCACACGTCCGTATCCAAATAGACAACACCACAGCTGTGGCATATTTAAACCATATGGGTGGTACCAGGTCAGTTTCGTGTGACAAATTGGCTAACTCAATTTGGCTCTGGTGTGTTCAAAGAGACATTTGGATTTCAGCTACCTATTTGCCAGGTGAGCTTAATACTGTGGTGGACACCAGGTCACGCAAATTTAATGACAACATTGAATGGATGTTGCATCCTGAGATTTTTTCTAAAGTCACAGCCAAATTTGGTAAACCGGACATTGACCTTTTTGCGTCACGGTTAAACCATCAGGTACCAGCCTACGTTTCATGGGAACCAGATCCTGGGGCAATAGCGCTAGATGCATTCTCACTGGACTGGGGGAATTGGTTTTTCTATGCCTTCCCTCCGTTTTGCCTCATCAGTCGGGTATTGCGAAAGATTCAGGCAGATGCTGCCAAGGGCATCCTTATTATACCCGACTGGCCCACACAGCCTTGGTATCCGGTGGTCTTTGACATGCTCAACGAACCTTGGGTCCTTTTGAAGGGTTGCCCACAATTGGTTACTCACCCTGTCTCAGGGGAGCCACATCCCTGCCATGGCTATTTAAATTTGTTGGCTTGCAGGTTCTGAACAGGCCGTTAGTCCAATACGGCCTCTCGGCTCGGACCATGGATACCATCGGGGCGTCGTGTCGAGAGTCCACAAGGCGAAGATACCGCTCGCATATTAAGAAGTGGGAAGCCGACTGCAGCCGCTCTCGCATCACGTACGATGACGTGACAATAACCAACGTCCTGGAATTCCTCGCGGGGTTGCACCATGATGAACACTTAAGTTACAGTGCCATCAACAGCGCCAGAAGTGCGCTATCATTCTACCTCAAGATTGGGGTAGGATCCAACAGGCTAGTGTCCAGACTCATGCGGGGTATATTCAATATGAATCCGCCTACACCACGCTATAATATCACCTGGGATGTCAGGGACGTATTAACCCTGCTCAGGACGTGGTCTCCCATGGAAGGGCTCCAACTGGACCAACTCACCATGAAGCTGGTGATGTTACTAGCGCTGACTTCAGCTCAGAGGGTACAGACACTACACAAACTTCGTGTCGACAGAATGACATCTACCCCTACAGAAGTAGTCTTTTTCATTGACGAGCTACTAAAGCAGCATAGACCTGGGTGCACAGGGCTGCAGCTGAAGTTCCCGGCATACCCCGCAGATGCTAGGCTATGTTTAGCCTCACATATCCGCCACTATGTCAAGGTGACGGCACGCATCAGAGGAATGGAGAGATACCTGCTTGTCACTCATAAGAGACCTCATCATCGAGTGACAGTCCAGACGATATCCAGGTGGCTTCGAGTCGTCTTGGGTAAGTCAGGTATCGACACTAATGTGTTCAAGTCTCATTCCACCAGGGCTGCATCGACGTCAGCGGCGAGGGTCATGGAGGTGCCCATGGACCAAATTCTCGCCACAGCAGGAGGGGCTAATGAAGCTGTGTTCCAGCGTTTTTATAACAAGCCTGTTGCTGCTCCTCTACAGTTCGTAGAAGCCGTGCTGAATGCAGGTCAAGAACGTGGAGATGTCCCCGCATGAGGGGTTTTGATTTGGTATTAATAAATATGCTCTTGTTTTGCAGTATGAACTATTGAGCAAGTTTGTTCCTCCCATCCATCCCTGGTAGTGATGTGTCAGCATGGACGTGGTCCAGGGCGTGTAATCACAGAAGCTTTGAAGTCTTCACGAAGTCACTCACGTGACTCCGAAATGAAATAGTAAGATTGAACGAGAACTTACCAGTTCGAAGGTTGATCTTTATTTTATGAGGAGTCGAAGTGAGGGATTTCGTGCCCTCCTCGCCCAACCCTCAATCACCTTCATCTGGTAATCTTAGTCAATTCAATCATACTATGCGAAGTCATTTCTATTGTTGGTTCTGTGATTCCACGCCGCTACTTTGAAGTATGTCGAGCATGCGCGCCGGCGGGCTCTTCACGAAATCCCTCACTTCGACTCCTCATAAAATAAAGATCAACCTTCGAACTGGTAAGTTCTCGTTCAATCTTACTATTCTCTGCCACAGAAGGTAGTTGAGGCCAGTTCAATGGCTATATTTAAGAGGGCGTTAGATGTGGCACTTGTGGCTAAAGGGATCAGGGGGTATGGAGAGAAGGCAGGTACAGGATACTGAGTTGGATGATCAGCCATGATCACATTGAATGGCGGTGCAGGCTCGAAGGGCCGAATGGCCTACTCCTGCACCTATTTTCTATGTTTCTATGTTTCTATGTCCTCACCTTCCACCCCACCAGCCATCACATACAACAGATAATCGTCCAACATTTTCGCCACCTCCAACGGGATCCCACCACTGGCCACATCTTCCCATCTCCTCCCCTGTCTGCTTTCCACAGAGACCGTTCCCTCCGCAACTCCCTGGTGAATTCGTCCCTTCCAACCCAAACCACCCCCTCCCCAGGTACTTTCCCCTGCAACCGCAGGAGATGCAACACCTGTCCCTTTACCTCCCCCCTCAACTCCATCCAAGGACCCCGACAGTCTTTCCAGGTGAGGCAGAGGTTCACTTGCACCTCCTCCAAGCTCATCTACCGTACCTGCTGTTCCAGGTGTGGACTCCTAAACATCGGCGAGACCAAGCGATCGTTTCGCTGAACACCTCCGCTCAGTCCGCCTAAACATACCTGATCTCCCGGTGGCTCAGCACTTCAACTCCCCTCCCATTCCCAATCTGAGCTTTCTGTCCTGGGCCTCCTCCATTGTCAGAGTGAGGCTCAGAGCAAATAGGAGGAACAGCACCTCATATTTTGCTTGGGCAGCTTACACCCCAACGGTATGAACATTGACCTCTCTAACTTCAGATAGCCCTTGCTTTCCCTCTCCCTCCATCCCCTCCCCAGTTCTCCGACCAGTCTTACTGTCTCCGACTACATTCTATCTCTGTCCCGCCCACTCCCCTGACATCAGTCTGAAGAAGGGTCTCGACCCGACCCGTCACCCATTCCTTCTCTCCAGAGACGCTGCCTGTCCCGCTGAGTTACTCCAGCATTTTGTGTCTACCTACGATTTAAACCCGCATCTGCAGTTCTTTCCTCCACAAAAGATCAAAGCTTCAATGCATCTTTATTATCACGTACCGAGCTATATGAGATTCTTTTTTTTGCCTACAGTTCAATTAACTATTACCACACATTAGTTCACGCGCTGTATCTCCAAACTAAACAACACCATAAGATTGTTAAGGGTTTGGACACGCTAGAGGCAGGAAACATGTTCCCGATGTTGGGGGAGTCCAGAACCAGGGGCCACACACAGTTTAAGAATAAGGAGTAACCCATTTAGAACGGAGACGAGGAAACACTTTTTCTCACAGAGAGTTGTGAGTCTGTGGAATTCTCTGCCTCAGAGGGCGGTGGAGGCCGGTTCTCTGGATGCTTTCAAGAGAGAGCTAGATAGGGCTCTTAAAAATAGCGGAGTCAGGGGATATGGGGAGAAGGCAGGAACGGGGTACTGATTGGGGATGATCAGCCATGATCACATTGAATGGCGGTGCAGGCTCGAAGGGCCAAATGGCCTCCTCCCGCACCTATTGTCTATTGTCTATTGTTAAAGAAGGAACTGCAGATGCTGGAGAATCGAGGGGTACACAAAAGGCTGGAGAAACAGCGGGTGCAGCAGCATCTAAGGAGCGAAGGAGATAGGCGTCGTTTCGGGTCGAGACCCTTCTTCAGACTGATGGGAGGTGGGGGGGGGGGGGGTCAGGGAGAAGAAAGGAAAAAGGAGGAGGAGGAACCTGAGGGCTGAGGGAGAGGTGGGAAGGGGAGGAGGCAGCCAGGGTTAACAGAATTGAGAAAATTCAATGTTTAAGCCCAGAGGATGCAGACTCCCCAAGCGGAATATGAGGTGCTGTTCCTCCAACTTGCGGTGTTGCTCACTCTGGCCGTGGAGGAGGCCCAGGACCGAGAGGTCGGATACGGAATGGGAGGGGGAGTTGAAGTGCTGAGCCACCGGGAGGTCGGGTTGGTTATTGCGGAACGAGCGGAAGTGTTCGGCGAAACGATCGCCCAGCCTCCGCTTGGTCTCACCGATGTAGATCAGCTGGCATCTGGAGCAACGGATGCAGTAGATGAGGTTGGAGGAGGTGCAGGTGAACCTCTGTCGGACCTGGAAGGACTGCTTGGGTCCCTGAAAGGAGTGGAGGGGGGAGGTGAAGGGACAAGTGTAGCATCTCTTGCGGTTGCAAGGGAAAGTGCCCGGGAGCGGGAGGGAAGGGAAGAATGTCCATTCTACCCTTCCCTCCCGCTCCACCCCTTCCCCGAAACGTCGCCTATCTCCTTCGCTCCTTAGATGCTGCTGCACCCGCTGAGTTTCTCCAGCCTTTTGTGTACCGTCTATTGTCTATTTTGCAATGTTTTTCAGTATAAGGTAATCTTACTGGTATTGGTGATGCAAGGAACTGCAGATGCTGGTTCACACAAAAAGACTGAAAGTGCTGGAGCGCTGGAGGATGAGATGCTCTCATAGAGGTGTACCAAATCACAAGAGGAATAGATCAGGTAGACGCACAGAGTCTTTTACCCAGAGTAGGGGAACCGAGAACCAGGGGACATGGGTTTATGCTGAGGGGGAATGATTAAATAGGAACTATTATGGGTAACTTCTTTGCATGAAGGGTGGTGGGTGTATGGAACGAGCTGCCGGAGGAGGAGGTAGTTGAGGCAGGGACTATCGCAACGTTTCGGACAGGTACACGGATAGGACAGGTTTGGAGGGATATGGGCCAAACGCAGGCAGGTGGGACGAGTGTAGCTGGGCCATTGTTGGCTGGTGAGGGCAAGTTGGGCCAAAGGGCCTGTTTCCACACTGTATCACTCTGTGACTAAATCATAGAAACATAGAAATTAGGTGCAGGAGTAGGCCATTCGGCCCTTCGAGCCTGCACCGCCATTCAATATGATCATGGCTGATGATCCAACTCAGTATCCCGTACCTGCCTTCTCTCCATACGCCCTGATCCCTTTAGCCACAAGGGCCACATCTAACTCCCTCTTAAATATAGCCAATGAACTGGCCTCAACTACCCTCTGTGGCAGAGAGTTCCAGAGACCCACCACTCTCTGTGTGAAAAAAGTCCTTCTCATCTCGGTCCTAAAGGATTTTCCCCTTATCCTTAAGCTGTGACCCCTTGTCCTGGACCTCTCCAACATCGGGAACAATCTTCCTGCATCTAGCCTGTCCAACCCCTTAAGAATTTTGTAAGTTTCTATAAGATCGCCTCTCAATCTCCTAAATTCTAGAGAGTATAAACCGAGTCTATGCAGTCTTTGTTCATAAGACAGTCCTGACATCCCAGGAATCAGTCTGGTGAACCTTCTCTGCACTCCCTCTATGGCAATAATGTCCTTCCTCAGATTTGGAGACCAGAACTGTACGCAATACTCCAGGTGTGGCCTCACCAAGACCCTATACAACTGAAGTAGAACGTCCCTGCTCCTATACTCAAATCCTTTTGCTATGAAAGCTAACATACCATTCGCTTTCTTCACTGCCTGCTGCACCTGCATGCCTACTTTCAATGACTGGTGTATCATGACACCCAGGTCGCGCTGCATCTCCCCTTTTCCTAATCGGCCTCCATTTAGATAATAGTCTGTTTTCCTATTTTTGCCACCAAAGTGGATAACCTCACATTTATCCACATTACACTGCATCTGCCAAACATTTGCCCACTCACCCAGCCTATCCAAGTCACCTTGCAGTCTCCTAGCATCCTCCTCACAGCCAGCACTGCCCCCCAGCTTCGTGTCATCTGCAAACTTGGAGATATTGCCTTCAATTCCCTCATCCAGATCATTAATGTATATTGTAAATAGCTGGGGTCCCAGCACTGAGCCTTGCGGTACCCCACTAGTCACTGCCTGCCATTGTGAAAAGGACCCGTTTACTCCTATCAACTGATCATCTTTCTGAAGATCATTTCAGTGGTCAATGGCGGGCAATTACTGTTGGTCTTGCCCTGAATGAATAGAGAAAATAGGTTCTTTATATTGCCTCCCATTCCTCCCTCCAAATGCATGGATTTACATTCACCGCATGGTCGGATAGTCGGCGACCCCACCTGGTTTGCCAGGTGAGCAGGGGGGGCTGTGGACTCCCAGCTAGGAACAAAAACAAGACCTGTCAAAGGGTGGATGAGCTCCTAGCGAACCAACGGCCGTCCACACTTCAGTGGGGGTTGCGATCAATGTCGTACGTGGCATTGCAAGGAATGATGATGCAACACACACGCGCACACACGCACACACACACGCACACACACACGCACACACACGCACCAAAATCTTAGACTTCCAGCGGCGGAAGTCGGCAGGAACTGGAGGACGGAGATGTGTGGTGTGTCCGTCACCGTTCCCGTCGGAAACCAGCGCCACTGCCTCACTAATGTTTTCAATGATGATGAATTAATAATGAATGACTTGCTACATGCTAGCGAACCAGAGGGAGGTGATGGCTGCAATGGGCCAGCTGTGGCTGGGGCTTTGAAAATGGCCCCAACACATGGCGACGTTTATGGACTCAGTGTACTGTTTCGATGCATTTGGGACTTATTGAGGGATTTGTACCCATATATGGCAATAACCTTATTGATCGGTATCATTGATCAGCACGGCACGGTGGCACAGCGGCTGAGTTGCTGCCTCACAGCGCCAGAGACCCGGGTTCGATCCTGACCAAGGGCGCCGTCTGTACGGAGTTTGTACGTTCTCCCCGTGACCTGCGTGGGTTTTCTCCGGGTGCTCCCATTTCCTCCCATACCCCAAAGACGTGCAGGTTTGCTGGTCAATCGGCTTTGGTAAAAATAGTGTAGGATAGTGTAGGATAGTGCTAGTGTACGGGATCACCGGTCAGCGCAGACCCGGTGGGCCGAAGGGCCTGTGTCCTCGCTGTATTTCTAAAGACTAAATAGAGTACAAAGTATGCAAAAAAGGAATGTCACCCTGGTACACGTCAGAATAGAACTATTGAACCATTGGCTTAACCCACCATCCGAGAACCCAGCAAACTAGATTGGAATCACGCCATCCTCAACCCTACAACAAGAGGGATAAGTGTAGCATGCAACGGTAGCATGGCCCGAGGCACAGGCACATGTTTATGACTGGAAAATCTCTGCCTATTGGCTGAGAGTTCCATTTTGGCCAGTTGATTTTGTTTAGTTTAGAGGTACAGCGCGGAAACAGGCCCTTCGGCCCACCGAGTCCGCGCCGTCCAGCGATCCTACACACACTAGGGGCAATTTAATTTATACCAAGCCGATTAACCTGCAAACCTGCACGCCTTTTGGAGCGTGGGAGGTCACAGAGTAAACCCACGCGGTCACGGGGAGAACGTACAAACTCTGTACAGACGGCACCCGTAGTCAGGATCGAACTTGGGTCTCTGGCGCTGTGAGGCAGCAACTCTACCGCTGCGCCACCGTGCCGCACATGAAGAGATCTTCTCTGAGATGGAGCCTTGGCTTTTTGTAGGTTTACAGCTTTACATAAGATGTTGTAGGAATGCCCTAGCTAGGGTCGCCAACTTTCTCACTCCCAAATAAGGGAACAAAAGGTCAAACTACGGGACAAATTCCCAACGGCAATTCGTTGACCGACTGGGCCGTGGCTGGGTGGGTGAATGATGAGTTGGCCCGGGTGCTGGACTGCACACAAAGCCCAGCCGGCGGGCCAGCTGAGGAGTTTTGGCCCGGGCCGCGCGACGTTGCCCGCAAAGTCCGGCGCCCCGTCCAACTCACGAACCGATGATCGGCCGTGAGAAGGAGGGGTGGTGGTGACGGCGGTAAGCGAAGGTCCGAAGGTCGGACAGCTGGCCGGGCTGCCGACCGACCGATGGGGCCACGGGCGAGGGGCTGCTGCTGCTGCACTCCATGGGCTGCACTACGTCGGGACGGGTGAGGCGGGGCTGGACGCGGCGCTCCGACCCGACAGTCCCCTCGACCCGAGTAGTAGCGGTCAAATACGGGGCAAGGGCGGTCCCGTAGGGGACAAACTAATTTAGCCCAATATACGGGATGTCCCGGATAATACGGGACAGTTGGCAACCCCAGGCCTAGCCGTGCAAATGACAAGGAAAAGAATGAATGCTTTGATTCTGGGAATGGTTGTCCATAAACCAACAAATCAACCTATATTGTTTTATTTAGAGGATAATGTACTCAGAAGGTACAGCGTGTTCAACTTACAATTGGCTTCAGGAACAAAGGACAAAGGACATTTATAATCACATACACCAATTGGTGCAGTGAAACTTGACTTGCCAATGCAGCACATGAATAAAGATAATACACAACACTAGAGTATTTAACAAAAAACATAAGAAACATCCCCCCACTGGTTCCCACTGAGGGGGAAGGCAGCAAAGTCCAGTCCCATCCACCGTTCACCCATAGTCGGGCCTATTGAGGCCTCTGCAGCTGCCGCTACGGCAGCCCGATGCTTCAGGCACACTCGCCGGATGATGGAGTTCTGGCGACGGGTGAACGCTCTCAGCGGCCCAGCGTGTCTGGAGCAGCCGCTTCCTCCCCGGAGTTCGCAGCTGCCGTAGTCCACGGGCCGCGCCGGTCGGAGCTCCGACTCTGGCGATCTCGGTGTGAGATCCCAGGCTCTATGGTTTTTAAAACTCAGCTCCGCCCGCCCGCGGCTGGAAGCTCCACAGACCGCAGCTCCGCGTTGTTGCAGTCGGCGGTCCCAGCCCTCCGGAGCTCCACCGCACGGTGACACGGGCAAGGCATCGCCCGCTCCATGATGTAGCAATGTTACAAAATTTTGAGATTTTAAAAATCAAGTCTGCAATTTATCCCATCAGATAAAGCATAAAAATAAGTTTAATTTGACACCTAATTCACTTTCATATCTTCAGTATTAAAAAAGTTAGGGCCATTTTCATACTCGGAAATTAGCAACTTGCTTCCTATTGCTTTTCTATCGACTTAACACACAAGTTGTGATCGAGGACAGTCAAAAGCCCATAACTTCCTTAAAATTTAAGAGAACTGAAAGAAATTTTCAGTTATTATAGATTGAAGCATTCTGAAACAAATATGAAACAATCTTACTTGGATGACTTGAAATTGAAGCATATAATTAGTTAGTTACCCAATTGTAGCCAATTACAAAATTCAATTACTAGATCTAAACATTTATCAATTTCTTAAGAAAAAATTTAAAAAAAATTGAAAGCCTAAGTGTCCAATTAACAGTCACACAATAATTCACAATATAACATGATTTTTAAATCTAATTGTCATTAATGTATAGGCCAAATTGAAGGAATTCAGTGTTTAATGCCTGTAAATTAATGGGCATTTTAAACAGCTTGCGAGTGGGATTTTCTGGAACGCGATGTATTGGAACGTTGCGGTAGCGGTGAATTTAAACCCCATATCAGCAGGAAAAATACTGCCGGTTCATATGGGGGCTAAATCACCGTTTCGCAACATGAAATATTGATTAAAGTCCCCTAAAAAAGCAAGTTTATATGTAAAAATAAACAGCTTTCACTTACCTGTCCCCTACGTAAAATCGGTCCCCGTTGTCGACGTTCACGGCATTAGGAGCTAATTTTTATTTTACTGCAGCGCAGAAATAGTCGGACGATTTGTTTAAAAAACGGACTTACCGGCAGTCGGAACGAATCTCCAAAAATAGATCGCACTCCGAGAAAATAAAGCTCCGGATTGCAAGGGGAAAACGGCGTTTCAACCCCGCCCCCCCCCCAAAGGCGCCAAAGTCGCGCACACGGCCAGTGACAGAACTGCAGCACCGCTAAAGGTACGTTTTGTAACATACCTACACGATGGCGCCCCAGCGCTGTGTGCCGCCGCAGAAGCTGAAGTCCCGGCCGGTCCCGGCAGGAAACGGCGCTCCAGACTGCCGGTAGGCCGCGAGGAAGGGGCGAAGATACGGCCCGGAGAAAAGCCGCATCTCCGACCAGGTAGGTACTGAGAAAAATAGATTCCCCCTTCCCCCCCCCACCTTCTACATAAAAAGACTAAAATATCTCCAAAACCAAACACCTTAACTAACTAAAAATATAAAAACAGAATGAAAAGACTAACAGCTGCGGGCAGGGCAGCCATACTCGACGGCGCCTCGAGAAGATGCCAAGATGACACTTGGCAGCAGAATGCTTGTTGCAGTGCTGATCCAGGTTGCGGGGAATGAAGCGACTCTGTTAAACATCGATCAGCAGCTCGTCAGCGTTGGAGCGCGCAGTGATTCGTAGGCGACCGTTGAACTTGAGGTTGGGTGGGCGGAAATATTCCACAAGGTCTCACGTGTTTGGCCAGGCAGAATAGTGAAAGAATTTAACCTCAGGCAAGTCAAACGTGCAAAACTTCAATTGTGTTATTCCATTATCATTTATATTTCTGTGCCAATGTCTGTGATGCGGCTGCAAGCAAGATTTATTATTGTGCCTGAACCCCACTGTACTTGTGCATCTGGAGGAACTCAGCGGGTCAGGCAGCATCTGTGGAGGAGGGTGTGGACAGACGACATCTTGGGTCGGGACCTTCCTTCAGTCTGCAGGGACGTGCGGAGGTGACGAGCAGGCGATGTTTCGGGTCAGTCCGATTAATAATAATAACAAATACTTTATTAGAAACATAGAAACATAGAAAATAGGTGCAGGAGTAGAGGCCATTCGGCCCTTCGAGCCTGCACCGCCATTCAATATGATCATGGCTGATCATCCAACTCAGTATCCCGTACCTGCCTTCTCTCCATACCCTCTGATCCCCTTAGCCACAAGGGCCACATCTAACTCCCTCTTAAATATAGCCAATGAACTGGCCTCAACTACCCTCTGTGGCAGAGAGTTCCAGAGACCCACCACTCTCTGTGTGCAAAAAGTCCTTCTCATCTCGGTCCTAAAGGATTTCCCCCTTATCCTTAAGCTGTGACCCCTTGTCCTGGACATCCCCAACATCGGGAACAATCTTCCTGCATCTAGCCTGTCCAACCCCTTAAGAATTTTGTAAGTTTCTATAAGATCGCCTCTCAATCTCCTAAATTCTAGAGAGTATAAACCGAGTCTATGCAGTCTTTGTTCATAAGACAGCCCTGACATCCCAGGAATCAGTCTGGTGAACCTTCTCTGCATTAATCCCCATTTTCAGGGGAAATTCAGATGTCCTTGATACACACTAATAAAAATACAACATAGCATTAAAGAAGTTTAAAACATAAAAACATCCCCCCCACAATGGTTCCCACAACGTATACACCGTTGTTCGTTAAATGCCAGACATACTTTGATACAATTCAAAGTATTGCATAGATTACATTATTCAAAAACAAAATTAAATAGAATTTTTCCTAACGTATCCCCATTGTGTGATAAATGTCAGCACTTAGAAGCTAATTTAACGCATAGTTTTGTAACATGCACAAAACTGAATAGTTATTGGACTGAAATTTTTTTAATTATCTCTATAGTTCTTAAGATTATATTGAATCCTGACCCAAAGTTAATAATATTTGGTGTTTTAGAGTCAAATCAAACATTAACAGTAAATCAAAGAAATTGTCTTGAATACTGTTTAATAATTGGAAAAAAATTAATATTAAAATTCTGGAAGGGACCATTATCCCCTACAATTAAAATGTGGCCAGTGGAAATGTTGGAGACGTTGCAACTGGAGAGAATTAGGTTTGCCCTAATGGGCAAATATGAGCTTTTTGAACAAATATGGTCTCCATTCACTGACTATATGAAGGGGTAGCTGGGCTCAGCATTGTAACTCAACAAGTACCCGGTGGTAGGACCAGATGAAAAGATCTAATCTGAGACTTGTATACTCGTCCCTATATATATTGTTATTTGAAATTGTTCCATTCATTGTTAAGATGTATACTTTAATTTTTCTTTTTATTAGTATAATAATTAGAAATATAGAAACATAGAAACATAGAAATTAGGTGCAGGAGTAGGCCATTCGGCCCTTCGAGCCTGCACCGCCATTCAATATGATCATGGCTGATCATCCAACTCAGTATCCCGTACCTGCCTTCTCTCCATACCCTCTGATCCCCTTAGCCACAAGGGCCACATCTAACTCCCTCTTAAATATAGCCAATGAACTGGCCTCAACTACCCTCTGTGGCAGAGAGTTCCAGAGACCCACCACTCTCTGTGTGAAAAAAGTCCTTCTCATCTCGGTCCTAAAGGATTTCCCCCTTATCCTTAGACTGTGACCCCTTGTCCTGGACCTCCCCAACATCGGGAACAATCTTCCTGCATCTAGCCTGTCCAACCCCTTAAGAATTTTGTAAGTTTCTATAAGATCCCCTCTCAATCTCCTAAATTCTAGAGAGTATAAACCGAGTCTATGCAGTCTTTGTTCATAAGACAGTCCTGACATCCCAGGAATCAGTCTGGTGAACCTTCTCTGCACTCCCTCTATGGCAATAATGTCCTTCCTCAGATTTGGAGACCAGAACTGTACGCAATACTCCAGGTGTGGTCTCACCAAGACCCTGTACAACTGAAGTAGAACCTCCCTGCTCCTATACGCAAATCCTTTTGCTATGAAGGCTAACATACCATTCACTTTCTTCACTAATTGTTTGCCAATATTATTATTATATATTTTGTTTCTCTCACATATAACCAAAATCATAATCAATTTGATCAATTTAATCACACTCTTTTGTTTAAACATCTATGATTTCGTTACTCTTTATTCTTTTCACTATCAAAAAAAAAATAGAGGCTTATATATATTGCTTTGTAATACTTACATAACTTTGGAAATATGTAAAATGTATATCTGAAAAAATGGTTATATTATTAGTAATATGTATGGCTTCTAACAAAAATATTATTTAAAAAAACAATGGTTCCCATTATGAGGGAAGGCACAAAGTCCAGTCCCCATCCCATGTCCACCCATCGGGCCTATTGAGGCCTCCGCAGTCGCAGTTTACGGACGCCCGATGTTCAAGGCCCTTCTCGCCGGATGATTGTGCTCCGGTGTCGGGAGAATCCTCCTCTCAGCGGCTTGGGGTACCTGGAACGGCCGCTTCCTTACCCGAGACCATGGCTCCGGAAGCCGACAGGCCGCGTTGGACGGAGCTCCACCACTGGTGATCTTGGGGAGAAATCCCAGGCTCCCGATGTAAAGTTCAGCGACGCAGCCCGCAGCCGGCCACTCCACAGCCCCGCAGCTCCGCGATGTTCAATCGGCGATCCCAGCACGGCGACCCGGGCAAGGCATCGCCCATTCCGCGATAGCCGAGGTTCTGGCCCGGTCCCCTCAGGAAACGCCGCTCCAGGCCCCGCTGGTAGGCCGTGAGGACGGGTCGAAGGTGCTGCTTGGAGGAAGGCCGCCCCTCCAATCAGTTTCCCCCTCCACCCCCCCACACCCCCCACACATAAAAAGATTAGACCCCCAACTAACACACTTTTAACGTACCAAAAATCAAAAAAAGAAATGAAAAAAACGGGCAGCTGAAGGGATCAGTGCTGTGACCTCTGCTGTAGAACACAATAATTGATGATTGCCACAGTGCTGGAGTAACTCAGCGGGTCAGGCAGCATCTGTGGAGAACATGGATAGGTGACGTTTCACAGAGTGCTGGAGTAACTCAGCGGGTCAGGCAGCATCTGTGGAGAACATGGATAGGTGACGTTTCACAGAGTGCTGGAGTAACTCAGCGGGACAGGCAGCATCTGTGGAGAACATGGATAGGTGACGTTTCACAGAGTGCTGGAGTAACTCAGCGGGTCAGGCAGCATCTGTGGAGAACTTGGATAGGTGACGTTTCACAGAGTGCTGGAGTAACTCAGCGGGTCAGGCAGCATCTGTGGAGAACATGGATAGGTGACGTTTCACAGAGTGCTGGAGTAACTCAGCGGGTCAGGCAGCATCTGTGGAGAACATGGATAGGTGACGTTTCAGGTCGGCCGTCCTCTTCAGACTGATTTCGGTGGTTTGACCCTGACTACGGGTGCTGTCTGTGCGGAGTTTGTACGTTCTCCCCGTGACCTGCGTGGGTTTTCTCCGGGTACTCCGGATGTAACCACACACTCCAAAGACGTGCAGGTTTGTAGGTTAATTGGCTTGGCCTACGGTAAATTGTCCCTGGTGTGTCAGATGGTGTTCGTGCATGGGGGCGATCGCTGGTCGGCACGGACACGGTGGGCCGTGGAGCCTGTTTCCGCGCTGTTTCTCTAAAATCTAAACGTTTAAATCTGACAATAGACTCGAGCAAAGCACAAGGTGCTGGAGGACCACAACGCTTGTCCCACCCCTCTTCCAGATTAGCCCCCCACCACAATCAGTCTGTGGAAGGGTCCCGACCACAAGCACCACCTATCCATGTTCTCCAGAGATGCTGAGTTACTGCAGCACTTTATTTTTTTGAGCTGAAGATTCCAGCATCTGCAGTTCCTTGTTGTCCACTCTGCATTTGTATGTTCAATGGGTATAAAATAATTTGGGAACTATTTAGGGTGAATGCACAGAGTCTGTTACCCAGGTTAGAGGGGATCGAGAACAAGGGGACATAGGTTTAAGGTGAGAGGGGCAAGATTTAATTGCAACTTGAGGGGCCAGGCTTTTCACTCAGATGATGAAGGGTGTATGGAACGAGTTGAAAGAGGAGGTCGTTGAGGCAGGTGCAATAACAGCACTTAAAAGAACTTGGACACGTACATGAATCGGAAAGGTTTAGAGGGGTATGGGCCAAACGCATGGCACAGAGGCACAGCGGGTAGAGCCACTGCCTCACAGCGCAAGAGACCCCGGTATCATCCTGACCTTGGGTGCTGTCTGTGTGGAGTTTGCACGTTCTCCCTGTGGCTGCGTGGGATTCCTCTCGGTGCACCGGTTTCCTCAAACATGCAGATTTGTAGGTTAATTGGCCTCTGTAAATTGCCCCGAGTGAGTAGGGATTGGATGGGAAAATGGGTTAACATAGAACTAGTGTGAACGGGTGAACGATTGTCGGCATGGACTCTGTGGGCCGAAGGGCCTGTTTCCGTGCTGTGTCATTCTATGATCCTGCAAACGTCTTATGCTGCCGGTTGAATTGTCGGTTCATTCCATTGGACATGCCGACTGCTTGGTATCTCGTAGTATCTTGTTATGTTGTAATGTCTTGCTTCTAAGTGACAAACGTTGAGTTTAGTTCAGTGTCACGTGTACTGAAGTACAGTGAAAAGCTTTTGCTGAGGAATGCTGTGGAACAGAGGGATCTAGGAATCACTGTGCATAGTTCCCTGAAGGTGGAATCGCATGTAGATAGGGTGGTAAAGAAAGCTTTTGGTGTGCTGGCCTTTATAAATCAGAGCATTGAATATAGGAGTAGGGAAGTAATGTTAAAATTGTACAAGGCTTTGGTGAGACCAATTCTGGAGTATGGTGTACAATAGTAAGATTAAACGAGAACTTACCAGTTTGAAGTTTGATCTTTATTTTATGAGGAGTCGAGTTGAGGGACTACGTGAAGAACCCCGTACAGCCGTTCGTGCGTCAATCTTCAAAGCAACGGTGTGAAATCACAGCAAACCGAAGTATAGTGTAAGATAAAGACTAGAACTACCAGATGAAATCTATGAGGGCTGGGAGCGGAGGGCACGTAGTCCCTCAACTCGACTCCTCATAGAATAAAGATCAAACTTCAAACTGGTAAGTTCTCGTTTAATCTTACTATTTTACTTCGGAGTCACGTGAGTGACTACGTGAAGACTTCAAAGCTCTGTGATTTCATGCCGTGTGAAACGAGGATACACAACCACAGCTGCTTCATTGACAAATGAAGGGAAAACATTCATAATGCATACAGTCATAACATAGATGTAAAACATGCTGATGCTGTTTAAATGAAACAATAATATTTCCATCTCTCACCCAGATGGAACATATAACCAGAACATAAATAGAGTTAACAATACTCCTGGTTCACCAATGGGTCATTACAGATGTTTGGAGATTCATTCGATGGACCATACTCCAGCCGCAACAATGCGACCCAGCGGAACATAAATACCCTTGCTGCTGATGTTGTAGCAGCCCTGGTGGAATGAGATCTGGAAACAGAATCCATTAGTGCATAACACAACTCCGTTTTCCTCATCTGGAATGCCATGAACAATACGTTCTCCCAAATTCTTTGTGACTAACAACATTGCTAGTTCAGAACTCCAAGGCTCCTGATGACCTTGACATATTGTTGTATACATGTGTGCTTACCTTATCAAAGGTCCCCTGGTATGCCTGTGACTATTTTGAGACCTGACCCCCTTCTGGTCTGCTCAAGTATTTATAACATATTATATATTATAATTTACAGACATTATCATCCTGTACCATCACAATTATTTTGCGACAACCTGCTGCACTAAACCAGTGCCAGAAGGATAACTACCTAATAAACTCCAGCCAAATTTAAGGATATAGTTGCTGCCTCCTGGTGAAATAGTGTTCACAGATATCAACATCGCATATGGCATTATACTGGTCCTGGGACCTATGTTGAAGATATCCTACCCCTTGATAACCGGTGTGGACCCGACAGCGAGTCTTGTTCGTTACAGCCAATTCAATGAGGAAGCTCATCGAGCCAATTAATGGCCGTATAACTCCATAAGTAACAGACAATCATTTAGCATGAACTCGAAACATTAGCAATCAATACCATTTTCCATGGAACATAAGCATAACAAACTCTTTCATCTCCTGGAAAAGAAAATATAGCCGTTTGGTGCTATGCAAACTCTTTGAACACATAGAAGGATAGATGTAACAACCCAAACCTTAGGACAGTTTGTTAGACCTGCAGAACATAAATTTGAGTTTATCATGAAACATCTGATTTCCGAAGCCTCAGGCTGAACAAGCAAATTCAAGTTTAAAATAACCAATAAGGTTATATAATTATTTGCAACAAATCGGGAATCAATTTGCATAATCACACAATAGGAACTTAAAGCCTCTTAATGACTTTATTTGAAACCTCGATTGATGAGACAAAATGGAGGTAGCCATAAAAGACCCACCTGCTCCTTTTTGGCGAGAATGTATCTTTTGCCACTGCTATGCCAACTATTTTGCAACCAGTGAAATAAACATGAAACCAACATACATATGTATACACATATATTCATATTAGGTGTTCCATTGAACCAGAATTTCATAATACAGTGCGATTCAACACCAACTCTGTGTTGCCATTACCCACACTTGATGATTCTCCTGTGGCAACAAAACTATGTAACCATTCCAGTGATTCTTTAACCGATTGCACCCTCGTGACTAACATATGCCATCATCACAATGCATCAACCTGAACATGAGCATGACAATATGCTTATTTGTCCAATCACTCTATAGCCCATACAATGCCCGTAGAGTCTATAAATAGTTGATACTAATAACAGAACTTTTTGGGCAAGTCATGCAAATCTGTTCCATCTCCAAACTCGAGATGATCTTTCAGCTACTTGGTAACTACCTTAAATAGCACCTGTGGCCCGATTTCCGAGCCAGTCTAGCAAGACAATCTTGGTCCTTATACTGAACCCGTGCAATTCTAACCTGCTTGAAACCCAATATTGTACATTTTACATTTACCGTTCAAAGTAGCTGATAATGTCTCAATCATTTGTACTGTATAACTAAGTATACACCTTACCAAACTGCAAGTGGTCCCTTAATTGTAGAGTAGCACAAGTCCAGTGCGTGGAACCTCTGGCCAGCTTTCATGCTGCCAGCAACTTCAGTGAACCGCTACTGCCAAAAAAGACATGGGATGCATTGCTGCCAGAACTATGAAACCTTGCTTGTTCCAATAGCTTGTGCTTCACCCTCCAGGTTACACCTATGGAAAAGTCTTACCTGAATAGAGGATTCGGCAGCCAAATGTAATGTCCCCCTGAGAGCGGTGTTCACTGCATATTGTGTTTGGGATGGTAACTTTCTTGTCAGGCATAGACCTCTGGCACATGCCCCGATCTCTTGGGCATGCTCTATGGCTATACCCTCAGACTCGGTGTTAAACTATACCAATCCCACATGCTCACCTCTTACATGAGGGAGCCATAAAGCAGGCCTGCTACACAGCTCTGCTGACACCATTTCCCATTTAGGCCATTAGCACCAATTTGCAATAGAATAAAAGGTTTACCTAACAACTACTAGAGCAGTAATGAACACTGTTTGTCCATCATCGTGACATTATTAATTTCAGCTGGTGTTAACAATGACCTAGATGGCACTTACTAATCAACCATTTAACAAAATAATTGTTGCACTACTTACACACCTGAATTGCATCTATGCACTTAACAATTAGTCCAACGACTAGAACTGTTTTATACCAACAACTGTTACCAAAGTCTTATTGACTGCAATCTGTTGCCCAGGCCGGCATCATGGCCAATTGAATACCTAAAAGCAAATCCCAACATCCTACAAATCTATTTGATAGGACTTAATCTAACTGGATAGAGGAGCCCAATTTCTCAAATATAGTTTGAGACTAGACAGCGGATTTTAGCACAAGCACGTTTAAACTGTGTATAGTTTTCTTTGAATACTTTTGTCATCATTCTGTTATATTGCCTTATCCTAACAATGCCTCCTCATCCCCCATGATCACTGTGAATGGGAATACCCTACTAAACTGCTATCCCCATAAAGCAGCCCTAACAAGGTACCCCTAGTGCCCATGAAGCAGCCCTGAACAAAGTAGCTGCTGGCCCGGACTTTCCCATAGCCCAGTATTTGCCATAGATTTGGCATTCTCATCAAGCAGCCCTGAGCAAAGGTGCTGCTGGCATAACCTCTCCAATAGGCTAGCCTACCATAACTTGGCATTCCCTTAGAGCAGTCCTGAGCAAAGGTACTGCTGGCACCGCCTCTGCAATAGGCTAGCCTGCCATAGTTTGGTATCCCCATGAGCAGCCCTGAGCAAAGGTGCTGCTGGCACAGCCTCTCCAATAGGCTAGCCTGCCATAGCTTGGCATCCCCATGAGCAGTCCTGAGCAAAGGTACTGCTGGCACAGCCTCTCCATCAGGCTAGCCTACCATAGCTTGGCATCCCCATTAGCAGTCCTAAACAAAGGTACTGCTGACACAGCCTTTCCCATAGGCTGGCACTGCCATAACTTGACATTCCCATGAAGCAGCCCTACCCAAAAGTGCTGCTCTCTAAATTAATTCCTAGAGGTGAAATCTCCCAACTTTCCCAATTGTACTGACTATTTTGTCAGTTGTCCCCATATCCTGGGGATTACTGTAGCTTGAGAACCCCATAGGTGAATTTCCCCTCACCAGGAATCCATATAAATATAATATATATATATAAATAGATACTCACGGTACCCTCATGGCACGCAGGCTAATGATTTATGTGAATTAACCCCATTACCTAGGGACTACTGTGGTCTGGGAACCACACATATACCTGGGTTTCCCCTGCACCGGGAACCCAGCTTAACCGTTTAGGTTAGTTTTAACCCCATGTGCTGGGGACTACTGCGGTCTAGAACCGCATATGCTTGGGTTTCCCCTCCCCTGGATCCCAGGCTGACCGTTCAGGTCCGCTAAGCCCCATCCCCTGGGGACTACTGCGGTCTAAAACCGCACTTATCCTCGGGTTTCCCCTCCCCGGGAACCCAGGCAGACCGTTCAGGTCCGTTAAGCCCCATCCCCTGGGGACTACTGCGGTCTAAAACCGCATATGCTTGGGTTTCCCCTCCCCGGGAACCCAGGCAGACCTGTTCACGTCCGTTAAGCCCCATCCCCTAGGGACTACTGCGGTCTAAAACCGCACTATTCTCGGGTTTCCCCTACCCGGGAACCCAACCTGTGGAGTCACTGACCGCGTTATCAGTGACTCCGATCGCGAACCCGACTTTCCCAGCTCTCCGCTTCCGCGGTCGGACCAGGGTTTCCCCCCCCAAAGCCCTCGGCTGGTTCCCTTGTCGGCTATCGCGAACATCCACTGCAGAAACCCCGGAGGTTCCTGCAGAGACCTAGAACAGGTAAGAAAAATAGCACTTACCTGCAACTTTTTTAGACTTACCATGGAGGAGCTGCGCTGCTCCACAGCTGTCTGCACGAAAAACGTCTGACGCAATGACGCACGAACGGCTGTACGGGGTTCTTCACGTAGTCACTCACGTGACTCCGAAGTAAAATTTTGGTCGCCTAATTATAGGAAGGATGTCAACAAAATAGAGAGAGTACAGAGGAGATTTACTAGAATGTTGCCTGGGTTCCAGCAACTAAGTTACAGAGAAAGGTTGAACAAGTTGGGTCTTTATTCTTTGGAGCGCAGAAGGTTAAGGGGGGACTTGATTGAGGTCTTTAAAATGATGAAAGGGATAGACAGAGTTGATGTGGATAAGCTTTTCCCATTGAGGGTAGGGAAGATTCAAACAAGAGGGCATGACATGAGAATTAAGGGACAGAAGTTTAGGGGTAACATGAGGGGGAACTTCTTTACTCAGAGAGTGGTGGCTGTGTGGAATGAGCTTCCAGCAGAAGTGGTGGAGGCAGGATCGATTGTAACATTTAAAAGTAAAGTGGATAGGTATATGGACGGGAAGGGAATGGAGGGGTATAGTCTGAGTGCAGGTAGATGGGACTAGGGGAAAATAAATGGTCGGCACGGACTGGAAGGGCCGAGAGGGCCTGTTTCCGTGCTGTAATTGTTATGTTATTATGTGTTATATGGTTATCCAGTCACTGGAAAGACATAATCTTATTCATAATCATACTTTATTAGCCAAGTATATTTTGCAACGTTTGAGGAATTTTATTTGCCGTACAGTCATACCAATAAAAAGCAACGGAACACGTAAAATACATGTTAACATAAACATCCACCACAGTGACCCCTCCACATTCTTCACTGTGATGGAAGGTGAAAACAAAGTTCAATCTCTTCCCTTCTTTGTTCCCCCGCGGTCGGGGGCCTCTAACCTTCCGTTGACGGGACGATCTTACTCCCGTAGCCGGCGGCGTTTAGGCCTCCTTGTCGGGGCGATCAAACTCCTGCATCTCAGTTCCCCCGCGCCGGGCGATCTACCGGGCAATCTACCCCGGGTCGCGGCTAGTTGAACGTCATGCGGCTTTCAGAACTTCCTGACTCAGTCTCTCCGAGACTGCGAGCTCCTTGCAGGCCGCGGTTGGGACGTCGATCCCAGGCAAGGGGTCGGCTCTGATGGTAAGTCCACATTCCCGCGGTGGGGCCTAAAGTCTACCCCGAGCGAGACCTCCAGCTCCACGATGTTAGGCCGCAGAGCGACCGGAGATACGACCCGGAAAACAATCGCATCTCCGGCGAGGTAAGACACTGACTTGCCATAGAGGGGGTACAGAGAAGGTTCACCAGACTGATTCCTGGGATGGCAGAACTTCCATATGAAGAAAGACTGGATAGACTCGGCTTGTACTCGCTGGAATTTAGAAGATTGAGGGGGGATCTTATAGAAACTTACAAAATTCTTAAGGGGTTGGACAGGCTAGATGCAGGAAGATTGTTCCCGATGTTGGGGGAGTCCAGAACAAGGGGTCACAGTCTAAGGATAAGGGCGAAATCTTTTAGGACCGAGATGAGGAAAACATTTTTCACACAGAGAGTGGTGAATCTCTGGAATTCTCTGCCACAGAAGGTAGCTGAGGCCAGTTCATTGGCTATATTTAAGAGGGCGTTAGATGTGGCTTTTGTGGCTAAAGGGATCAGGGGGTATGGAGAGAAGGCAGGTACGGGATACTGAGTTGGATGATCAGCCATGATCACATTGAATGGCGGTGCAGGCTCGAAGGGCCGAATGGCCTACTCCTGCACCTATTTTTCTATGTTTCTATGTTTCCCCCGACCCCCCTCATAAAACAAACCAGAGAACATTAACACAAACTTTTAAACACATTAAAAATATATTTTTTAAACTGAAAAGGACGGGCAGACTGTAGGCGAGGCTGCCATCGAAGCGCCACCCGGTGGACACAGGGTGACGAAAACAAAAAATACTAGTATGGCCTCAGCAATATCTTGTGCGACTTCATCAATGTATTGTACAACTAAGTAAGAGGGAGATATAAGGGGATCAAACAAGGAACCAGGTTCTTCAGCCCGCCAGGTCCTGCACCTATTATCAACTACCCATTTTATACAAATCCTACATTCATCCTATTTATATTCTCTCTACATGTTTTTTCACTTTGTAGATACAGCGCGGAAACAGGCCCTTCGGCCCGCCATGGCCGTGCTGACCAGCGATCACCCCGTACACTAGCACTATCCTACACTCTCTGGGCAATTTACAATTTACAGAAGCCATTTAACCTACAAACCAGGCACGTGCCGTGAGTAATTACTCAGGGTAGGCACTCAGTCCGCTTTAAAATCAAATTGAACCGCGCATGCGCAGACTGTTCTCCCCGTTAAATAAATAAATAAATAAATAAAAACAGTGACATTTCAATTTGCCCAAGGCTTCCTAGTCCGAGACCAATTGGGGAAACAGTTCCTTTCACAGCATGTGTAGAGTCTGTGCTAGGGGTAAAGTTGTGGGGAGGGCACGAGTGTTGAGATGGAGGGTGTCGGGGATACTGCCAGTAACTCATTCACTCACCGCTACCGCAGCTCTCCGGACGCACTGTAGCTGGGGATAGAAGCAGCTCGGGGAGCTACGAGCAGCCACCGGGACCCGACAGCAGAACTGGCTGCGCCTTCTGCCAGCCCGCTCACCTTTGGCAGTGCTCTCCATCGGGACACCTGTCACCTGCCATTCGCCGACTTCACTCATGTCAGCGACTTCCTGCAAATCCTTAAATTCCCACAGCCGAGTAACCTCAACCGCGCTGTCGGAATTTAAGGACATGAGTGAGGCCAGCAAGCGGCAGGAGAGAGGTTTTTAGACAGAGAGCTGCCAGAGGTGAGCGGGGACCAGCAGAAGGAGCTAAGGTGGTGGCTGGTTCCGCTGTCCGGCCCGGCGGCCGCTCAGCCACCCTTCTCTCCCCCCCCCCCCCCCCCGGCCTCAGAGCGGTGGCATTCCACGCCTCCGCGCAAGGAGCATCGCAAGTGGCATTATCCCAATCCCCTCCTTCATAACATTAGTGCCCTCCCCGCAACTTTACCCCGGACAAGACTCCCCAAACGCTGTGAAAGGAGCTCTCCCCCCACCCCCACACCCCGGGAAATACGGTATTTAAAAACATAAACACAAAATGTACTTACCACATTATTGGTACACAAACTCCATTCTTCTCTCTTTGTTACCTAACATACACTTAAAATATTGACAAACCATATATGAAAACCCCACCAAGAAACTTGCGCTGCGCATGCGCAGTAGACTGATGCGTATGCGCAGTGCTGCAAAGGCAGAATTGCTGCTGCCTTCAGCCCCGCTTGAAACTGAGGGCTTCAGGCAGCGCTGACGGCACGTGGGCTGCACAGAGCGTCCCGTGTTACAAGCGCTGCGGATGAAAGGCACGGAGAATTATGCCTACCTAAGAGATCGGTGTCCCATGGCATAATTCTCCCATGCCGTTATTATTTATATTTAGTTATTACTATGCTATAATTTTAGTCAGGGTGGGCAGTGCCTACCTTGCCTACCCTGACGGCACGTGCCTGCTACAAACCTACACGTCTTTGGGATGTGGGAGGAAACCGGAGCACCCGGAGAAAACCCACGCAGGTCACGGGGAGAACGTACAAACTCCGTACAGACAGCACCCGTAGTCAGGATCAAACCCGGGTCTCTGGCGCTGTGAGGCAGCAACTCTACCGCTGCACCACCGTGCCACTAAAAAATGTTTAAAAAATATCAGGAATTCCCCCCCCCCCCCACCAACTATGCAAAAAAATAAATATACTCCTCTCAACGTTTATACGTGTCCAAATATTTATGAAGCTTGAAATGTCCTGGTTCAACATTGGATTAAAGGAATTTCAATGGGGTTGCACGTCTGAATTCCACTGTGTGTTTATCCTCAAAGCTCAGTTTCGGGAGCAGGAGGTCTGAACTTGCTTTGTCTTTGTCCCGCCCTCCCAGACACGGGACCACAAAGTCTTAGCCGCTAGACCAGTGCAGTATTGGCAGAGTTGAATTTAAAGATACAGCCCGGAAACGAGGCCTTCAGTCCACCGAATCCGCACTCACCAGCGATCCCCATACAGAAGAACTATCCTACACACACTAGGGACAATTTACAATTCTTACCAAGGCCAATTAACCTACAAACCTGAACGTCTTTGGAGTGCGGGGGGAAACCGGAGCACCCGGAGAAACCCCTCGTGGTCACGGGGAGAACGTACAAACTCCGTACAGACAGCACCCGTAGTCAGGATTGAACCCGGGTCTCCGGCGCTGTGAGGCAGCAACTCTACCGCTGTGCCACCGTACCGAGTTGCCATTGATTGAAAGACACAGCGTGAAAGACACAGGCCCTTCGGCCCATCATCAATCACCCGTCCACACTAGTTCTATGTTAGTCTACTGCCCCATCCACTCCCTACACACTGCGCGCATTGTATTTGCCGACCCTTATGTCTTTGGGATGCGGATGGGAACCGGAGCACCCGGAGGAAAGCTAAGCAGTCCCAGGGAGAACATGCAAACTCAGCAAAGGCAGCACCCGAGGGCAGGATCGAACCGGGGTGTCTGGCACTCTGAGGCAGCGGCTCTACCCACTGCGCCACTGTACAACATAAGTCTTAACCTTAGTCTATTCACTAAAGCAGATGGTAAATTGGCTGGATGAAAATCACAAAGAACGACAGGAACAAACTTAGGAAATGCTTGAAAAAGTCGGCATCTATGGACAGAGAAACGGTCAGCGTTGCAGTTATGTGACCCAACAGCAGAATTTGACAGCCTGTGGTCAGACAAATCACTTCATGTCCATGTTCACCCATCGCTCCACCCTTGACACTCGCTACCAGAACTGGTCAAGCCCCAGGTGTGAGCCTTTCAATTGCCACTGCCTGGAACGCACTTTGGAATAGAAACATAGACAATAGGTGCAGGAGGAGGCCATTCGGCCCTTCGAGCCAGCACCGCCATTCATTGTGATCATGGCTGATCGTCCCCAATCAATAACCCGTGCCTGCCTTCTCCCCATATCCCTTGACTCCACTAGCCCCAAGAGCTCCATCTAACTATCTCTTAAATCCATCCAGTGACTTGGCCTCCACTGCCCTCTGTGGCAGGGAATTCCACAAATTCACAACTCTCTGGGTGAAAAAGTTTTTTCTCACCTCAGTCTTAAGTGGCCTCCCCTTTATTCTAAGACTGTGGCCCCTGGTTCTGGACTCGCCCAACATTGGGAACATTTCTCCTGCATCTAGCCTGTCCAGTCCTTTTCTAATTTTATATGTTTCTATAAGATCCCCCCTCATCCTTCTAAACTCCAGTGAATACAAGCCTAGTCTTTTCAATCTTTCCTCATACCACAGTCCTGCTGTCCCAGGGATCAATCTCGTGAACCTACGGGGACAATTTACAGAGGGCCAATTAACCTACACACCCACATAGGGTTTAGAGATACAGCGCGGAAACAGGCCTTTCGGCCCACCGAGTCCGCGGCGACCAGCGATCCCCGCACACTTACGCTATCCCGCACACACGAGGGACAATTTACAATTTCACCAAAGCCAATTAGCCTACAAACCTGTACGTCTTTGGAGTGTGGAAGGAAACCAGAGCACCCGGAGGAAACCCACGCCATCTAGCTTGTCCAGTCCTTTTATAATTGCATATGTTTCTATAAGATGCGCAGGAAGGAACTGCAGATGCTGGTTTAAACCGAAGAGAGGCACAAAAGTAACACAGCGGGACAGGCAGCATCTCTGGAGAAAGGGAACAGATGACGTTTCGGGTCAAGACCCTTCTTCAGACACCTTGACCTGAAAGGTCACCTATTCCATGTCTCCAGAGATGCTGTCTGACCCACTGAAGCACTCCAGCTCTTTGTGTCTATCTGCACTTTGGAACGTGTTATAATGAGACGCTGCGGAAATACGTTTGCTCTGCTGCTGGTGTAAACAGGCATGAGGATCTCATAAATCCCCACTGATTATCAACTTGCAGAATGCTGTTACTGAGCTAAATAAAGCGGCTCGGAAATAAATGTGAAACGATTGTTTGAAGCAGTATTTGACTTTGGTTCCCCTATTACCTGAAACAAATGAGTGTGGAAGGGTCCTGCCATTGGCATGGGAGGAGCATTGTGTGGACTCTGAGCCTTCAAGAATGAGACCATGGCTTCTTCCTGGCTGTGATCAGGCAACTGAACCATCCAACAGTGCGTTCAGAAAGTATTCAGACCCCTTCACTTTTTCCACATTTTATTACGTTACAGCCTTATTTTTAAATGGATTAAATTATTTTCTTTTTTAATCATCAATCTACACACAATACCCCAGAACGAAGAAGCGTAAACAGCTGTTTAGACATTTTTGCAATAATTAAAAATAAATATCTGAAATATCACATTTACATAAGTATTCAGACCCTTTGCCATGACACTCAAAATTGAGCTTCGGTTCATCCTGTTTCCATTGATTATCCTTGAGATGTTTCTACAATTAATGTGGTCAATTAAATTGATTGGGCATGATTTGGAAAGGCACACACCTGCCTATATAAGGTCCCACGGTTGACAGTGCATGTCAGAGCAAAAACCAAGCCATGAAGACGAAGGAATTGTCCGTAGACCTCCGAGACAGGATTGTGTCGAGACACAGATCTGGGGAAGGGTATAAAACAATTTATTCAGCATTGCAGGTCCTGAAGAGCACAGTGGCATCCGTCATCCTTAAATGGAAGAACTTTGGAACCACCAGGACTCTTCATAGAGCTGGCCGCCCGGCCAAACTGAGCAATCGGGGGAGAAGGGTCTTGGTCAGGGAGGTGACCAGGAACTCGATGGTCATTCTGACAGAGCTCCAGAGTACCTCTGTGGAGATGGGAGAACCTTCTGGAAGGACAACTATATCTGCAGCACTCCACCAATCAGGCCTTTATGGTAGAGTGGCCAGACGGAAGCCACTCCTCAGTAAAAGGCACATGACAGCCCGCTTGGAGTTTGCTAAAAGGCATGAGAAACAAGATTCTCTGGTCTGATGAAACCAAGATTGAACTCTTTGGTCTGACTGCCAAGCGTCACGTCTGGAGGAAACCAGGCACCACTCATCACCTGGCCAATACCATACCTACGGTGAAGCATGGTGGTGGCAGCATCATGCTGTGGGGATGTTTTCCAGCGGCAGGAACTGGGAGACTAGTCGGGATCGAGGGAAAGATGAATGGAGCAAAGTACAGAGAGATCCTTGATGAAAACCTGCTCCAGAGCGTTCTGGACCTCAGACTGGGGCGGAGGTTCACCTTCCAACAGTACAACGACCCACACAGCCAAGACAACGCAGGAGTGGCTTTGTGACAAGTCTGTGAATGTCCTTGAGTGGCCCAGCCAGAGCCCGGACTTGAACCCGATCGAACATCTCTGGAGGGACCTGAAAATAGCTGTGCATCGACGCTCCCCATCCAACCTGACAGAGCTTGAGAGGATCTGCAGAGAAGAATGGGAAAAATTACCCAAATACAGGTGTGCCAAGCTTGTAGCGTCATACCCAAGTAGACTTGAGGCTGTAATCGCTGCCAAAGGTGCCTCAACAAAGTACTGAGTAAAGGGTCTGGATACTCATGCCAATGTGATATTTCAGTTATTTCATTTTAATTACTTTGCAAACATTTCTAAACATCTGTTTTCACTTTTTTGTTATGGGGTATTGTGTGTAGATTGAAGATTTAAAAAATGAATTTAATTTATTTTAGAATAAGACTGTAACGTAACAAAATGTGGAAAAAGTGAAGGGGTCTGAATACTTTCTGAACGCACCGTACATCCCTTCTATCAATGCACAACTCTTCCACCCTGCGGTCTCACACCTTGTTTTTTTCATCTCTGGCCTTTACCAACTATCTGCTAAGTTAACCCCCCCGTCTCTGTTCACTTATTACTTATTACCAGCCATACTTTGTCCTACCCACCCTCTCTTCCAGCTTTCCTCCCGTACACAAAGTTCCCGACTTGAAACATCACCTATCCACGTTCTCCAGAACCCACTCAGATACTCCGGCACTTTGAGACTTATTTTTATAGACTGGCACCTGCAGTTCCTTGTACCTCCACCTATCACTTGGCAGGCTTTGTGTTGCCCCACCTCTGCTCCAGCTGTCTCCACAATCAGTCTGCAGTCGGGTACCGAACCCAAACGTCACCTCTCCACGTCCTCCAGGGCCGCTGAGTTACTCATTTTCTTCCCTTGTGATGGGGTGGTGCAGCGGTCGAGTTGCTGCCTCACAGCGCTAGAGACCTGGCTTCGATCCTGACTACGGGGTGCTGCCTGTACGCAGTCTGTACCTTCTCCCCGTGACCACGTGGGTTTTCCCCAGGTGCTCCGGTTTCCTCCCACACTCTACACACATACAGGTTTGTAGACTAATTAGCCATGCTAAAATGGTAAATTGTCCCAAGTGTGCAGGATAGTGCTAGTGTGCGGGGTTCGCTAGTCAGTGTGGACTTAGTGGGCCGAAGGGCCTGTTTCCACACTGTAGCCGTAGAGTCTAAAGTTGTGTATCTTATGGAATGACAGAAATGACATTTCTGATTTCATCACATCTGGCTGTCTGCCTTCCACAGCCTCCAACCTCATCGTTCCCCAGCCCTGCGTAGCCCTGGTTTTACCTTCTCCCCAAAATCCATAAACACAACTGGCCTGGCAGACCCATTGTTTCTGCCTGCTCCTGTCCCGCTGAAATATAACCATATAACCATATAACAATTACAGCACAGAAACAGGCCTTCTCTGCCCTTCCAGTCCGTGCCGGCCATTTATTTTCCCCTAGTCCCATCTACCTGCACTCAGACCATACCCCTCCATCCCCTTCCCGTCCATATACCTATCCACTTTACTTTTAAATGTTAAAATCGACCCTGCCTCCACCACTTCTGCTGGAAGATCATTCCACACAGCCACCACTCCCTGAGTAAAGAAGTTCCCCCTCATGTTACCCCTAAACTTCTGTCCCTTAATTCTCATGTCATGCCCTCTTGTTTGAATCTTCCCTACCCTCAATGGGAAAAGCTTATCCACGTCAACTCTGTCTATCCCTTTCATCATTTTAAAGACCTCAATCAAGTCGCCCCTTAACCTTCTGCGCTCCAAAGAATAAAGACCTAACTTGTTCAACCTTTCTCTGTAACTTAGTTGCTGGAACCCAGGGAACATTCTAGTAAATCTCCTCTGTACTCTCTCTATTTTGTTGACATCCTTCCTATAATTAGGCGACCAAAATTGTACACCATACTCCAGAATTGGTCTCACCAATGCCTTGTACAATTTTAACATTACTTCCCTACTCCTATATTCAATGCTCTGATTTATAAAGGCCAGCACACCAAAAGCTTTCTTTACCACCCTATCTACATGCGATTCCACCTTCAGGGAACTATGAACAGTTATTCCTAGATCCCTCTGTTCCACAGCATTCCTCAATTCCCTACCATTTACCATGTAATGATTTCCACGTATCTCGACTCCATCCTGTCCGCCCCCCCCCGCCCCCCCCCCCCCCCCCCCCCCCCCCCCCCCCCCCCCCCCCCCCCCACACCCACCGGTCCAATTCCTCCTGATCTATGTCCAAGATACCTAATTCACTCTACATCTCCATCCCCCACCAGGAAGGCCTCAAAGCCCTCTGTTTCTTCCTCGACCACAGAACCAGCCGATTTCAATCTACTAACACTCTACTCCGCCTAGGGGAGCTGGTCCTCACCCTCAACAACTTCCCCTTTGACTCCTCACGCTTCCTCCTAGTCCAAGGCGTAGCTACGGACACCCACATGGGCCCCAGCTATCCCTGCCTCTTTGTAGGGTACGTTGAACAGTCCCTGTTCCAGGCATACACTGGTCCTATCCCCAAACTCTGCTACATTGACAACTGCATCGGTGCTACCTCCTGCACCCATGCAGAACTCATGGACTTCATCAACTTCATGACCAATTCTCATCCTGCACTCATAATTACATCTGTGACACCTCCCTCCCCTTTCTTGCTCTCACAGTCTCCATCACAGGAGATAGACTATCGACTGACGTCTATTACAAACTCCCACAACTGTCTCGACTGCACTTCTTCCCACCCTGCTTCCTGTACAGACTCTATCCCCCTACTCCCAATTCCTCCGTCTACGCCACATCTGCATCCAAGATGAGGTGTTCCATACTAGGACATCCGAGATCAGGCACGTGCCATGAGTAATTACTCTGGGTAGGCACACAGTCCGCTTTAAAAATAATGTAAACTGCGCATGCGCAGATTGTTCTCCCCGTTAAATAAATAAATAAATAAAAACAGTGACTTATCACAAAGTGCTGAATCTTCACTGCCTCACCGCTGCCGCAGCTCTCCGGGTGCGAAGCCACGGACTGTAGCTGAGGATAGAAGCAGCTCGGAGAGTGGCCACCGCTGAACTGGCCGGCACTTCAGCGCCTTCTGCCGGCCCGCTCACCTTTGGCAGTGCTCTCTGTCTGAACACCTGTCACCTGCCGTTTGCCGACTTCACTCATGTCAGCGGCTTCCTGCAAATCCTTAAATTCCCACAGCCGAGTAACCTCAATCGCGCTGTTGGAATTTAAGGACATGAGTGAGGCCAGCGAGCGGCAGGAGAGAGGTTTTTAGATGGAGAGCTGCCAGAGGTGGGCGAGTGGTTCTGGAGCTAAGGTGGCGGCTGGTTCCGCTGTCCGGCCCGGCGGCCGCTCGAGCTACTTCTCTCTCTCTCCCCCCCCCACCCCCCCCCCCCCGGCCTCAGAGCAGTGTCATTTCATGCCCCCTTGCAAGGAACGTCGCAAGTGGATGCCCCCGACCCCTCATTCATAACATTTGTGCCCTCCCCGCAACGTTACCCCGGGCCAGACTCCCCAAACGCTGTGAAAGGAGCTCTCTCCCCACTCCGACTCCCACACCCCGGCAAATACGGTATTAAAAAAAATAAATCACAGAATGTACTTACCATATCATTGGGACACGACAAACCATGGCTGAAAACCCCGCCAATAAACTTGCGCTGCGCATGCGCGGTAGACTGATGCGCATGCGCAGTATGATGCTGCGCATGCGCAGTGCTACAAAGGCAGGATTTCTGCTGCCTTCAGCCCCGATTAAAATTGACGGCTTCAGGCAGCGCTGACGGCACGGGGGCTGCACAGAGCTTCCCGTGTTACAAGCGCTGCGGGTGAAAGGCACAGGGAATTATGCCTACCTAAGAGATCAGTCTATTACATAGACATAATTCTCCCATGCCTTTACTATTTATATTTAATAATTCCCATTTCATAATTTTAGTCAGGGTAGGCAGTGCCTACCTTGCGAACGGGGGTTCCCCTCTCCCATGAAAGATCAGGCCCTCACTCATGCCTCCTCGGTATCCCGCAGCTCCGCCCTTGCTCCCCTCCCCCAGTCCCAACAGAGACAGAGTCCCCCTAATCCTTACCTTTCACCCCATCAGCTGTTGCATACAACACATAATCCTCCGATATTTCCGCCACCTCCAACGAGATCCCACCACTAGCCACATTTTCCCATCTCCACCGCTTTCCACCTTCCGCAGAGACCGTTCCCTCCACATCTTCCTGGTAAACTCATCCCTTCCCACCCAAACCACCCCCTCCTCAGGTACCTTCCCCTGCAACCTGTCCTTGTACCTCCTCCCTCGACTCTGTCCAGGGACCCTGACAGTCCTTTCAGGTGAGGCAGAGGTTCACTTGCACCTCCTCCAACCTCATCTACTGTATCCGCTGTTCAAGGTGTGGACTCTTATACATCGGCGAGACCAAACGCAGACTGGGCGATCGTTTCGCTGAACACCTTCGCTCAGCCCACCTGAACCAACCTGATCTCCCGGTTGCCAAACACTTTAATTCTCCCTCCCATTCCCACACAGACCTTTCTGTCCTCGGTCTCCTCCATTGTCAGAGTGAGGCTAAATGCAACTTGGAGGAACAGCATCTCATATTTCGCGTGGGCAGCTTACAGCCCAGTGGGATGAATATTGATTTCTCTCACTTCAGGTAGCCCCGACATTCCCTCTCTCTCTCTCCATCCCTCCCCCACCCAAGTCGCACTAGCTTCTTGTTTTCAACTAACAAGCAACTTACAATGGCCTGTTTCCTTTATCTATCTTCTGGAATGACTTCCATAGTGATAGGAGCAGAATTAGGCCAATCGGCCCATCGAGTCGACCCTGCCATCCAATCTGTCCCAGCCAACCCTGTTCTCCTGCCTTCTCCCCAGCAGCCCTGACACCCATACTAATCAAGACTTCGAAGACACAAAATGAGAAAAGGAATAGGGCTCTTGCGCGGCAGGCGAGGTCACGACCCCTGACCCGTACTGTTGCCACGCAACGCCTTCTGGAGTACAAGAGGTGAACTTCAGTTAAGCACTTACTATGGCTGCCAGTACAGTCTTCTGTCCCACTTGTCGCAGTATGCTTCCAATCTAGCAACTGAGGGGTACGCACGATATGTCCACAAAGTCTTCTTGATGGGTAATGAGCCTTACTTAGTGCCTGAAGCTGAGAGATCCCGTGACATCTCCCAACTGCCAGAACTTAATTCCATGGGCATCAGGGTGTACCTCATCTCAGTTTGCAAACGGTTGGTTACACACTAGCGTATACATCCCAAATAATTCTCCACACGTACGAGTGTTGTGTGGACAAGTAAGTTTTCTATCATTTGTTTAAGCCGTGACTTAATGGAAGCTATTTTAACACTTTTTCTTTCTCTTTCTTTTCAATTTTCCTCGTGCTACAGGTTCTGCGCTCGCAAGCTGTAGGCGTGACTTCTAGGTCATTGATGCCGTGGGTTATTGGGACAAATGGCCAGATATACAGTGCCCACTGCGATTGCAAGGCAAGTTTCTACCTGTGTTCATGAACGGTAAGCAAGACTAGCTTATGAGGCCTATATGCGTACTGAACACGCTGGATTCATAGTGAAAGACTCAGGACTGATCACAATCCCCAAGTACCCTCATTTGGGTGCAACACCGGAAGGACTCATTCAATAGACAATAGGTGCAGGAGTAGGCCATTTGGCCCTTCGAGCCAGCACCGCCATTCAATGTGATCATGGCTGATCATCCTTCACCTCCCCCCTCCACTCCTTTCAGGGACCCAAGCAGTCCTTCCAGGTCCGACAGAGGTTCACCTGCACCTCCTCCAACCTCATCTACTGCATCCGCTGCTCCAGATGCCAGCTGATCTATATCGGTGAGACCAAGCGGAGGCTGGGCGATCGTTTCGCCGAACACCTCCGCTCGGTCCGCAATAACCAACCCGACCTCCCGGTGCCTCAGCACTTCAACTCCCCCTCCCATTCCGTATCCGACCTCTCGGTCCTGGGCCTCCTCCACGGCCAGAGTGAGCAACACCGCAAGTTGGAGGAACAGCACCTCATATTCCGCTTGGGGAGTCTGCATCCTCTGGGCTTAAACATTGAATTTTCTCAATTCTGTTAACCCTGGCTGCCTCCTCCCCTTCCCACCTCTCCCTCAGCCCTCGGGTTCCTGGCATTCCCTCTCTCTCTATCTCTCCCCCACCCAAGTCGCACTAGCTTCTCATTTTCACACCACAAACAGCTTACAATGGCCTGTTTCCTTTATCATCGATACTTTTTTGCATATCTTTCATTCATTGTTCTTTATCTCTCCACATCACCGTCTATATCTCTCGTTTCCCTGATCCCTGACCAGTCTGAAGAAGGGTCTCGACCCGAAACGTCGCCTATCTCCTTCGCTCCTTAGATGCTGCTGCACCCGCTGAGTTTCTCCAGCTTTTTGTGTAATCCCCAATCAGTACCCCGTTCCCACCTTCTCCCCATATCCCCTGACTCCGCGACCTTTAAGAGCCCTATCTAGCTCTCTCTTGAAAGTTCAGTGTGCTGAGTATAGTTGCGGGGATGAGCGTTTCCGTGTTTGTGAAATTAAACGTCTGTTCTGTAAGAAGGACGTGTCTTTGATGGACGCGGCTGAGGAAAAACAGTTTTGTGTTCAGAATGTGAATGGTGAGCTTCATCTGTCCAATGAGCATGCTTACTACAACCAGGTCCAGGCCCAAATCTTTGTCTTGGGGAGATCGTTTTGCGATCTTGTGGTTTGGACCAGTGACGACGTCTGTCCCCATATAGAGCGTATAGTGGACAGATGCTGTCACTTCTTCAAGGTAGGCGTGTTACTGGAGGTTGTTGGCAAGCGTTTTACCCAGTCCTCAGAGAATGTCATGGAGGCCGATGAACAAAAATGGTGCTACTGTCGAGGGGGTGGGGGGAGAAGCAGGAAAATGATCATGTGCGATAACCCAAAGTGTCCTATTTCGTGGTTTCATTTTGAATGCCTGAAAATTACGAGACACCAAAAAACTGGTTTTGCCCAGATTGTAGGCTCCTCCCAAAATCAAAAAGTCCTTCTCATAGAAACATAGAAACATAGAAACATAGAAATTAGGTGCAGGAGCAGGCCATTCGGCCCTTCGAGCCTGCACCGCCATTCAATATGATCATGGCTGATCATCCAACTCAGTATCCCGTACCTGCCTTCTCTCCATACCCTCTGATCCCCTTAGCCACAAGGGCCACATCTAACTCCCTCTTAAATATAGCCAATGAACTGGCCTCAACTACCCTCTGTGGCAGAGAGTTCCAGAGACCCACCACTCTCTGTGTGAAAAAAGTCCTTCTCATCTCGGTCCTAAAGGATTTCCCCCTTATCCTTCAGCTGTGACCCCTTGTCCTGGACCTCCCAAACATCGGGAACAATCTTCCTGCATCTAGCCTGTCCAACCCCTTAAGAATTTTGTAAGTTTAATTTTGTATTTTGTAAGCTCCAAAGACGGATTTATATAGGCAATCATGGGAAAATGAATTAGGTCAAACAATTAGTCCAGAAATTTGGGATGATAGCTTACAACATATACATCACTGTTCGTTAAATACTAGACATTCTTTAATACAATTTAAAATATTGCATAGACTGCATTATTCAAAAACAAAACTGAATAGAATTTTTCCAGGTGTTTCCCCTATTTGTGATAAATGTCATTTTAGAGGCTAACCTAATGCACTCATTCGTAAGTTGTATAAAAATTAATAATTTTTGGATGGAAATTTTTAAGATAATCTCAGAAGTCGTCAATACCAAACTGGCTCCTGACTCAAAATTAATAATATTAGGAATAACGGAACCAAATCAATTCATTACTTCGAATCAAAGAATTTTTATTGATTATAGTTTAATAATTGGGAAAAAATTAATATTAAAATTTTGAAAAGGCTCTACAACCCCCACAATTAAAATGTGGACCACAGAAATGTCGGAGACCCTATATTTGGAAAGAATAAGATTTGTCTTAATGGACAAACAAGAACTATTTAAAATAATATGGTCCCCATGTATTGAATATTTGAAGGGGCAAACTGGTTCGGCACGAGAACCCGACTGGAACCAGAATCGAAGAATAGATGAAGTAGTACATTTCATAAAACGCAGATATATCTCCAACGATGTAGAATCTGTAGAATATTCCATTCTTTCCCAACTTTTTTTATATATATATATTTTTTTTATTTTGTTTAATCTTTTTCAACTATTTTCTACCTTTATAAAAAAATGGAAATAAATAATATAGAAGCACAATTATTAAGCAATGATTAACATAAATAATACTGATTATGTATATCTACAAAGAACAAAATGATTTTTAATTATGTCAACAATGAACACGCACCTTTTTTAAAATTATGTAATAGCTTCTAACTAATACAAAAATTTAACAAAAAAAAAAATCAATAAGAAAGGTTCTCAAAAAGAAATGAACGGCAAGTGTTGTGCTGAACAGGTTTCTCTTAAATACCAAGCCTAGCATTTGTATGTAGACAAAAATGCTGGAGAAACTCAGCGGGTGAGGCAGCATCTATGGAGCGAAGGAAATAGGCGACGTTTCGGGCCGAAACCCTTCTTCAGCATTTGTATACCACGTTAGCCTTGCTCTGCATAAAACCACATAATAGGACATTTTGTGGTCATTTGTGTTTTATCATTAATGTTTTATTATTATTAATGTTTTCTGAGTCATTCGTAACTGTCACTGTGTGTCATGTTGTTACTTGCGGGCGGAGCACCAAGGCAAATTCCTTGTATGTGAATACTTGGCCAATAAACTTACTTACTTATTTTCACACAACAGTCTCTTTTTCAAACTGTTAAATTTAAGATTAATGTGAAACATTTTGAAGTGCACTTTAACTTCTGTGTGTGTTATTCAATGATTTGACAATTACTTAAACCCCTGTCCCACGGTACGAGTTCATTCCAAGAGCTCTCTCTCCCCGAGTTTGCCCCGATTCGAACTCGGAGATTTACAGTAATGGCCGCTCGTCGGTACTCGGGGCTCTCGTGGACATTTTTCAACATGTTGAAAAATCTTCACGAGTCTTCCCGTGCTTACCTGCCGTTAGCGAGTCTTCCCGAGTACCTGCCGTTAGCGTTACGAGCCGCTAAGAGACGCCCCCGAGCTCCGACGTACCCGCTACGTTCATTCTCCGTGCTTGCCACAAGTTTGATTTTTTTAAAACTCGGGAGAGCTCTTGGAATGAACTCGCTCCGTGGGACAGGGCCATTACAATTCCATCCATAATAAATGCTGATGAGCCAAGTAACGTTTTTGAAAGTGTTCGTATATGCCCCATATGAAAGCACAACTACCTGCACCTACTGTGGGACTATGCGTTCATTTAAGTTGAAAAGTGCATAACAGATCCTTGCAAATTTATCAATTTGGGGTACTTGACTTTCAGAGTTGGTCATCATGTACTCTAGTGGCACAGTATGACTGAGAAATAGGTACATTTTTTCCACATCCAGCGCAGATAGTTGCCCTCTCCCTCTTGTAAATGCAGGAAATTCTGCCTCGCACCCGTAAAATCCGGCATCATCTTTTACATCGAAACCGCGATCAGCTAAAATGACATCTCCAGGGAGCAGGGGGTCAAAAAATTTAGATGAAAGTGTAATTGTTTCATCTGGGCCTCTGCCCCCCCCACCCCCCATGCCGCAGGTAAAAATGAAATAGCACCACATGGTGTTACACCTTTTAAACATTTGATGGTGTTATGGTGTTTATAGTTCGACCAAGTCTGTGCGCGAGCCTCTAAACTCGTAGGTCTTTCACTAAATACTTCAAAGCAATCTATAATCACTGCCATACGCTTTCCAAATGTCTGCCGAAATTGCATGGGCATGGTCTTCCACGGAACCTCTCTTTCAGGCCAAACAATTAACTTGGATGTGCCGTAAAGGGCCATCAATCCCAGTACTGAATTCACGCGATATTGTGGAACCACTAACAAGGAATCGATACGCAAGATCTTCACGAGGCACTGCAAGTCTGAGCTTCATCAAGATGATCGGCAACAGCTGAAAATGTGTTGGTGAATGTCTAGTGGGGAGCTTGTCCTTAACATAATTGAAGACCAACATCAAAATGGCAAACGTTGGTAAACCTGTGTGGAACTTAGGGACTCTGAAGAAGGGTCTCGACCCGAAACGTCGCCTATCTCCTTCACTCCTTAGATGCTGCTGCACCCGCTGAGTTTCTCCAGCTTTTTGTGTAACCCTGTGTAGAACTTAACCTTTTTGTCGTCCTTGGAAAAGCTTTCTTGTATAAATGTAATTTGGGCTGCTACTTCTCTTGCTTTAGGGAGCTCTTTATTATTATTGTCTGCTTGTGCTTCCAGTTCTGTTATGTGTGCTGCACACATGTCTGTTTGTGTTGATGTCATCAACTCATTCATGTCATCAACTCATTTGCAAATTGGCTCTTTGACTGGTGTTTGTGTTTCCATGTCAATGTGATGGTGTACTTGCAGCTCCGGTTCAGCATCATCTTGCAGAGCTACGAGCTTGAGCTGGGATCAAATCTGCCTTCATACGCTCTCTTCTTGTCGCCCACGCGTGGCGTTCTTGTGCACGTTGCCTATTCAGCTCGTTGTAAATAATTGTGTAGACATTTTTAAAAAAAAATTGAGATGTATGTTTTGGCAAATAATAAAATCTCCTGACAGCTTAAACACACACTCCCTTTCAAAGAGGGTACACAAAATGCTGGAGAAACTCAGCGGGTGCAGCAGCATCCGTGGAGCGAAGGAGATAGGCGACGTTTCGGGCCAAAACCCTTCTTCAGACCCTTTCAAAGATATTGTCCATATCCCTTTCAAAGACAATGTCAATTTACGGAGCTGGATTATGTCCAATTAACAGCTAACAATTATGCCATTCCTTGGCTTGCGTCCGAGTAAAATGTAATTCAAAACACACGTATGGTTTGCGATTTGTTTAAATGATAAAATTAGCTTCAGAAGCGTTTCTTTTTCCATGTAAAAACCCACTGGAGAGCCATGTGATCTTACATTTTTACAGCCAGATTTATCTAGACCTACCAAAGGAATCAAGAAAAAACACAAAGAATGCCTTATATTTCCCAAAAAGAATTCCCAATATTTCCACCATTTTTTATAGCACAAAAATGAACCATTTTGACTGTTTTTAATCAGGTAAGAACGTATGTGTTTCATGTGTTACTAGTGTATGCTGGAAGCTGCCTTGTACTCCAAAAGGATTGAGCGACTCCGTGCATCACGCCCTTTGACCTTAAAACCTTCCGTGCAACCCCCCTAGAGGTGACGCTTCTGGTCAAACTTTGGGTCAAGTCTTCAGACTTCTTCTTGTTCTTACATTCATGTCATCAACTCATTTGCAAATGTCCGCTCTTTGCTTGTGCAGGGTGATGTTAAAGCTCTACACTGGCAGGGTGGGGGGGGGGGGGGGGGGGGGGGGGCGGAGAGTGTTTTCACTCCCCATCTCCGCCCCTCTTTCTACCTCCTCCACCACTCCCTCCCTCCTCCACCCCCCTCCCTGTCCTCCCTTCTCGTCCCTCTCCCCCCCCTCCCTCCTCCTCCTCCCCTTCCACTTCCTCCCCCCCCTCCTCCTCTCCCCCTCCATCTTCCTCCTCCCCTTCCTCCTCCCTCCCCCTCCCTCACCTCCCCCTCCCCTCCCTCCTCCTCTCCCCATCCCTCCTCCTCCTCCCCTTCCTCCTCCTTCCCCTCCCCCTCCCTCACCTCCCCCTCCTCTTCCTCCTCCCCCCTCCTCCTCTCCCCCTCCCTCCTTATCCCTCCCTCTCCCCCTCCCCTTCCTTCCCCTTCGTCCTCCCTCCTCCCTGTCCCCTTCCTCCTCTCCCCCTCCTCCCCCCTCCTCTCCCCTCCCTCCTCCCCTTCCTCCCCCTCATCTTCCTCCTCCCCCTCCTCTCCTCTCTCCTCCCCCTCCTCTCCTCCTCCTCTCCCCTCCTCCCTCCTCCCTCCTCCCCTCCCCCCTCCCCTCCCCCTCCCCTCCTCTCTCCCCTCCCCTCCCCTCCCCCTGTGTGGGACCATGCTGGGACCCCCATGGTGAAGGAAGTCCCAGCAATTTCAATCTTGCCCCCTCCCCCTGTGTGGGACCATGCTGGGACCCCCATGGTGAAGGAAGTCCCAGCAATTTCAAACTTGCCCCCTCCCCCTGTGTGGGACCATGCTGGGACCCCCATGGTGAAGGAAGTCCCAGCAATTTCAAACTTGCCCCCTCCACAACCCCCTGTGTGGGACCATGCTGGGACCCCCATGGTGAAGGAAGTCCCAGCAATTTCAAACTTGCCCCCTCCCCCCTGTGTGGGACCATGCTGGGACCCCCATGGTGAAGGAAGTCCCAGCAATTTCAAACTTGCCCCCTCCCCCCTGTGTGGGACCATGCTGGGACCCCCATGGTGAAGGAAGTCCCAGCAATTTCAAACTTGCCCCCTCCCCCTGTGTGGGACCATGCTGGGACCCCCATGGTGAAGGAAGTCCCAGCAATTTCAATCTTGCCCCCTCCCCCTGTGTGGGACCATGCTGGGACCCCCATGGTGAAGGAAGTCCCAGCAATTTCAAACTTGCCCCCTCCACAACCCCCTGTGTGGGACCATGCTGGGACCCCCATGGTGAAGGAAGTCCCAGCAATTTCAAACTTGCCCCTCCCCCCTGTGTGGGACCATGCTGGGACCCCCATGGTGAAGGAAGTCCCAGCAATTTCAAACTTGCCCCCTCCCCCCTGTGTGGGACCATGCTGGGACCCCCATGGTGAAGGAAGTCCCAGCAATTTCAAACTTGCCCCCTCCCCCTGTGTGGGACCATGCTGGGACCCCCATGGTGAAGGAAGTCCCAGCAATTTCAAACTTGCCCCCTCCCCCTGTGTGGGACCATGCTGGGACCCCCATGGTGAAGGAAGTCCCAGCAATTTCAATCTTGCCCCTCCCCCTGTGTGGGACCATGCTGGGACCCCCATGGGGAAGGAAGTCCCAGCAATTTCAAACTTGCCCCCTCCCCCTGTGTGGGACCATGCTGGGACCCCCATGGTGAAGGAAGTCCCAGCAATTTCAAACTTGCCCCCTCCCCCTGTGTGGGACCATGCTGGGACCCCCATGGTGAAGGAAGTCCCAGCAATTTCAATCTTGCCCCCTCCCCCTGTGTGGGACCATGCTGGGACCCCATGGTGAAGGAAGTCCCAGCAATTTCAAACTTGCCCCCTCCCCCTGTGTGGGACCATGCTGGGACCCCCATGGTGAAGGAAGTCCCAGCAATTTCAAACTTGCCCCCTCCCCTGTGTGGGACCATGCTGGGACCCCCATGGTGAGGAAGTCCCAGCAATTTCAAACTTGCCCCCTCCCCCTGTGTGGGACCATGCTGGGACCCCCATGGTGAAGAAGTCCCAGCAATTTCAAACTTGCCTCCTCCCCCCTGTGTGGGACCATGCTGGGACCCCCATGGTGAAGGAAGTCCAGCAATTTCAAACTTGCCCCCTCCCCCTGTGTGGGACCATGCTGGGACCCCCATGGTGAAGGAAGTCCCAGCAATTTCAAACTTGCCCCCTCCCCCTGTGTGGGACCATGCTGGGACCCCCATGGTGAAGGAAGTCCCAGCAATTTCAAACTTGCCCCCTCCCCCCTGTGTGGGACCATGCTGGGACCCCCATGGTGAAGGAAGTCCCAGCAATTTCAAACTTGCCCCCCTCCCCCTGTGTGGGACCATGCTGGGACCCCCATGGTGAAGGAAGTCCCAGCAATTTCAAACTTGCCCCCTCCCCCCTGTGTGGGACCATGCTGGGACCCCCATGGTGAAGGAAGTCCCAGCAATTTCAAACTTGCCCCCTCCCCCTGTGTGGGACCATGCTGGGACCCCCATGGTGAAGGAAGTCCCAGCAATTTCAATCTTGCCCCTCCCCCCTGTGTGGGACCATGCTGGGACCCCCATGGTGAAGGAAGTCCCAGCAATTTCAAACTTGCCCCCTCCCCCCTGTGTGGGACCATGCTGGGACCCCCATGGTGAGGAAGTCCCAGCAATTTCAAACTTGCCCCCTCCCCCTGTGTGGGACCATGCTGGGACCCCCATGGTGAAGGAAGTCCCAGCAATTTCAATCTTGCCCCCTCCCCCCTGTGTGGGACCATGCTGGGACCCCCATGGTGAAGGAAGTCCCAGCAATTTCAAACTTGCCCCCTCCCCCCTGTGTGGGACCATGCTGGGACCCCCATGGTGAAGGAAGTCCCAGCAATTTCAAACTTGCCCCCTCCCCCCTGTGTGGGACCATGCTGGGACCCCCATGGTGAAGGAAGTCCCAGCAATTTCAAACTTGCCCCCTCCCCCCTGTGTGGGACCATGCTGGGACCCCCATGGTGAAGGAAGTCCCAGCAATTTCAAACTTGCCCCCTCCCCCCTGTGTGGGACCATGCTGGGACCCCCATGGTGAAGGAAGTCCCAGCAATTTCAAACTTGCCCCCTCCCCCCTGTGTGGGACCATGCTGGGACCCCCATGGTGAAGGAAGTCCCAGCAATTTCAAACTTGCCCCCTCCCCCCTGTGTGGGACCATGCTGGGACCCCCATGGTGAAGGAAGTCCCAGCAATTTCAAACTTGCCCCCTCCCCCTGTGTGGGACCATGCTGGGACCCCCATGGTGAAGGAAGTCCCAGCAATTTCAAACTTGCCCCCTCCCCCTGTGTGGGACCATGCTGGGACCCCCATGGTGAAGGAAGTCCCAGCAATTTCAAACTTGCCCCCTCCCCCCTGTGTGGGACCATGCTGGGACCCCCATGGTGAAGGAAGTCCCAGCAATTTCAAACTTGCCCCCTCCCCCCTGTGTGGGACCATGCTGGGACCCCCATGGTGAAGGAAGTCCCAGCAATTTCAAACTTGGCGCCCTGCCCTCTGTGTGGGACCATGCTGGGACCCCCATGGTGAAGGAAGTCCCAGCAATTTCAAACTTGCCCCCTCCCCCCTGTGTGGGACCATGCTGGGACCCCCATGGTGAAGGAAGTCCCAGCAATTTCAAACTTGCCCCCTCCCCCTGTGTGGGACCATGCTGGGACCCCCATGGTGAAGGAAGTCCCAGCAATTTCAAACTTGCCCCCTCCCCCCTGTGTGGGACCATGCTGGGACCCCCATGGTGAAGGAAGTCCCAGCAATTTCAAACTTGCCCCCTCCCCCTGTGTGGGACCATGCTGGGACCCCCATGGTGAAGGAAGTCCCAGCAATTTCAAACTTGCCCCCTCCACAACCCCCTGTGTGGGACCATGCTGGGACCCCCATGGTGAAGGAAGTCCCAGCAATTTCAAACTTGCCCCCTCCCCCCTGTGTGGGACCATGCTGGGACCCCCATGGTGAAGGAAGTCCCAGCAATTTCAAACTTGCCCCCTCCCCCTGTGTGGGACCATGCTGGGACCCCCATGGTGAAGGAAGTCCCAGCAATTTCAAACTTGCCCCCTCCCCCCTGTGTGGGACCATGCTGGGACCCCCATGGTGAAGGAAGTCCCAGCAATTTCAAACTTGGCGCCTCCCCCCTGTGTGGGACCATGCTGGGACCCCCATGGTGAAGGAAGTCCCAGCAATTTCAAACTTGCCCCCTCCCCCCTGTGTGGGACCATGCTGGGACCCCCATGGTGAAGGAAGTCCCAGCAATTTCAAACTTGGCGCCCTGCCCTCTCCCCCCCCCCCTCCCGCCGCGATGACGTCAGCGCGCTGAGCCCGCCCGCCCGCCGTGATTGGCGGAGCGGCCCGTCACTCATCCACGGGGCGGGGATGGGGCGGGTCGCTGGGCCCGGGCTGCGGTTTCAAGGCGCCCCAGCTGCAACACTTTGCCTTCAGTCCACACACGTACATGCAATGCAATGCAATCAATCAGCACAAGAATAACACGCACAATGCCAAGCCATACCCACCACCAGTATACACCGTACACCAATTATCTAAACAAATATTCTTAAATGTCAAATGCACTCTTAAACAACTCTATCACAGTCTTTATTAACGATACTATACACAGACAATAGACAATAGGTGCAGGAGGAGGCCATTCGGCCCATCGAGCCAGCACCGCCATTCAATGTGATCATGGCTGATCATCCCCAATCAGTTACCCCGTTCCTGCCTTCTCCCCATATCCCCTGACTCCGCTATCTTTAAGAGCCCTATCTAGCTCTCTCTTGAAAGCATCCAGAGAACCGGCCTCCACCGCCCTCTGAGGCAGAGAATTCCACAGCCTCACCACTCTCTGGGTGAAAAGGGTACACAAATTTAAACCCGGTCCCGTTAGTCATGTGTGTATGGGTGAGTGTGTGTGTATAGTCATGTGTGTATAGTGTGTTTAGGCACCTGCAGATATATGAAGGTATAGGGAGGAACTGCAGATGCTGTTTTAAACTGAGGATAATCACAAAATGTTGGAGGAACTCAAGAGGCAGCATCTCTTATAAAGTATTATCCTGTCGAGCATTCTGTATTTCTGTTTATAATACTCTGTTGTGCTGCAGCAAGCAAGAATGTCATTGTCCTATCTGGCACACATGACAATAAACTCTCTTGAATCTTGACTTGACTTTGACTAGTTGGGGGGGGGGTTTGGGAGATTGCAACCTTCACCCTGTTTCGACGAATGCAATCAACCTGGCGTGCACAATCAAATAAGATCCAATAGATCAAGTTGTCCTGCAACTTTAGGCTGCGCACGACAAACGCAAGAAGGAGAAGAGTAGTTGGTCCAATGAAAGCCGGTATTTATTAGGCAAAGAGCATTATCGATTACTAAATATTAAAATGCTTACTGCAGCGAATCCAAGTTAATTTTTCTGCACTCACTCTCATTTTGCGCTACCGATATGATTACTACTATGGATAGTACTACTGCTATGATTACTACTTGATTACTACTTCGGATAATGATATTATGCATACTAAATGTATCCTATGGAATGATACTACATATATCTATCCTTGAAGTTATAAAATGTAACTACTGTTAGAACATAGAAGAGTACAGCAAAAAGGAACATACATGTCAACTTCTCTGCCACAGTGGAGGCCAATTCACTGGATGTTTTCAAGAGTTACGCCCCTGTCCCACTGAGGAAACCTGAGCGGAAACCTCTGGAGACTTTGCGCCCCCCCCACCCAAGGTTTCCGTGCGGTTCCCGGAGGTTTTTGTCCTCCGGCAACCACCTTCAACTAGCATCGCAACCGGCTTCCACTAAAAAATGACCGATTTTTAAAACGGAAACCACTTTCGACCATTAGGGAGACTGACGAAAACCTCCGGGAACCGCACGGAAACCTTGGGTGGGGCGCCAAGTCTCCAGAGGTTTCCATTCAGGTTTCCTAAGTGGGACAGGGGCATTAGATTTAGCTCTTAGGGCTGACGGAATGAAGGGATATGGGGAAAAAGCAGGAACGGGGTACTGATTTTGAATGGTCAGTCATGATCATATTGAATGACAGTGCTGGCTCGAAGGGCCCTAATGGCCTACTCCTGCACCTATTGTCTATGTTTCTATGTTTCATCGAACATAGCCTTCAGCCCACATAGATGTTTATTGTGTCTATCTTTGATGTAATCCAGCATCTACAATTGTTTGAGATAGACACAAAATGCTGGCAGCATATCTGGAGAGAGGGAATGGCTAACGTTTCGGGTCTGAAGAAGGATAGCAAAAGGATTTAAGTATAGGAGCAGGGAGGTTCTACTTCAGTTGTATAAGGTCTTGGTGAGACCACACCTGGAGTATTGCGTACAGTTCTGGTCTCCAACTCTGAGGAATGACATTATTGCCATAGAGGGAGTGCAGAGAAGGTTCACCAGACTGATTCCTTGGATGTCAGGACTGCCTTATGAAGAAAGACTGGATAGACTCGGTTTATACTCTCTAGAATTTAGGAGATTGAGAGGGGATCTTATAGAAACTTACAAAATTCTTAAGGGGTTGGACAGGCTAGATGCAGGAAGATTGTTCCCGATGATGGGGAGGTCCAGGAGAAGGGGTCACAGCTTAAGGATAAGGGGGAAATCCTTTAGGACCGAGATGAGAAGGACTTTTTTCACACAGAGAGTGGTGGGTCTCTGGAACTCTCTGCCACAGAGGGTAGTTCAGGCCAGATCATTGGCTATATTTACGAGGGAGTTAGACGTGGCCCTTGTGGCTAAGGGGATCAGAGGGTATGGAGAGAAGGCAGGTACAGGATACTGAGTTGGTTGATCAGCCATGATCATATTGAATGGCGGTGCAGGCTCGAAGGTTCTATGTTTCTATGTTTCTATGTTTCTAGCACACATGGCATTGGTCACAGTGTGTCAGAAGCAGTGTCGCATTATACAACAATGCAGAATGCATCACAGTGTGACTAAACCTGGAACTTGAAGTCAGAAAATCTAACTACTAAGTTCGAACATAGAACAGTACAGCAAAGGAGCAGGCCCTTCAAGTCAGGTTTATTCGTCACATACACATACGAGATGTGCAGTGAAATGAAAAGTGGCGATGCTTGCGGATTGTGCAAAAATAACTACAAAACAGAATGGAACAGAATCACAGATTCACATATTACATATTCATGGGAGGCAATAAAACAAAAAAAAACAGCATTTAAAAAAAAGACACCACCCAACAGTAAATTGGTCCAGTGACGTTAGTCCCTGGTGAGATAGGAGTTTACAGTCCTAATGGCCTCTGGGAAGAAACTCCGTCTCATCCTCTCCGTTCTCACAGCATGGCAACGGAGGCGTTTGCCTGACCGTAGCAGCTGGAACAGCCCGTTGCAGGGGAGGAAGGGGTCTCCCATGAGGACCTTCAGCCCACAATGTCCGTACCCGACATGATGCTAAGTTAAGCATTGCCTGCACGTGATCCCTCCCTTTCCTCCATATCCATGTGCCTATCTAATATTATTTTAAACGCCACTATCGTATCGGCCTCCACTACCACCCCTGGCAGCGCGTTCCAGGTCCCCACCACCCTCTGTGTAAATAAATTTGCCCCTTTAGGGCGACTAGCGAGAGTTCGTCCCCCACCCCAGGCTAGGGAAGTCTAAACTAGAGGGCACAGGTTTATAACATATGGCATCCAACAATGACAGCACGGAAACAGGCCTTCTCGGCCCTTCCAGTCCGTGCCGACCATTTATTTTCCCCTAGTCCCATCTACCTGCACTCAGACCATACCCCTCCATTCCCTTCCCGTCCATATACCTATCCACTTTACTTTTAAATGTTAAAATCGATCCTGCCTCCACCACTTCTGCTGGAAGATCATTCCACACAGCCACCACTCTCTGAGTAAAGAAGTTCCCCCTCATGTTACCCCTAAACTTCTGTCCCTTAATTCTCATGTCATGCCCTCTTGTTTGAATCTTCCCTACCCTCAATGGGAAAAGCTTATCCACGTCAACTCTGTCTATCCCTTTCATCATTTTAAAGACCTCAATCAAGTCCCCCCTTAACCTTCTGCGCTCCAAAGAATAAAGGCCTTTGGATTTAAGGTGAGAGGGGAATGATTTAAAAAGCATCTGAGGGGCAACTTTTTCAAACAGAGGATGATACATATACAGGAAGAGCTGCCAGAGGAAGTAGCGCAATCACAGCTTTCCAAAGATGCTTGGACGAGTTTGTGGATAGGGATGGTTTGGAGGGATAGGGCGGCACAGTGGTGCAGCGGCAGAGTTGCTGCCTCACCGCGCCGGTTCAATCCTGACCACAGGTGGAGTCTGAACAGAATTGGCGCATTCTCCCTGTGACCGTGTGGGATTTCTCCGGGTGCTCCGGTTTAAGCTAATTGGCTTTGGTAAAATTGTCAATTCTCCCTAGTGTAGGATTGTGGTAGTGTAGGAGGTGAGTGCTGGTCAGCGCAGACTCGGTGGGCTGAATGGCCTGTTTCCGCGCTGTATCTCCAAAAGATGGGCCAAGTGGGACAAGCTCAATTAGGCAGCTAGGTCTGGCAATGTTACAAAATGTTGAGATTTTAAAAATCAAGTCTGCAATTTATCCCATCAGATAAAGCATAAAAATAAGTTTAATTTGACACCTAATTCACTTTCATATCTTCAGTATTAAGAAAGTTGGGGCCATTTTCATACTCGGAAATTAGCATCTTGTTCCCCATTGCCTTTCAATTGACTTAACACAAAAGTTGTGATCGAGGACAGTCTAAAGCCCATAACTTCCTTAAAAATTAAGAGAACTGAAAGAAAATTTCAGTTATTATAGATTGAAGCATTCTGAAACAAATATGAAACAATCTTACTTGGATGACCTGAAATTAAAGCATATAATTAGTTAGTTACCCAATTGTAGCCAATTACAAAATTCAATGATTAAATCTAAACATCTATCCATTTCTTAAGAAAATATTTAAAAAAAATTTAAAGCCTAAGTGTCCAATTAACACACACAATAATTCACAATATAACATGATTTTTAAATCTAATTGTCATTAATTTATAGGCCAAATTGAAGGAATTCAGTGTTTAATGCCTGTAAATTAATGGCCATTTAAACAGCTTGCGAGTGGGATTTTCTGGAACGCGATGTATTGGAACGTTGCGGTTGCGGTGAATTTAAACCCAATATCAGCAGGAAAAATTCTGCCGGTTTGTATGGGGGCTAAATCACCGTTTCGCAACATGAAATATTGATTAAAGTCCCCTAAAAAAGCAAGTTTATATGTAAAAATAAACAGCTGTCACTTACCTGTCCCCTACGTAAAATCCGTCCCCGTTGTCGGCGTTCACGGCATTAGGAGCTAATTTTTATTTTACTGCAGTGATGAAATAGTCGGGCGATTTATTTTTAAAAACGGACACACCGGCAGTCGGAACGCATCTCCAGAAAGAGATCGCACTCCGACAACAGAAAGCTCCGGATTGCAAGGGGAAAACCGCATTTCAACCCCGCCCCCCCCCCCCTTAAAGGTGCCAAAGTCGCGCACACGGCCAGCGGCAGAACTGCAGCACCGCTAAAGGTAAGTTTTGTAACATACCTACTAGGTCGGCGTGGACGAGTTGGGGCCAAATGCCCAGTTTACCGTCTACATACCTCTACAGCTCACTGAGCTTTCAACATGAACGTGGGAACTTGGTATGAAATGGTTAACTTTATTACTTCAATATGAGTAAAGAGAATGGATGATGGGTGCTTGACGTGCCAACGAGCTGAAAGCCTCTTTCAAAGTCGTTTCTCCAATGATGCAGAGATATCACAAGAGCATGTATTGCTATTTACCCTTAAGGGCCTGTCCCACCAGCATGCAACTCTATGCGATTTGCGTGACCTAACGTGGTCGCTTGAGCCGTCCGGCGTCGCGGGGCTGGTCCCACTTCGATCGCCGGAGCCGTGCGGAATTGTGCGGAGTTCGTCCCGAGTTCGTTCCGACATCGCGCGGGGCTCCGAAAAACTGACTATGTCCAAAAATTCCGCGCGGCAACGGCTTGTCGGCACGCAGTCGCCTCGACACATTACGCACCGCCCCGACGTCGTGCCTCCGTGAACCTATCTGTAGGTGCCTCCGTGACCCTCTCTGTGTGCGGCTCCGTGGCCCTCTGTGTGTGTGTGCCTCTGTGCCCCTCTCTGTGTGCCCCTCTCTGTCCTTACCTTAGACTTCGCTCCAAGTTCGCCTCACTTTGCGCCGCGTTGCGCCACTCACCCGACCTCCGCGCGGCCCTCGCTGCCGGTTTGGTCGCGCTTGCCGCATGCAGGCACATGCTGGCGGGAACGGCCCTGTACAGGGGATCACCCAACCTCCGCGCGGCCCCCGCTTCTAGTTTGATCGCGCTCATCGCATAGAGTTGCATGCTTGTAGGGCAGGCCCTTTATACTCAGTTTAAAGAAATGCAGCTGACTATTTCCTACCAAGCCCTGCCAGACATGCTGAAAGGACAGTGAGTCATAGAGGTATGCAGCTTGAAAACAGGACATAAATAAGATGCAGGCTGTCCTTGGTAATGAGTGGTTTCTATGTTTACAGTAAAGGGCCTGTCCCACTTGGGTGTCATTTGCGGGTCACACAGGTAGCGGGCGAGGAATTTGAGCATCCCAAAATCCTGGGGCGCCGCATGCTACCGCGTGTCATAGAAACATATAAACATAGAAATTAGGTGCAGGAGGAGGCCATTCGGCCCTTCGGCCCTTCGAGCCAGCACCGCCATTCAATATGATCATGGCTGATCGTTCCCTATCAATAACCCGCGCCTGCCTTCTCCCCATATCCCTTGACTCCACCAGCCCCTAGAGCTCTATCTAACTCTCTCTTAAATCCATCCAGTGACTTGGCCTCCACTGCCCTCTGTGGCAGGGAATTCCACAAATTCCCAAACTCTCTGGGTGAAAACGTTTTTTCTCACCTCAGTCTTAAGTGGCCTCCCCTTTATTCTAAGTGACCTCCCCTTTATTCTAAGTCGCTGCATACGACACCACGCCTCACCACGCTCCATGCACGCCAAGTGCACGTCACGACGCGCCAACCAATTTTTAGGAAGTCGCGTAAATGATGCGCAAATGACACCCAAGTGGGACAGGCCCTTAAGTCAATGTTGTCTCTAAAACGGAAAATACACAAAAATCACCACCCTCTGACTAAAGAAATTCCTCCCCATCTCCATTCCAAAGGTATGTCCTTTTATTCTGAGTATGCGGCCTTTGGTTCTAGACTCTCCCATTACTGGAAACATCCTTTCCATGTCCACTGTATCTAACCATATAACCACATAACCATATACCAATTACAGCAAGGAAACAGGCCTTCTCAGCCCTTCCAGTCCGTGCCGACCATTTATTTTCCCCTAGTCCCATCTACCTGCACTCAGACCATACCCCTCCATTCCCTTCCCGTCCATATACCTATCCACTTTACTTTTAAATGTTAAAATCGATCCTGCCTCCACCACTTCTGCTGGAAGCTCATTCCACACAGCCACCGCTCTCTGAGTAAAGAAGTTCCCCCTCATGTTACCCCTAAACTTCTGTCCCTTAATTCTCATGTCATGCCCTCTTGTTTGAATCTTCCCTACCCTCAATGGGAAAAGCTTATCCACGTCAACTCTGTCTATCCCTTTCATCATTTTAAAGACCTCAATCAAGTCCCCCCTTAACCTTCTGTGCTCCAAAGAATAAAGACCTAACTTGTTCAACCTTTCTCTGTAACTTAGTTGCTGGAACCCAGGCAACTCAAATCCTTTCGCTATGAATGCTAACATACCATTCGCTTTCTTCACTGCCTGCTGCACCTGCATGCCTACTTTCAATGACTGGTGTACCATGACACCCAGGTCTCGTTGCATCTCCCCCTTTCCTAATCAGCCACCATTCAGATAATAATCTACCCTCCTGTTTTTGCCACCAAAGTGGATAACCTCACATGTATCCACATTATACTGCATCTGCCATGCATTTGCCCACCCCCAACCTATCCAAGTCACCTTGCAACCTCCTAGCATCCTCCTCACAGCTAACACTGCCCCCCAGCTTCGTGTCATCTGCAAACTTGGAGATGTTGCATTCAATTCTCTCGTCCAGATCATTAATATATATTGTAAATAGCTGGGGTCCCAGCACTGAGCCTTGCGGTACCCCACTAGTCACTGCCTGCCATTCTGAAAAGGACCCGTTTACTCCTACCCTTTGCCTCCTGTCTGCTAGCCAGTTCTCTATCCACATCAATACTGAACCCCCAATACCATGTGCTTTAAGTTTGAATGCTAATCTCTTATGCGGGACCTTGTCGAAAGCCTTCTGAAAGTCCAGATATAACACGTCTACTGGTTCTCCCTTATCCACTCTACTAGTTACATCCTGTAACTTTTCACCACCTCGCTGATCAAAAATCTATCTATCTCTGTCTTAAAAGTATTCGATGATTTTTATTGCACCGCCTTCTGAGGAAGAGAGTTTCAAAGCTTCGGAAACCTCATAGAAATAAAATGTCTCCTCCTCTTTCTATTTTAAACGAGCATTCACTTATCATTTAAATGCTGACCCTTCACAAGGGGGACTTGTCCTCTTCACATTCAACCTGTCAAGGGTCCCTGAGCATCTAATATCTTTTGCTCTTCTATATGTCTGCAGGTAGAAGCCTAGCGTGTCCGACCTCTCTGCATCAAGCAACCCACCCATTCCAGGCATCAGTCTAGTCTTCTCAGAAACATAGAAACATAGAAAATAGGTGTAGGAGGAGGCCATTCGGCCCTTCGAGCCAGCACCGCCATTCATTGTGATCATGGCTGATCGTCCCCAATCAATAACCCGTGCCTGCCTTCTCCCCATACCCCTTGACTCCACCAGCCCCCAGAGCTCTATCTAACTCTCTCTTAAATCCATCCAGTGACTTGGCCTCCACTGCCCTCTGTGGCAGGGAATTCCACAAATTCACAGCTCTCTGGGTGAAAAAGTTTTTTCTCACCTCAGTCTTAAATGACCTCCCCTTTATCCTAAGACTGTGGCCCCTGGTTCTGGACTCGCCCAACATTGGGAACATTTTTCCTGCATCTAGCTTGTCCAGTCCTTTTATAATTGTATATGTTTCTATAAGATTTCCCCTCATCCTTCTAAACTCCAGTGAATACAAGCCTAGTCTTTTCAACCTTTCCTCATATGACAGTCCCACCATCCCAGGGACCAATCTCGTGAACCTACGCTGCACTGCCTCAATCACAAGGATGTCCTTCCTCAAATTAGGAGACCAAAACTGGACACAATAGACCAAAACTGAACAATAGACCAAACCTGAACTGCTGCCAATGTCTTTATCAGCCGGCCAGTGTACTTCATCATAGACTTTCTCCTGGTCGAGTGATCACACTTTATCAATCCAACAGCTATTAAACAGTGTGTAATAGCGTCATTCACCTATTTCTCCAAGTATCAGTCATTCCCTGCAGCTCATGCCTCCTCACACACTCACAACATTTGAAAAACAGCAAAGAGAAGCAAATTGAAAAATGTGGCATGGTGCAAAATCTATTCCCGGTCATTTATTTTTTAGTTGGGGTGGGAGATTCTTTATTCTTTATTCTTTGGAGCGCAGAAGGTTAAGGGGGGACTTGATTGAGGTCTTTAAAATGATGAAAGGGATAGACAGAGTTGATGTGGATAAGCTTTTCCCATTGAGGGTAGGGAAGATTCAAACAAGAGGGCATGACATGAGAATTAAGGGACAGAAGTTTAGGGGTAACATGAGGGGGAACTTCTTTACTCAGAGAGTGGTGGCTGTGTGGAATGATCTTCCAGCAGAAGTGGTGGAGGCAGGATCGATTTTAACATTTAAAAGTAAAGTGGATAGGTATATGGACGGGAAGGGAATGGAGGGGTATGGTCTGAGTGCAGGTAGATGGGACTAGGGGAAAATAAATGGTCGGCACGGACTGGAAGGGCTGAGAGGGCCTGTTTCCGTGCTGTAATTGTTATATGGTTATATGGAGATTGCAACCTTCACGTGGTCCGCCCTGTTTCGATGAATGCAATCAACCCGGCGTGCACAATCCAATAAGATCAAATAGAACAAGTTGTCCGTCCGACAACTTTAGGCTGTGCACGCCACACGCACGAAGCAGAAGATTTTTTAGTTTCCTTTAGTTTAGAGCGCGGAAACAGGCCCTTCGGCCCATCGAATCCGCGCCGACCAACGAACACAATCCGACACACACCAGGGACGATTTACAATTTTACCAGGCCAATCACCGACACACCCGTACGTCTTTGGAGTGTGGGGGGAAACCGGAGCTCCTGGAGAAAACCCACGCAGGTCACGGGGATGAACATACAAACTCCGTACCGTCTCACCTGTAGTCAGGATGGAACCCGGGTCCCTGGCGCTGTGAGGCAGCAACTCTACCGCTGTGCCACCGTGCCGCACATCCTACCACTTGCCATAAGAGGACATGTGGCCCCGATCAAGAGGAGAAAAACCTAGCTCGCTTTAGTCTGTTGTCACGTCTACTGAGGTACAGTGAAAAGCTTTTGTCGCTGCTAACCAGTCAGTGGAAAGACAACACATTACAATTGAGCCGAACACAGTTTACAGGTACATGATGAATGAGAATGAAGGGACAGAAGTTTAGGGGTAACATGAGGGGGAACTTCTTTACTCAGAGAGTGGTGGCTGTGTGGAATGATCTTCCAGCAGAAGTGGTGGAGGCAGGATCGATTTTAACATTTAAAAGTAAAGTGGATAGGTATATGGACGGGAAGGGAATGGAGGGGTATGGTCTGAGTGCAGGTAGATGGGACTAGGGGAAAATAAATGGTCGGCACGGACTGGAAGGGCCAAGAAGGCCTGTTTCCGTGCTGTAATTGTTATATGGTTATATGGTTATATGGTTATGAAAGGAATAAGGTTTAGTGCAAGATAAAGTCCAGTAAAGTCCGATTAAAGATAGTCCGAGGGTCTCCAGTGAGGTGGGTAGTGGGTCTGCACTGCTCCCTAGTTGTGGTAGGGGGGTTCAGTTGCCTGTTAACAGCTGGGAAGAAGCTGTCCCTGAATCTGGAGGGTACACAAAAAGCTGGAGAAACTCAGCGGGTGCATTCCTGAATCTGGAGTGTGCGTTTTCACACTTCTGTACCTCTGTTCCTGTCTCTGTTTCTGTTACTGCCACTCACTAACAGAAACAGAGACAGCCAGTCTGAAGAAGGGTCGCGACCCGAAACGTCGCCTATCTCCTTCGCTCCATAGATGCTGCCTCACTCGCTGAGTTTCTCCAGCACTTTTGTGTCCAGCATTCAGTTGTCGTGGTACACAGTCCCCGTATTGGTGAGCGCAGCGCCGTTCTCAAATGGATGCAAAAAGTAAACCAACGACCAGGCTTGCAAAGGTGATGACTAAAGCAACTGAGCCTTCGGGAATAGAAGAGATGAGGAGTTGGGCAGTCACACCTCTTGGCCAGGAAACAAGAGGACCGCTGGACTGGAGGGTGGCAGCTTCGGCAGCTTCCACCGCCCCGGGTTGCCGAGTTTGAACCGGCCCGTTTGCGGAGCTCGGATGCGGCCGCTGGACCTACCATCACCCGGTGGCGTCCCTACATCGAAAGCTGGATCGCCTCAACGCAGAGGGAGATGAGGAGGGAAGAGACAAGGACTTTAAGACTTTTGCCTTCCATCACAGTGAGGAGGTGCCTGGTAGACTCACTGTGGTGGACGTTAAACTGCGTTAAGTCTGTGTTTTGTTATTTTATTCTATGTTATGACTGCAAGGTACACAATTTCGTTCAGACTGAAATGTCTGAATGACAATAAGGGTACTTTACTTTACTTTTAAGGTGAAAGGTGCAACGTTTAAAGGAGATGTGCGGGGGAAGTTTTTTACACAGGGTGGTGAGGGTCTGGAACACGCTGCCAGGGATCTTTACTCTTTGGAGCGCAGAAGGTTAAGGGGGGACTTGATTGAAGTCTTTAAAATGATGAAAGGGATAGACAGAGTTGACGTGGATAAGCTTTTCCCATTGAGGGTAGGGAAGATTCAAACAAGAGGGCATGACATGAGAATTAAGGGACAGAAGTTTAGGGGAACATGAGGGGGAACTTCTTTACTCAGAGAGTGGTGGCTGTGTGGAATGATCTTCCAGCAGAAGTGGTGGAGGCAGGATCGATTTTAACATTTAAAATTAAAGTGGATAGGTATATGGACGGGAAGGGAATGGAGGGGTATGGTCTGAGTGCAGGTTGATGGGACTAGGGGAAAATAAATGGTCGGCACGGACTGGAAGGTCCGAGAAGGCCTGTTTCCGTGCTGTAATTGTTATATGGTTATATGGGTGGTGGTGGAGGCAGGAGGCAGATACGATAGTGGCATTTAACAGGCTTTTGGACAGGCACGTGTGAGAAAGTTGCCTCTCGGGTTCCTGTTAAATCTTTCCCCCCCTTCACCTTGAACCTACTGTAAGTCCTGTCTGGTTCTTGATTCCCCTTCCTTGGGTAAATGACTCCGTGTATTCACCCTGTGTCATTCACCCCTCATGGCCTTGTACACAACACGTACTTGAACGGTTGTGAAGCACCTTGGGATTTCCTATGGAGAAGCAAGTCCCTATATCAATGCAAGATGGCATTAAACACATAACCTTGTTTTGTCCACTGGGAAATTACAGGGCCAGTAATCAATTTGTATCCAATTAGAAGCACAACAAGTATCGTTGAGTGCTGGCACAAAATGCTGGAGTAACTCAGCGGGACAGGCAGCATCTGTGAAGAGAAGGAATGGGTGACATTTCGGGTCGCCTGAAACATCGCCCATTCCTTCTCTCCAAAGATGCTGCCTGTCCCGCTGAGTTACTCCAGCATTTTGTGTCGACCTTCGATTTTATCCAGCGCCTGCAGTTCTTTCTTACACAGGTATTGTTGAGCGTTCATAAAGCCACACGTGGCTCATCGAGTGGAGCGGGACAGAGGGACAGCGCGGTGGTGAGGTTGCTGCCTCGCACCCAGGACCCGGGTTCAATCCTGATCATGGGCGCTGTCTGTACGGAGTTTGCACGTTCTCCCCGTCACCTGGGTGGGTTTCCTCCAGTTTCCTCCCACACTCCAAAAGTGTACAAGTTTATACATTAATTAGTTTCTGTTAATTGGAAATTATCCCTCCCCTCCCCTCCCCCCACCCCTCACCCCACTCACCATCAACAACACCACAGTCACGTCTGTGGAGTCTTTTAAGTTCCTGGGAACCATCATCTCCAAGGACCTTAAATGGGGGGCCACCATCGACTCCAGAGTCAAAAAGGCCCAACAGGGGATGTACTTCCTGCGGCAGCTGAGGAAGCACAATCTGCCACAGGCAATGATGGTCCAATTCTACACGGCCATCGTAGAGTCTGTCCTCACCTTCTCCATCATGGTCTGGTTTGGCTCAGCCACCAAGCACGACACCCGGAGGCTGCAGTGAATCGTCCAATCAGCTGAGAAGGTTAATGGCTGCAACCTTCCCTCCATTGATGAACTATACACTGCAAGGGCCAGGAAGCGAGCGGGTAAGATCATCTCTGACCCCTCTCACCCTGGCCACAAACTCTTTGAATCACTTCCCTCTGGAAGGCGACTCCGGACTGTCAAAGCTGCCACAGCCAGACATAAAAACAGCTTTTATCCACGAGTAGTTGCTCTACTCAACAGCCACAAATCTGTAGCCTCCCCTTGATCAGGTATTTTGTTGGTTCACATCAAAGGTTCAAGGTTCAAGGTTAGTTTATTGGTCGCGTACACCGATTGGTGCAGTGAAATGCTTCTTGCCAATGCAGCACATAATAAAGAATACAGACATAACACTAATAAAGAGATTTAAACATAAAAACATCCCCTACAATGGTTTCCATTATGAGGGAAGGCACAATGTCCAGTCCCCAACCCATGTCCACCCATAGTCAGGCCTGTTGAGGCCTCCACAGTCGCCTTCACGGAGGCCCGATGTTCCAGGCCGTTCTCACCGGGTGTTGGTGCTCCGGCGTCGGGAGAATCCTCTCAGCGGCTTGGGACACCTGGAACGGCCGCTTCCTTACCGGAGTCCGTGGCTTCCGAAGCCGACAAGGCCGCGCTGAATGTTGCTCTCCTACTGGCTCCCGATGTTGAAGTTCAGCGCCGCCGCCCGCAGCCGGCCACTCCACAGACCCGCGGCTCCGCGATGTTTGACTCGGTGGTCTCAGCTCACCGGAGTTCCAGCGCGGCGACCCAGGCAAGGCATCACCCGCTCCGCCCCGCGATGGCGCTCCAGCGCTCCGCCGCTGCCGAAGCCAAGGTTCTGGGCGGTCCCCTCAGGAAACGCCGCTCCAGGCCCGCTGGTAGGCCGCAAGGACGGGTCGAAGTGTAGCCCGGAGAAAAGCTGCCTCTCCGACCAGGTAGGGACCAGGAAAAGTAGTTTTCCCCTCCCCCCCCCCCCCCCCACTCACCCCACATAAAAAATAATAGACTCCAAACAAAACACTTTAACTCACTAAAAATAAACAAAAGAGTGAAAAACAAACAGCTGCAGGCTGGGCAGCCGTTCCGTACAGGACGGCAGCCCCCTATCGACCACATGCTTGATCGATACTGTTTTATCATTAATGTTTTATTATTATTAATGTTTAATGTTTTCTGAGTCATTCGTAACTGTCACTGTATGTCATGTTGTTACTTGTGGGTGGAGCACGTAGGCAAATTCCTTGTATGTGAATACCTGGCCAATAAACTTACTTACTTAAGGGCCTGTCCCACCAACATGCGGCGAGCGCGACTAAACGTAGCGGCTTGAACCGTACGGCCTCGCGGGGCCGGTCCCACTTCGAACCGCGGAGGCGTATGGAGTTGTGCGGGGCTGGTCCCAACATCATACTCACCAATCAGCTGGGCAGGAGGCAGGCCGACTGAATTTGGACGTCGCACGGCGTCGGGCGGTGACGTCATCACGCAACGGCACGCCGGGCGGTGACGTCATCGCGCAACGCCACGTACCGCGTACGCCGTCCAGACGCTGTGTACGAAGTGATGACGCTGCATACAACGTCAAGACGTTGTGTACGGCCTTGATGCGGCTGCGGGCCTGTCGGCCGTTGCCGCGCGGGATTTTGAACACGGTCAGTTTTTCGGAGCCCCGCGCGATGCCGGGACCAGTCCCGCACAACTCCATATGGCTCTGGCGATCGAAGCGGGACCGGCCACGCGAGGCCGTACGGCTCAAGCAACCACGTTGGGTCGCATGCTGGTGGAACAGGCCCTTTACTTACTTACTTAGTCAGTGTGTAGGATGGTGCTAATGTGTGGGGTGATCGTTGGTTAGCATGGACTTGGTGGGCTGAAGGGCCTGTGTCCGTGCAGCATCTCTACGGTAAAGAGATATTACCAGTGGGACAGAAGAACCAGGAGAACATCAGTACACGCAGTAACCAAGCCTCTTCCTGAGTGAAGAAAGCAAATGGTATGTTAGCATTCATAGCGAAAGGATTTGAGTATAGGAGCAGGGAGGTTCTACTGCAGTTGTACAGGGTTTTGGTGAGGCCACACCTGGAGTACTGCGTACAGTTTTGGTCTCCAAATCTGAGGAAAGACATCCTTGCCATAGAGGGGGTACAGAGAAGATTCACCAGACTGATTCCTGGGATGTCAGGACTTTCATATGAGGAAAGATTGGATAGACTCGGTTTGTACTCGATGGAATTTAGAAGATTGAGGGGGGATCTTATAGAAACCTACAAAATTCTTAAGGGGTTGGACAAGCTAGATGCTGGAAGATTGTTCCCGATGTTGGGGGAGTCCAGAACAAGGGGTCACAGTCTAAGGATAAGGGGGAATTCCTTTAGGACCGAAATGAGGAAAACATTCTTTACACAGAGAGTGGTGAGTCTCTGGAATTCTCTGCCACAGAAGGTAGTTGAGGCCAGTTCATTGGCTATATTTAAGAGGGCGTTAGATGTGGCACTTGTGGCTAAAGGGATCAGGGGGTATGGAGAGAAGGCAGGTACGGGATACTGAGTTGGATGATCAGCCATGATCACATTGAATGGCGGTGCAGGCTCGAAGGGCCGAATGGCCTACTCCTGCACCTATTTTCTATGTTTCTATGTTCCTCTTCTCCCCCCAACCTCCAACTCCTAACGACATCCTAACATCCTAATGAAAGGCATGTCTAAAGCGGTTTTGATTATGTTTGTATTCACCAGAGTTCAGATTAATGACAGGGGAAACTAATCCAAGCTCTCCACATTCTGACCCGGCATTCTCGCCGAGCTGGGAGCATTGAGAGTGAAGGGGCAGTCTTGTGTTGTAGGGCCAAAGACTTAGGGCTGAGATGAGGAGGAACGCGTGGGGAACCTTGGAATTGACTCCAAAGGTTTGCAGAGGCCACATCACTGAATATATTTAAGAACAAGGTACACGCAATTTAAGATGCAAAAGATACAGTGTGGAAACAGGCCCTTCGGCCCCACTTGCCCATACTGGCCAACATGTCCCATCCACACTAGTCTCACCTGCCTGCGTTTGGCCCATATCCCTCCAAACCTGTCCTATCCATGTACCTGTCTAAAGGGTCTGTCCCACTTAGGCAACTCTTTAGGTGACTTCCAGGGACTAGTTTTAATGGATTTCACCTATGACATGTGGCAAACATCCTACGACAGCAAGAATTGTCACCACAGTTGCCAAAAAATATTCAACATGTTGAAAAGATTTTAGCAGTCGCCTGTAGTCACCTAAAAAATCGTCTAAGTGGGACAGGCCCTTAACTATTTCTTAAACATTTGGATAGTCCCAGTCTCAGGCACCTCCTCTGGCAACTTGTTCCATACACCCACTACCCTTTGTGTGAAAAAGTTAAGGGCCTGTCCCACCAGCATCCGACTCCATGTGATGAGCGCGATCAAACCAGAATCGGGGGCCGCGCGGAGGTCGGGTGATCCCCTGTACAGGGCCTGTCCCACCAGCATGCGACTGCATGCGGCAAGCACGACCAAACCGGCAGCGGGGGCTGCGCGGAGGTCGGGTGAGTGGCGCAACGCGGCGCTATGTGAGGCGAACTTGGAGCGAAGTCTTAAAGGTAAGTTCGCCAGGACAGAGAGGGACACACAGAGAGGGGCACAGAGGCACACACACACAGAGGGCCACGGAGCCACACACAGAGAGGGCCACGGAGCCACACACAGAAAGGGTCACGGAGGCACGACGTCAAGGCAGTGTGTAATGCGTCGAGGCGACTGCGAGCCGACAAGCCGTTGCCGCGCGGAATTTTTGAACATAGTCAGTTTTTCGGAGCCCCGCGCGATGTCGGGACGAACTCCGCACAATTCCGCACGGCTCCGGCGATCGAAGTGGGACCGGCCCCGCGACGCCGGACGGCTCAAGCGACCACGTTAGGTCGCGCTCATCGCATGTAGTTGCATGCTGGTGGGACAGGCCCATAACCCGTCACATTCCTATTAAATCTTTCCCCCTTCACCTTGAACCTGCGGGTCCTCTGGTCCTCGATTCCCCTACTCTGGGCAAGAGACTCTGTGCATCTACCCGATCTATTCCTCTCATGATTTTACACACAAGATATCAAGGGACGAGCTGTGAACAGGAAAATGGTATTGAGAAAGATGATTAACTGTTGTATCAATTTGATGATCAATGATACGTTATTATCACATGTACTGAGGTACAGTGAAATGCTTTGTTTTTCTTACAACCCAGTAAAATCATCCAGCATACCTCCCCTTGGCAAATCACTAGTGTTACCATGTGCCTGGTGCTGATAAAGTTACAAATCATGTGTTAAAGAAGGAACTGCAGATGCTGGAGAATCGAGGGTTACACAAAAAGCTGGAGAAACTCAGCGGGTGCAGCAGCATCTAAGGAGCGAAGGAGATAGGCGACGTTTTGGGTCGAGACCCTTCTTCAGACTGGTCAGGGATCAGGGAAACGAGAGATATAGACGATGATGTGGTGAGATAAAGAACAATGAATGAAAGATATGCAAAAAAGTATCGATGATAAAGGAAGCAGGCCATTGTAAGCTGTTTGTGGTGTGAAAATGAGAAGATCAGATTCAGATTCAGATTCAGATTCAGATTCAGATTCAGATTCAATTTTAATTGTCATTGTCAGTGTACAGTACAGAGACAACGAAATGCATTTAGCATCTCCCTGGAAGAGCGACACAGCAAATGATTTGAATAAATAATAATAAGTGTCTGGGGGGGGGTGATTGGCAGTCACCGAGGTACGTTGTTGAGTAGCGTGACAGCCGCCGGAAAGAAGCTGTTCCTGGACCTGCTGGTTCGGCAACGGAGAGACCTGTAGCGCCTCCCGGATGGTAGGAGGGTAAACAGTCCATGGTTGGGGTGAGAGAGGTCCTTGGCGATGCTGAGCGCCCTCCGCAGACAACGCTTGCTTTGGACAGACTCAATGGAGGGGAGCGAGGAACCGGTGATGCGTTGGGCAATTGTCACCACCCTCTGCAATGCCTTCCGGTCGGAGACAGAGCAGTTGCCATACCAAACTGTGATGCAGTTGGTAAGGATGCTCTCGATGGTGCAGCGGTAGAAGTTCACCAGGATCTGAGGAGACAGATGGACCTTCTTCAGTCTCCTCAGGAAGAAGAGACGCTGGTGAGCCTTCTTGATCAGAGTTGAGGTATTGTGGGTCCAAGAGAGGTCGTCGGAGAGGTTGACTCCCAGGAACCTGAAGCTAGAAACACGTTCCACCTCCGTACCGTTAATGTGGATGGGGGTGTGCGTGCCGCCCCTGGACTTCCTGAAGTCTACAATGAGCTCCTTGGTCTTCTTGGAGTTAAGGGCCAGGTTATTGTCAGCGCACCATGCTGCTAAGTGCTGGACCTCCTCCCTGTAGGCCGACTCATCATTGTTGCTGATGAGGCCAATCACCGTTGCTCAGCTCAAGCTAGTGCGACTTGGGTGAGGGAGAGATAGAGAGAGAGGGAATGCCAGGGCCCGAGGGCTGAGGGAGAGGTGGGGAAGGGGAGGAGGCAGCAAGGGTTAACAGAATTGAGAAAATTCAATGTTTAAGCCCAGAGGATGCAGACTCCCCAAGTGGAATATGAGGTGCTGTTCCTCCAACTTGCGGTGTTGCTCACTCTGGCCGTGGAGGAGGCCCAGGACCGAGAGGGCGGATACGGAATGGGAGGGGGAGTTGAAGTGCTGAGCCACCGGGAGGTCGGGTTGGTTATTGCGGACCGAGCGGAGGTGTTCGGCGAAACGATCGCCCAGCCTCCTCTTGGTCTCACCGATGTAGATCAGAAGTTACAAATCATCATCACCTGCTTATTCTGGAATGAATCTGAAGAGAATGTTCTTCGACTGTGCTGTGCAGTGTGGTGCGGCAGGGTGGGGCCTCACAGGGCCAGAAACACTGCTTCCATCCGGGGCTGTTTGGGTGGAGTTTGTACGTTTTCCCCGTGACTGCGTGGGTCTGGTTTCCACACACACCCCAGAGGCACGCGGGGTTTGTTCGTAAATTGGCCCTCTGTAAATTGCCCCTGGTGTGTAGGGAGTGGATGAGAAATGTGGGATAACGTAGAACTGGTGTAAACGGGTGATCGACTGTTGGCAAGGCCTCGGTGGACTGGAGGGCATGTTTCAATAGACAATACACAATAGGTGCAGGAGGAGGCCATTCGGCCCTTCGAGCCAGTACCGCCATTCAATGTGATCATGGCTGATCATCCCCAATCAGTACCCCGTTCCTGCCTTCTCCCCATATCCCCTGACTCCGCTATCTTTAAGAGCCCTATCTAGCTCTCTCTTGAAAGCATCCAGAGAACCGGCCTTCACCGCCCTCTGAGGCAGAGAATTCCATGGTGTTTCCATGGGGCATCTCTAAACTCCCTGTGAAACTGTGCATGCAGATTCCTGTTACACAGGCACATACTGCTATCCATGCCGGTATTAACACAAAGGTTCTAAATATAGATCAATGGCCAAAGAGATGTGCAGAGAACGAAACAATATTTGGATAGACACAATATTTGGATGATCAGCCATGGTCATTTCGAACAGCAGGGCTGTTTCAAAGGGCCGAGTGGCCTGGTGCCCCTGATATTTTCTACTCGTCTGTCCCTGTTTTCGGCAGGAGGGAGGGCCTGCGCAAATGTTCCGTGGCTGGAATCTGCACCCTCATATCCATTGCACTAAGAAAGGTGTACATTGCCATGGAAACCACTGCCATTGGTATCTTTAGCAGACCACGGCATTCAGAAAGATATCCATGCCCTTGAGGAAGGGGAAGCCAGCTGGTTCAATCAGCTGCCTAATACGAGGACGGGGCACTTCCTGCATGGACGATCTGTCAGCCAAACCTCCCAGGCAAAAAGGAGGGTGGGGGAGGGGGGAGGATACAGACCTATGGGTCCAAGAAGTGTTACCTGATAAGTCTGAAGAACGGCCTCGACCCGAAATGTCACCCATTCCCTCTCTCCAGAGAAGCTGCCTGTCCCGCTGAGTTACTCCTGCATTTTGCGTCTGTCTTCGATTTAAACCAACATCTGCAGTTCACTTCCTGCACGTTAGCTGACAATCCACCATCCAAAAGACTGCTGGCAGCAGCGGTCCTCAACGTGGCCAGCAATATCCCTGCATCACACACACACACATCAACAACTAACGCCTCTCGCCAGAAATGAAGCATCTACAACTCCAAAAAAATTGCATACTTGCGCAAGTAATACTCGTGTCAACGGACTTTCCCCCTAATATATCAGCATATCTCTGCAGGGATTCTTTCGTAAAGACTTCAATGGGTTCCGTTCAAAGTCTGTGCCTGTAAACAGGGAGCTGGGAGGTTCTACTGCAGTTGTACAGGGTCTTGGTGAGACCACAGCTGGAGTATTGCGTACAGTTCTGGTCTCCAAATCCATTATTGCCATAGAGGGAGTGCAGAGAAGGTTCACCAGACTGATTCCTGGGATGTCAGGACTGTCTTATGAACAAAGACTGCATAGACTCGGTTTATACTCTCTAGAATTTAGGAGATTGAGAGGGGATCTTATAGAAACTTACAAAATTCTTAAGGGGTTGGACAGGCTAGATGCAGGAAGATTGTTCCCGATGTTGGGGAGGTCCAGGACAAGGGGTCACAGCTTAAGGATAAGGGGGAAATCCTTTAGGACCGAGATGAGACGGACTTTTTTCACACAGAGAGTGGTGGGTCTCTGGAACGCTCTGCCACAGAGGGTAGTTGAGGCCAGTTCATTGGCTATATTTAAGAGGGAGTTAGATGTGGCCCTTGTGGCTAAGGGGATCAGAGGGTATGGAGAGAAGGCAGGTACGGGATACTGAGTTGGATGATCAGCCATGATCATATTGAATGGCGGTGCAGGCTCGAAGGGCTGAATGGCCTACTCCTGCACCTAATTTCTATGTTTCTATGTCTCTAATGTAGTGGTAATTCCAATGCTCCTGTATGCATCAGAAACATGGACAACATACCGACACCATCTGAAAAGACTATGTCTTGGAAGCAGCTTAAATATCAGTTGGGAAGACAGAAGAACCAACGTCAGCATGCTGAATGAAGCGAAAACATCTAGCATCGAAGCCTTTGTCATCAAGAACCAACTGAGATGGGTCGGTCATGTTGTTCGGATGGAAGACGAGTGTCTACCAAAGCAACACCTTCTACTCCCAGCTTAAAGAAGGCAAACGTAAAAGAGGCGGGCAAAAGAAGAGATTCAAAGACGCCTTCAAAGCCTGCGCGAAGAAATGTGAGATCGACATCGACAATTGGGAAACCAACGCCAAGGACAGGAAACTCTGGCGAACCGTCATCCATCATCGGGACCATGAGATGAACCAAGAGAAGAAAAGAGAAGAGAACGGAAGGAGAGGCGGCAGCAAACCAAAGCCCGATCTGCCGTCTGGAATTAACCTGCCCTGAATGTCAAAGAACGTTCAAAGCCAGGATTGGACTCATCAGCCACCTGAGAGTCAATAAAAACAACACAACGTAGACCATCATCCTCGACCTCGGGGGATCGCCACGATGATGGTGCAGCGGTAAAGCGCCATGCAGTGCTAGAGACCCAAGTTCGATCCTGACCTCGGGTGCTATCTGTGCAGAGTTTGTAGGTTCTCCCTGTGACCTCATGGGTTTCCTTCAGGTGCTCCAGTTTCTTCCCATATATCAAAGACGTGCAGGTTTGTAGGTTAATTGGCTTCTGTACGTTGTCCCCAATGTGTAGGATGCAACTTGTGTACAGGTGATCGACGTTCCACATAGAATCGGTGAGACAAAGGGTCTGCATCTCTAAAAGTAAAAAAACCATCATGACACAGAGTGCTGGAGTAACTCAGCGGGTCAGGCAGCATCTGTGGAGAACATGGATAGGTGACGTTTCACAGAGTGCTGGAGTAACTCAGCGGGTCAGGCAGCATCTGTGGAGAACATGGATAGGTGACGTTTCACAGAGTGCTGGAGTAACTCAGCGGGTCAGGCAGCATCTGTGGAGAACATGGATAGGTGACGTTTCACAGAGTGCTGGAGTAACTGAGCGGGTCAGGCAGCATCTGTGGAGAACATGGATAGGTGGCGTTTCACAGAGTGCTGGAGTAACTCAGCGGGTCAGGCAGCATCTGTGGAGAACATGGATAGGTGACGTTTCACAGAGTGCTGGAGTAACTCAGCGGGTCAGGCAGCATCTGTGGAGAACTTGGATGGGTGACGTTTCACAGAGTGCTGGAGTAACTCAGCGGGTCAGGCAGCATCTGTGGAGAACATGGATAGGTGACGTTTCACAGAGTGCTGGAGTAACTCAGTGGGTCAGGCAGCATCTGTGAAGAACATGGATAGGTGACGTTTCACAGAGTGCTGGAGTAACTCAGCGGGTCAGGCAGCATCTGTGGAGAACATGGATAGGTGATGTTTCACAGAGTGCTGGAGTAACTCAGCGGGTCAGGCAGCATCTGTGGAGAACATGGATAGGTGATGTTTGACAGAGTGCTGGAGTAACTCAGCGGGTGAGGCAGCATTTATGGAGCGAAGGAAATAGGCGATGTTTCGGGTCGAGACCCTTCTTCAATTGCCTTTCAATGTAGCCTCTGCATTGATTACTGATCCGCAGGAAGTCAGATGGCCTATGGCCTATTGTCCCACTCAATACTGGAGTGTACTCATTGAACAGAATTGTGTATTGCATGTTAGCCTTAACAATGTACATGCTCTCATGCTCTGAAATTTGGTGTTACATTTCCTCATCTTCCAAATCTTCTGTAAAACGACCTCCTCAGCCATTACCTGATGATCAGGCCATAAGTGATAGCAGCAGAATTAGAATTTTAGGAGTCTAAATAGAATTTTCCCAAATGTTTCTGCTATATGTGACAAATGTCAACACCTAGAAGCCAACCTAACGCACTCACTTACCAAATGTATTAAAATTACTAATTTTTGGTCAGAAATTTTAAAGATAATTTCGAAGGTAGTTAATACAAATCTGTATCCAGATTCTAAATTAATCATATTAGGTATATTAGAAACTGATCAATCACTAACAATAAAACAATGAATTTTTATCGATTATAGTTTAATAATTGGTAAAAAATTAATACTAAGATTTTGGAAAGGTCCTACCTCCCCCACTATGAAAATGTGGATCACAGAAATGTCGGAGACACTTCATTTGGAAAGATTAAGACTTGTCCTCTCGGACAGGTTAGACCAGTTTAGAGGAACATGGTCTCCATTTATTGATTATCTAAAGGGACAAATTGGCTCGGTTCGAGGGCCTGACTGAAACCTGGACGGGGAATGGATGAAGAATTATATATAATAGATCACTGATATATCTCCAATGAATGTTTAAAACTCCACTCACATTATTGATTTTCTATTTTTATTCTTATTTTCATTTCCTTTATTATTTCTTTCTATTAATTTCCCCCTTTATTAAAAATAAAAAAAAATGTAGAAGTATAAAGAAAAATGACTGTAAATTTTATAAATATTAAGAATGTATGTGATGTATAGTAAATTCTTTTGTTTTTCTTTTTCTTTCACATTTTAAATTGTCTTAGTATGTATCAATATGTATTTACTTCTAATAAAAAATATTAACAAAAAAAAAGAATTAGGCCATTCGGCCCATCAAGTCTACTCCGCCATTCAATCATGGCTGATCTATCTCCCCCTCCTAACCCCATTCTCCTGCCTTCTGCCCATAACCCATGACTCCCGTACTAATCAAGAATCTGTCTATCTCTGCCTTAAATATATCCATTGACTTGGCCTCCACAGCATTCTGTGGCAATGAGTTCCACAGATTCACCACCCTCTGGCTAAAGAAATTCCTCCTCATCTCCTTCCTAAAGGAACGTCATTTAATTCTGAGGCTGTGACCTCTAGTCCTAGACTCTCCCACTAGTGGAAACATCCTCTCCACATCCACTCTACGCAGGCCTTTCACTATATGGATATCAACTCCCACTCATACCTAATTACTTTGGGAAGATTGATATTTTAAAGATACCAGTTAAATGAATGTTGTTATGAAACATAGTGAGATTAAGAAATCCACTCTTACATGTCTTGTGACTGGAAGCTCCTCTTCCCAAAATTGAAAATTGATTTGTCAAATATTTTCCATTAATTTTTATCATCATATTAATAGAAAATGCTAGACTCCAGAGGAGAGCTGCATTAACATTGAAAATATGTGTAGGAGTAGGCCATTCGGCCCTTCAAGCCATTCAATATGATCAGGGCTGATCATCCACAATCAGTACCCCCGTTCCTGCTTTCTCCCCATATCCCTTGACTCCGTTAGCCCCAAGAGCTAAATCTAACTCTCTCTTGAAAACATCCAGTGAATTGGCCTCCGCTACCTTCTGTGGCAAAAAATTCCACAGATTCACAACTCTCTGGGTGAAAGCGTTTTTTCTCATCTCAGTCCTAAATGGCCTACCCCTTATTCTTAAACTGTAACCCCTGGTTCTGGACTCCCCCAACAGCGGGAACATGCTTCCTGCATCTAGCCTGCCCAATCCATTAAGAATTGTATATATCTCTATAAGATCCCCTCTCATCCATCTAGATTCCAGTGAATATAAGCCCAGACGATCCATTCTCTCAGCATATGACAGTCCCGCCATCCCGGGAATTAACCTTGTGAACCTACGCTGCACTCCCTCAAGAGCAAGAATGTCCTTCCTCCAATTAGGGGACCAAAACTGCACACAATACAGTGTTGATCACCTCCGCCAGGATAAAATCAATCTGATCAAAATCTTACCTGTCGATTCACTGATGGTCCAAATGGAGACACCAGGAACTGCAGGTGCTGGAATCCTCAGCCAAATACAAAGTGCTGGAGGAAGCCAGGTGCCATAGAAACATAGAAACATAGAAAAATAGGTGCAGGAGTAGGCCATTCGGCCCTTCGAGCCTGCACCGCCATTCAATGTGATCATGGCTGATCATCCAACTCAGTATCCCGTACCTGCCTTCTCTCCATACCCCCTGATCCCTTTAGCCACAAGTGCCACTTCTAACGCCCTCTTAAATATAGCCAATGAACTGGCCTCAACTACCTTCTGTGGCAGAGAATTCCAGAGACTCACCACTCTCTGTGTGAAAAATGTTTTCCTCATCTCGGTCCTAAAGGAATTCCCCCTTATCCTTAGACTGTGACCCCTTGTTCTGCCATCTGTAGAAGGAATGGTAGATAACATTCCTGGTTCTTCAGACATGTCCCAACCCGTAACATCGTCTGCCCAGTGACATCTATTGACGTTGATCTATGTCCGTCTTGTCTCAGTATACACTAAAGATTAGTAATTGGTTCACACTCATGTTCATTACTAGTATGACACTTCCTGCACTATCTCCCTTATCAAGTGCTGAGGACACCTGTCCACTGAATGAGGTGGGATGGATTCTCACACTGAGTCTGAAGTACAGAAACTTGAGTTAAAATAACATAGCATGGAAGTGTTTCGAAAATCTATTCCCATTTTGGCAAAGGAACTGGAAGTGCAACCTTTTTGTTAAAATGCACAAGATATTTGAGAGTGGATTATAGACAATAGGTGCAGGAGGAGGCCATTCGGCCCTTCAAGCCATTCAATGTGATCATGGCTGATCATCCACAAGCAGGATTATTTAATGTTACTCTGTTCATACGGACCTGCAGTCAAATTGGTCCTTTATGTTAACGGTCTTGGATAAAAGGGGTGGGGAAAATGGCTGAAGAGGTTGCTTTTAAGGAGGTTTGAGGGGCGGGAGAATGCGGGAATGCGGGAATGCACAGTTGATAGGCCTGAGAAGGGTTAGAAACATAGAAACATAGAAATTACGTGCAGGAGTAGGCCATTCGGCCCTTCGAGCCTGCACTGCCATTCAATATGCTCATGGCTGATCATCCAACTCAGTATCCTGTACCTGCCTTCTCTCCATACCCCCTGATCCCCTTAGCCACAGGGGCCACATCTAACTCCCTCTTAAATATAGCCAATGAACTGGCCTCAACTACCCTCTGTGGCAGAGAGTTCCAGAGACCCACCACTCTCTGTGTGAAAAAAGTCCTTCTCATCTCGGTCCTAAAGGACTTCCCCCTTATCCTTAAGCTGTGACCCCTTGTCCTGGACCTCCCCAACATCGGGAACAATCTTCCTGCATCTAACCTGTCCAACCCCTTAAGAATTTTGTAAGTTTCTATAAGATCCCCTCTCAATCTCCTAAATTCTAGAGAGTATAAACCAAGTCTATGCAGTCTTTGTTCATAAGACAGTCCTGACATCCCAGGAATCAGTCTGGTGAACCTTCTCTGCACTCCCTCTATGGCAATAATGTCCTTCCTCAGATTTGGAGACCAGAGACCACAAAGTTGTGATGACTTTGGGAGAGGGACAGAGGAAGGCTGGAATTCGTGGCATTCCCAATAAAAGGATTGATGGTGTGGAGCAGGGTGAAGCACTGGGGGCAGAGCGGTGGAGGAATGTGTTATCAGGGGGAGAATCTTTCCATTCAAAGTGTTGTAGGATGCAAAGTTAATGACAATGGTGGGGACAGGGGCGATAGGTGAGTGGGAACTGTTGATTGGTAAAACGAATGGCAAACTGCGTTGTTTTTCTAAACTTTATTCCGGGATTGTCTTCAGTTTGGTTCAGAGAAACAGCGCGGAAACAGGCCCTTTGCCCCACCGAGTCCGCGCCGACCAGCGATTCCCGCACGCTGACACCATCCTACACACCAGGGACAATTTAAAATTTTACACAAGCCAGTTACAAACAAACCCGCACGTCTTTGCAGTGTGGGAGGAAACCAGAGCACCTGGGGAAAACCCACGCAGGTCACGTGGAGAACGTACAAACTCCGTACAGACAGCGCCCGTAGTCAGGATTGAACCCGGGTCTCTAACGCTATAAGGCGGCAACTCTACCGCTGCCATTTGAATTGTTGTTACATTAAAGGGCCTGTCTGTCCCACCAGCATGCAACTCTATGCGATTAGTGCGACCACACGTGGTCGCTTGAGCTGTCCGGCGTCGCGGGGCCGGTCCCACTTCGATCGCCGGAGCCGTGCGGAATTGTGCGGAGTTCGTCCCGAGTTCGTCCCGACATCACGCGGGGCTCCGAAAAACTGACTATGTTCAAAAATTCCGCACGGCAACGGCTTGTCGGCTCGCAGTCGCCTCGACACATTACACACCGCCCGGACATCGTGCCTCCATGAACCTCTCTGTAGGTGCCTCCGTGACCCTCTATGTGTGTGGCTCCGTTACCCTCTGTGTGTGTGTGTGCCTCTGTGCCCCTCTCTGTGTGCCCCTCTCTGTCCTGGCGAACTTACCTTAGACTTCGCTCCAAGTTCGCCTCACTTTGCACCGCGTTGCGCCACTCACCCGACCTCCGCGCGGCGCTCGCTGCCGGTTTGGTCGCGCTTGCCGCATGCAGGCGCATGCTGGTGGGAACGGCCCTGTGCAGGGGATCACCCGACCTCCGCGCGGCCCCCGCTTCTAGTTTGATCGCGTTCATCACATAGAGTTGCATGCTTGTTGGACAGGCCCTTTAGGATACCCTCTAGTTAAGGATATCGTGCACGATATTCCAGCTATGGTCTCATCGGGATTCATTATAATAAGAGCAAGAGGTTTCAACTCTTGTACTTAAGCACTCTTCTAATAAGGATTAACAAACCATTTGGTTCCTTAATTGGCTACAAGGACACCAACGCTATATTTTTCAAGTTGCTTTTCTAAGTGCATGACAATATTTTCCACATTATATTCTGCCTGCCCCATCTTTACCCATTCACATGGTATGGTGTTGTACTTTTATTGTCATTTATACCAAGTTACAGTTTCATTTTTATAGACAATTCAGTATAAATATCACTATACATAAGCATTAAATACATCTTAGATAAGCATCTTAGATGCCGTGCAAGTGTACGGCACTGAGACAGTATACCGAGGCTGAATAATCAGTCTGAATGAGGGTCTCCACCCCAAAACGTCACCCATTCCTTCTCTCCAGAGATGCTGCCTGTCCCGCTGAGTTACTCCAGCATTTTGTGTCTATCTTGAATGAATGAATGAATGAATACGTTTCTTGGCCAAGTGCGTACACATACAAGGAATTTGCTTTGGTGCTCCGCTCGCAAGTAAAATCACGACACACAATAACACTAAAGAATGATACATTAACATTAAACATTAATAATAAAACATTATTGTTTAGACATGTGTATGAAATTAGTGTGATTCAAAGAGGTTTGTGGCCAGGGTGAGAGGGGTCAGAGATGATGTTGCCCGCTCGCTTCCTGGCCCTTGCAGTGTACAGTTCATCAATGGAGGGAAGGTTGCAGCCAATAACCTTCTCGGCTGATCGGACGATTCGCTGCAGCCTCCGGGTGTCATGCTTGGTGGCTGAGCCAAACCAGACCATGATGGAGAAGGTGAGGACAGACTCTACGATGGCCGTGTAGAATTGGACCATCATTGCCTTCAGTACCCAGTTACCGGTTTGGTGCCTTTATCATCTCTGTTCACTTGAAGCCTCTCTGCATCCTTGTCATAGAGTCTTACGCCATGGAAACAGGCCCTTCAACCCTACTTGCCCACACCAGCCAACATGTCCCATCTACACTAGTCCCACCTGCCTGTGTTTGGCCCATTTCCCTTTAAACCTGTTCTATCCATGGACCCGTCTAAAGGGCCTGTCCCACTTGGGTGATTTTTCAGCGGACTGCCGGCGACTGTCAACTTGGCGGCACTCGCCTGAAAAACTGGGAGCTGGAACGGCGACTATCAGAGTGACACATGCACACGCACGCACACGCACGCGCACGCGCACACACACACACGCACACGCACACGCACACGCGCACACACACACACACACACACACACACACACACACACACACACACACACACACACACACACACGAGGGGGGGGAGAGGGGGGTGGGGGGGGGAGAGGGGGGGAGAGGGAGGGGGGAAGAGGGGGGGGAAGAGGGAGGGGGGAAAGGGGGGGGAAGGAAGAGGTGGGGGGAGGAAGAGGGGGGGAGGAAGAGGGGGGGGAAGGAAGGGGGGGAGGAAGAGGGGGGGAGGAAGAGGGGGGGAGGAAAGAGGAGGGGGAGGAAAGAGGAGGGGGAGGAAAGAGGGGTGGGAGGAAAGGGGGGAGGAAAGGGGGGGGAAAGAGGGGGGGGAAGAGGGGGGGGGAAGAGGGGGGGGGCAGAGGGGGGGAAAGAGGGGGGGAAAGAGAGGGGGGGGGAAGGGAGGGGGGAGAGGCGGGGGGGGGGGGAGAAATCAGGCTCCTATTAAATCTTTCCTCCCTCATCTTAAACCTGTGCCCTCTGGTTCTCGATTCCCCTACTCTGGGCAAGAGTCTCTGTGCTTCTACCCGATCTATTCCTCTCAAGATTTTATACACCACTGCTGCAAGTAAGAATGTCATTGTTCTATCTGTGACATACAACAATAAAACACTCTTCACTCTTATAGAGTCCCGGCCTACTCAACCTCTCCCCATAGCTCAGGACCTCAAGTCCTGGCAACATCCTCGTAAATCTTCTCTGTACCTTTTCCAGATTGACGACGTATTTCCTGTAACGCGGTGCCCAGAACTGAACACAATACTCGCCAACGTCTTATACAATTGTTACATGGCCTCCCAACTTCTCCGCCAATGTGCCCAATGCCTTTGTCACCACCCTGTCCGCCTGTGAGGGCACTTTCAACAAACCATGCACCTGTACTCCTAGATGCCTCTGTTATACAACGCTCCCCAGAGCCTCACTGTTCATTGTGTAGGCTCTTCCCATGTTAGTGCTCCCCAAAAGGCAACACCTCACGTTTCTCTGCATTAAATCCCATCTATCCCCAGGTCACATGGAGAGATCGCTTTGCTGGGCCCAAGCACTGATGAATCTTGCAGCACCTGCTAATGACATCCTCCTCACAAATGGCCCCTTCTACTCTGCCTTCTGTTTGTTAACCGATCCTTAGAAACATAGAAACATTGAAAATAGGTGCAGGAGGAGGCCATTGGGCCCTTCGAGCCAGCACTGCCATTCATTGTGATCATGGCTGATCGTCCCCAATCAATAACCCGTGCCTGCCTTCTCCCCATATCCCTTGATTCCACCAGCCCCTAGAGCTCTATCTAACTCTCTCTTAAATCCATCCAGTGATTTGGCCTCCACTGCCCTCTGTGGCAGGGAATTCCACAAATTCACAACTCTCTGGGTGAAAACGTTTTTTCTCACCTCAGTCTTAAATGGCCTCCCCTTTATTCTAAGACTGTGGCCCCTGGTTCTGGACTCGCCCAACATTGGGAACATTTTTCCTGCATCTAGCTTGTCCAGTCCTTTTATGATTTTATATGTTTCTATAAGATCACCCTTCATCCTTCTAAACTCCAGCGAATACAAGCCTAGTCTTTTCAATCTTTCCTCATATGACAGTCCCGCCATCCCAGGGATCAATCTCGTGAACCCACGCTGCACTGCCTCAATCACAAGGATGTCCTTCCTCAAATTAGGAGCCCAATACTGTAGTCAATACTCCAGATGTGGTCTCACCAGAGCCCTATGCAACTGCAGAAGAACCTATACTGAAATCCTCTTGTTATGAGGATTAACCCACACCAGTGTATTATCTTAAGGAGATCTTGCAGTGGAGCAGTAAAATGTAGGAACGAAAAAACTGCAGATGCTGGTTTGCAAAATAAGACACCAAGTGCTGGAGTAACTCAGCAGGTCAGGCAGCATCTCTGGAGAACATGGATAGGTGGAAATGGACCGGTATGGACTCGGTGGGCCGTAGGGCCTGTTTCCACCCTGTGTCTGTAAACTACACTCATTTAAACTAGTCAGAGGGTGGTGAATCTGTGGAATTCATTGCCACGGAAGGCTGTCAATGGATATATTTAAGGCAGAGATGGACAGTTTCTTGATTTGTACGGGTGCGAGGGGTTATGGGGAGAAGGCAGGAGAATGGGCTTAGGAGGGGGAGATAGATCAGCCATGATTGAATGGCGGAGTAGACCTGATGGGCTGAATGGCCTAATTCTGCTCCTATCACTTATGAACCTATGTGACGTTTCAGGTTGGGACAATTTCCTCAAAAACCTAAACATCACCATGTTCTCAAGAGATGCTGCCTGACCCGTTGAGTTACACCAGACTTTGGTCGTTTCCAGCACATTATTCTCTGCCCCAAGTGCTCCCATTTTAACAAAGACTTTCTCCGAAAGTTCAAACACACCCTTTCACTTTTCCCCCATCACTATTCTGCCAGTTAAGCACTAACTGAAATACTGAAAGATTTGTTAAACAAGCTGGCCCTTTGATAAATCCACGTTGACTCTGCGTAGTCCTATCATTATTTTCCAAGTGTCCTGTTGCCACTTCTTCACCAATGCATTGTAGAATTATTCCATGCTACTGATGTCAGGATCAGCGGGGAACATGCCCTCACGCCCACCGAGTCCGCGCCGACTTGCGATCTCCCCCCACACTAACACTAACCCACACACACTGGGAACAATCTGCATTAATACCAAGCCAATTCACCTACTAAATGTCCACTTTCCCGAGTTATTCACAAATTCTCCCACGTTTTCCCCTTGATGCATAGAAACATAGAAACATAGACAATAGGTGCAGGAGGAGGCCATTCGGCCCTTCGAGCCAGCACCGCCATTCATTGTGATCATGGCTGATCATCCCCTATCAATAACCCGTGCCTGCCTTCTCCCCATATTCCTTGACTCCACTAGCCCCCAGATCTCTATACAACTCCCTTTTAAATCCATCCAGTGATTTGGCCTCCACTGCCCTGCGTGGCGGGGAATTCCACAACTCTCTGGGTGAAAAAGTTTTTTCTCACCTCAGTCTTAAATGGCCTCCCCTTTATTCCAAGACTGTGGCCCCTGGTTCTGGACTCGCCCAACATTGGGAACATTTTTCCTGCATCTAGCTTGTCCAGTCCTTTTATGCAAACCAGGGGAATGTCCGTAGGGAGTCCGTAGATGTTTCATTGCGGCTCCTAATGCCAGCCGTAGGTACTCGGGGCATCAGGTAAGTCGGGACGTGTTTTCCAGCCTGACAAAAACTGTCCACGAGTAAAAAGATAGTCGGGAGGAGGAGTTCGAAGATCACAAAACTCCTGATTTTTTTTTTGAGGTCCTTTCAACTCGGCAGAGGACTCGGGAAAGTGGGACAGGCCCTAAACCTGTACCTTTGGAGTGTGGGAGGAAGCCGAAGATCTCAGAGCAAAAACGTCGCAGGTCACTGGGAGAACGTGCAAACTCCGTACAGACAGCACCCGTAGTCAGGGTGGGACACAGGTCTCTGGCGCAGTGAGGCAGCGACTCTACCGCTGCGCCACCGTGCCACTCACAGTGGAAGTTTGGAAGAGGGACAATAGGAGCAGGGGTAGAACATTACCCACTTGAGGCCTGGCCCTCCATTCAATATGAACATGGCTAATTATTCAATTTATATCGATTGCAGTCTCTTGTGCCTCCTACGTAACCAGATTAATATCTGAAGAAGGGTCTTAGCCTGAAACATCACCTGTCCATGTCCTCAGCATGCTGTCCGACCCGCTGTGTTACTTTGTGCTTTATCTTAGCCTTCTGTTCTTGCTTTTTGCCTGTATCGGCTTGTACTCGCTGGAATTTAGAAGATTGAGGGGGGATCTTACAGAAACGTACAAAATTCTTAAGGGGTTGGACAAGCTAGATGCTGGAAGATTGTTCCCGATGTTGGGGGAGGTCCAGAACAAGGGGTCACAGTCTAAGGATAAGGGGGAATTCCTTTAGGACCGAGATGAGGAAAACATTTTTTACACAGAGAGTGGTGAGTCTCTGGAATTCTCTGCCACAGAGGGTAGTTGAGGCCAGTTTATTGGCTATATTTAAGAGGGCGTTAGATGTGGCCCTTATGGCTAAAGGGATCAGGGGGTATGGAGAGAAGGCAGGTACGGGATACTGAGTTGGATGATCAGCCATGATCACATTGAATGGTGGTGCAGGCTCGAAGGGCCGAATGGCCTACTCCTGCACCTATTTTTCTATGTTTCTATCCCTTGACCCCTTTAACCCTATATGGACGGGAAGGGAATGGAGGGGTATGGTCTGAGTGCAGGTAGATGAGACTAGGGGAAAATAAATGGTCGGCACGGACTGGAAGGGCCGAGAAGGCCTGTTTCCGTGCTGTAATTGTTATATGGTTATATGGTTATATCCAACATTATATTGAGTCTGAAGAAAGGTCTCGACCAGAAACGTCACCTATTCATTTTCTCCAGAGATGCTGCCTGTCCCACTCAGTTACTCCAGTTTTCCTACACCATATTGAATATATTTTGATACCTTGACTAGCTCGGACAAGCATAGCATTCGGCATCGAGGAGGTGGGCCTGTTTCCCTGCTGCAAAAATCTATGACTCTACTGCCTGATCAGAAGATGAGATGTCATTTCACAGAACTGTGTTGGGTTTCATTAGAAGTGTGTGAGGGCACAGTGGGAGATGTGTGGAGAATGACAGGGAATGCGAATGAACCTTCCAAGTCAAAGTCAAAGTCAAACAAACTTTATTGTCATTTAGAAATACATCGATATATGCAGTTCCAAACGAAATTCCGTTGCATTTTTTGGCTCCCTGTGCAACACAATTAACAGAAGGATAAACATGGATAAAACTGATAAAAGTATAAAATAGACGATGGTGGCAGCCCATTACATGGCATTCAGGAGTCTGATGGCTCGTGGGAAGAAGCATTTGCAGAACCTTGATGTTCTGCTCCTTATGCTACGATATCTTTTGCCCGAGGGCGGCAGAGTGAACAGACCGTGATGGAGATGTGTGGGGTCTTTTATAATACTGCTGGCCTTAGACACGCAACGTTTGGTCGCAATATCCCCGATTGAGGGGAGAGAGGTCCCGATGATTTTTTCCGCTGTCCTCACCACTCTCTGCACGAACTTCCAGTCGGAGGCTTTACAGTCCCCAAACCAGACAGAGATACAGCTGGTCAAAATACTCTCTATGGTGCCCCTGTAGAAAGTGGTGAGGACGGGATGGGGGAGGTGAGCTCTTCTCATCCGGCGCAGAAAGTGCAACCGCTGCTGCGCTCTCTTAACTGTTGATGAGATGTTATTTGACCAGGCCAGACTGTTAGTGATCTGCACCCCCAGGAACTTCCCAGTTCAAAACTAGAGCAGAGAGCAGTGCTAATAAAGCCATCAACGTGCCAAAGATGTGGTCCGAATCGAAGCAAAACTAGCTTCGTTTTTTTGTTTTTTTTTAAAAGACAGTTGTGCGTGGGGTGCAGGAAGTGACACCAAAGCAGTCGTCAATGTAACGGAGGTAAAGGTTGGGGGTGGTCTGAAGAAGGGTCTCGACCCGAAACGTCGCCTATCTCCTTCGCTCCTTAGATGCTGCTGCACCCGCTGAGTTTCTCCAGCTTTTTGTGTAACCTCGGAGCAAAACTAGGACAGTTTCAGATATCGCAGAGAGAGCGACATAACTTAGATGTCCTTTCCTGGGTTTGCCAACTTTGATTTGCAGGAAGCAGGGGAGAACCCTCTAGGTGATGCTCATAATGGCCGCCTCGCCAGCAGTCTGTTTTGTCCTTTCTCTGTTTTTATTATTTTAAGTATGACTTGAATGTTTGTGTTAATGTCTCTTGGTATGGTTTTATGTGGGGTGTCGGGGAGGGGGGGAATTGGGGGAAACGTTTTCCAGGCACTTACCTCGACGGATGCGATTTTTCTCCGTGTCGTATCTCCTGCGGCCTAACAACGTGGAGTGGTGCCTGCGGCCTCTCCTGGAGACCGGCCCGGAGCTTCAAGCGGCGGGTGCGGCGCGGACTTACCGTGGCGGGGCCTGTGGACTTTAACACCGTGAAGCCCGCGGCCTCCGTCCCGACGCGGGAGTTTCGATCACCCTGACGAGAGGGCTTGAACAGCGGACCGTCGGCAGAGGCCCCGTTCAAAGTCCCCGACCACGGGTGAACAAAGGAGGAAGATGACTGAACTTTATTGCCTTCCATCACAGTGAGGAATGTGGATTCCACTGTGGTGGATGTTTATGTTAAACTGTATTTGATGCGCTGTGTGTATTTTTGCTTTTTACTTCGTATGGCTGTATGGTAACTCAACTTTCACTGTATCTTATGTGACAATTAAATTGAATCTTAAATCTTGAATCTTTAATTGATCAATGTGAGAAGGGATTTAGCTCATCATCTTATACACCTCTACAAGATCACCCCTCATCCTCCTACGCTCCAATGAATATTGGCGGCAAAAACAAGGGGGCAGATTATTATCTCAATGGGGTTAGGTTAGGCAAGGGGGAGGTGCAGCGAGACCTGGGTGTCCTTGTAAACCGGTCACTGAAAGTTGGCGTGCAGGTACAGTAGGCAGTGAAGACAGCTAATAGAATGTTGGCCTTCATAACAAGAAGATTGTTATGGAGGCCCCTTGCCATAGAGGGGGTACAGAGAAGATTCACCAGACTGATTCCTGGGATGTCAGGACTTTCATATGAGGAAAGATTGGATAGACTCGGCTTGTACTCGCTGGAATTTAGAAGATTGAGGGGGGATCTTATAGAAACTTACAAAATTCTTAAGGGGTTGGACAAGCTAGATGCTGGAAGATTGTTCCCGATGTTGGGGGAGTCCAGAACAAGGGGTCACAGTCTAAGGATAAGGGGGAATTCCTTTAGGACCGAAATGAGGAAAACATTCTTTACACAGAGAGTCATGAGTCTCTGGAATTCTCTGCCATAGAAGGTAGTTGAGGCCAGTTCATTGGCTATATTTAAGAGGGCGTTAGATGTGGCACTTGTGGCTAAAGGGATCAGGGGGTATGGAGAGAAGGCAGGTACGGGATACTGAGTTGGATGATCAGCCATGATCACATTGAATGGCGGTGCAGGCTCGAAGGGCCGAATGGCCTCTACTCCTGCACCTATTTTCTATGTTTCTATTTTTCTAAGATTTCAGTACAGGAGTAAAGAGGTTCTTCTGCAGTTGTATAGGGCTCTGGTGAGACCACATCTGGTGTATTGTGTACAGTTTTGGGCTCCTAATTTGAGGAAGGACATCCTTGTGAGTGAGGCAGTGCAGCGTAGGTTCACGAGATTGATCCCTGGGATGGCGGGACTGTCATATGAGGAAAGATTGAAAAGACTAGGCTTGTATTCACTGGAGTTTAGAAGGATGAGGGGCGATCTTATAGAAACATATAAAATTATAAAAGGACTGGACGAGCTAGATGCAGGAAAAATGTTCCCAATGTTGGGCGAGTCCAGAACCAGGGGCCACAGTCTTGGAATAAAGGGGAGGCCATTGAAGACTGAGGTGAGAAAAAACGTTTTCACCCAGAGAGTTGTGAATTTATGGGATTCCCTGCCACAGAGGGCAGTGGAGGCCAAATCACGGGATGGATTTAAGAGAGAGTTAGATAGAGCTCTAGGGGCTAGTGGAATCAAGGGATATGGGGAGAAGGCAGGCACGGGTTATTGATTGGGGACGATCAGCCATGATCACAATGAATGGCGATGCTGGCTCAAAGGGCCGAATGGCCTCCTCCTGCACCTATTTTCTATGTTTCTAATAGTGTCTCAGCCACCTCTCCCTATAGCTCAGGCTCTCGAGTCCTGGCAACATCCTCGTAAATCTCTGCACCCTTTCCAGCTTGACAACATATTTTCTGCAGCAGGGTGACCAGGACTGAACACAGTTCTCCAAATGCGGCCTCGCCAATGTCTTGTACAACTGTAGCATAATGTTCCAATTGCTATACTCAATACTCTGGCTGGTGAAGGCCAACGTGCCAACAGCCTTCTTGACCGGCCTGTCTATCTGGGACGCCACTTTCAAGGAACAATGTGCCCTCACACCTAGAGCCCTCCGCTCTATAGCACCGACCAAAGCCTTGCCATTCACTGTGAAGAAATGCACCGATCTGTAGCTACATCCATTAGCCATTCCTCTGCCCACTTGGCCAACCGATCAAGACCCCACTGCCATTTTTGATAACCCTCTTTAGATAGAGGCTCTATGTGAAATGAGGTCAGGGACTGCCTGGAATCATGTCCGCTCCACCATTCAATCATGGCTGATCTATCTCTTTCCCTCTCAACCACATTCTCCTGCCTTCTCCCCATAACCCCTGACAACATTTACTAATCAAGAAAGCTGAAGAACAGAATGCAGTGAAGGGTGAGGTGGAACACTGGACCGGAACAGATTAAGCTTCAGATGAGAGGTTCATTCCCTTGATTCGTTGGCTTGAGAAATGTAAAAATTGTCCAGTACAGGGGCGGAAATCGCTGTCGAAATATGGGACACACACACATTATTTTGGTGGCCGCATGCGCACACACACACGCACACACGTGCGCACACACACACACACACACGCGCGCACACACACACACACACACACGCACACACGCACACACACGCGCACACACACACACACGCGCACACATACACACACACGCGCGCACGCATACACACACACACGCGCGCACACATACACACACACACACACACACGCACGCGCGCGCGCACACACACACACACACACACACACGCGCACACACACACACACACAGACACACACACGCGTGCACACACGCGCGCACGCACATACACACACAGACACACACATGCGCACACACACACACGCACGCACACACACGCACGCACACACGCACACACACACACACGCGCACACACAAGCACACACAGACACACAGACACACACACAGACACACAGAGACACAGACACACACACACACACCCTCACACACGCACGCACGCACACACGCACACATGCGAAGCTTCGGCCGTGGGCCCTGTAGACGGTAACATTGGGAGCTGACCTGATTGGTGACTGACACCAAACTCCAGCAACGGCAGCTTCATCCGCCCCGAATCGTGGGGCTTCAATCGGCCCGTTCGCGGGGCCTTTCATCGCCCAGCGCGGCTTAAAACCGGCCCCGGGATCTTCCATCGCCCAACGGGGGCTTCAACACCAGGATCCTCGATCGCCTCGACGCAGCAATTTGACCGCGGGGCGGCGGAAGATCCCGCGGCCGATTTTAAGCTGTGCCGGGCGATGAAAGGCCCCGCGAACGGGCCGATTCAAGCTCCGCTCTATGATCTTTGCTCCACCAGGACGTCTCCTTCCTCCAATCACCGCGCTCTATCCACAGTCCCACCCCTACTTCTGCCTCTGACTGACACCTCCCTCCTCCAATCATTGCGCTGAATCATGTCCCACACCCACTACTTGCTGATCAACGACTCTTGTCCAATCGGCGCCCTTGATCATCAGTCCCACCCCCACTGTCTCGCAGAAAGCAGAGATTTTTAATGGATTTTTTTTCATCGAATTTAAAAATCCGGATTACAAAACATGGGGGGGGATTGTCCCCCACCTCTCAAAACATGAGGAGGACATGTCCCCCCTGTCCCCCCCTGGGATTTCCGCCCTTGGTCCAGTATAAAATTGTCCAGCTTCCAGTATAGTCCCTGGTGCACTCTTGGCAAGGTTCAAGGTACAAGAGCATGTCATTGGAGAGGGAGCAGCGATATGCTGACACTTACTTGCCCAACCTAGTTGAGTTCTAGTTCAGCTTCTAGTTATATGCCCACAAGATGCTGCAGATACCAGACTTAAAGCAAGTTACCCACAGAGGCAGAGGAAGATGAGAGAGATAGCATTTTTTCTTGATGAGAGCACAATAACTCACACGGGGACATTTTCAAAAATGATCGTTCAGTCACACTGGTAAAGGAGAGCCATGAATTGAAATAATTCGTACAATCCGTCATGAATGTTTGTGAATCTTTGGGAAACCAGACATGCAGTTTCCTGTGCAAAATATCAATCCTCTGGCTGTGCATTGGGTAGAGCCGCTGCCTCACAGCGCCAGAGACCCCAGTTCAATCCTGACCTCGGCTGCTGTCTGTGTGGAGTTTGCGTGTTCTCCCCGCGACTGTGTGGGTTTACTCTGGGTGCACCGGTTTCCTCCCACATCCCAAAGACGTGCAGATTTGTAAGTTCAATTGGCCCTCTGTAATTGCCCCCTCATGTGTACAGGGTGTGGAGGGGAGAGTGGGATAACACACAACTAGCGTGAATGGGCGATCGGTGGCTAGCATGGACTCGGTGGCCGAAGGGCCTGTTTCCATGGCTGCATCTCTAAAACGAAAACTGAACTGAACATTCCAGGACTCTGGAGAAGCTTTTACAAGGACAGAAATCCTGAGGACCTGGGCCTGGGATCCCTCGTTGGGGACCCTGGAGGAGAAGAGCTCTGACCGCCGGCCCGCGGCCAACTTCTACCGCGGGCACAGCGGGGACTTACAATCAGGAGTGGGGTCCCTCGCCGGGGACCCCTGGAGAGGAGCTCCAACCGCCCGCCCTGCGGTCTGCGGTGCGTCTAGCTGTGGTGCGGCGGGAACTTTAAATCTTCGACCGCCGGCCTGCGGCCTACACCATCTTGAAGCCGCGTTCTCCGGTGGAAACATAGAAACATAGAAATTAGGTGCAGGAGGAGGCCATTCGGCCCTTTGAGCCTGCACCGCAATTCAATATGATCTTGGCTGATCATCCACTATCCCGTACCTGCCTTCTCTCCATACCCTCTGATCCCCTTAGCCACAAGGGCCACATCTAACTCCCTCTTAAATATAGCCAATGAACTGGCCTCAACTACCCTCTGTGGCAGAGAGTTCCAGAGACCCACCACTCTCTGTGTGAAAAATTTCCTTCTCATCTCGGTCCTAAAGGATTTCCCCCTTATCCTTAAGCTGTGACCACTTGTCCTGGACCTCCCCAACATCGGGAACAATCTTCCTGCATCTAGCCTGTCCAACCCCTTAAGAATGTTGTAAGTTTCTATAAGATCCCCTCTCAATCTCCTAAATTCTAGAGAGTGTAAACCAAGTCTATCCAGTCTTTCTTCATAAGACAGTCCTGACATTCCAGGAATCAGTCTGGTGAACCTTCTCTGTACTCCCTCTATGGCAATAACGTCCTTCCTCAGATTTGGAGACCAGAACTGTACGCAATGCTCCAGGTGTGGTCTCACCAAGACCCTATACAACTGAAGTAGAACCTCCCTGCTCCTATACTCAAATCCTTTTGCTATGAAAGCTAACATACCATTCGCTTTCTTCACTGCCTGCTGCACCTGCATGCCTACTTTCAATGACTGGTGTACCATGACACCCAGGTCGCGCTGCATCTCCCCTTGCATCTAATCGGCCACCATTTAGATAATAGTCTGCTTTCCTATTTTTGCCACCAAAGTGGATAACCTCACATTTATCCACATTATACTGCATCTGCCAAGCATTTGCCCACTCACCCAGCCTATCCAAGTCACCTTGCAGTCTCCTAGCATCCTCCTCACAGCTAACACTGCCCCCCGACTTACCTGAATCGATGCTTCCCCACCGATTCTTTAGACACTTTACCTTGTCTACTCATCTGGACGCCTGCAAGTGACGAATAAAACCGATATTGATTGATTGATGGTCCATGCATCATCCTCAAACACAGGATAGTGCCAGTTGAAACTGCAACTGCAGCTGACACGATGATGAATCAGTTGGAAGCATATCCTTGACAGAGGAGACAAATCCCTGGCCTTAATACACGGGACGATGCAGCAATTAATATCTTGACAGCTGCTGATGCTGAAAGCAGCTTAAATTGCAACGTGGGTCATAAAGTCAAGGGTTCAAGACCCGCGTCATAAACTCGAGAACATCATCAGACTGACTGATGCGGTTCGCTGTTATTGGAACCCCGATGGGTTATCAAACGTAGAGGTCGCCTGCCTTTCCAGATGACTGCAAAGGGACGCAACAAATTAGGCGCTGGTGGAACGCAGTGGATCAGGCAGCATCTGGTGAGGAAATGGATAAAGTACATTTTGGGTTGGGACATTTCACCTGGACTGGCAATGTACAGTAAATGCATATGTAAAGGCGTGTTTGGAATCACCGTATGATTGAACGAAAGGTATAGGATGGAGACAGGCCCTTTGGCCCATCCAGTCCATGCCGACCACTGATCACACTTGCTCAGACACTCCCTACACACTGGGGTTAATTTTCAGAGGCCAATATATTTATGAACCCGCACATCTTTGGGATGTCGAAGGAAACCAGAGCACCCAGAAGAAACCCACGCGGTCATAGGGAGAATATACAAACTCCACACACAGACATAGGGTTGCCAACTGTCCCGTATTAGCCGGGACATCCCGCATGCGGGGCTAAATTGGTTTGTCCCGTACGGGACCGCCCTTGTCCCGTATTTGACCGCTACTACTCGGGTCGAGGGGACTGTCGGGTCGGAGCGCCGCGTCCGGCCCCGCCTCACCCGTCCTGACGTAGTGCAGCCCATGGAGTGCAGCAGCAGCAGCAGCAGCACCTCGCCCGTGGCCCCGTCGGTCGGTCGGCAGCCCGGCCAGCTGTCCGACCTTCGGACCTTCGCTTACCGCCGTCACCACCACCCCTCCTTCTCACGGCCGATCATCGGTTCGTGAGTTGGACGGGGCGCCGGACTTTGCGGGCGACGTCGCGCGGCCCGGGCCAAAACTCCTCAGCTGGCCCGCCGGCTGGGCTTTGTGTGCAGTCCAGCACCCGGGCCAACTCATCATTCACCCACCCAGCCACGGCCCAGTCGGTCAACGAATTGCCGTTGGGAATTTGTCCCGTACTTTGACGTTGGCCGCACAGACAGCACCCGAGGTGGGGATTGAATCCGGGTCCCTAGTGCTGTGACACAGTGGCTCTACCAGATCCACCACTGTGCCGCCTTAACTGTTTGAAGTACAGCAAGAAAATTTACATTAACATTTATTCGCTGGTGCGTAACCTAAAAATCGATGAATGTTCATCTTGTAGTCGTCTGCAGCGCCTAGTGAATGATTGGCGACATGTTCATACACGCAATAGATAGAATCCTGCATCATCACGTGTGACAAGGCACCGTGACACTCGTTGCTTGCACAGCCAAGGTATGTCATAGAGTCTACTGGACTAAGTGGCACCCGCTGGGTCCCAGCTTCACACGGGAGGGCTGGTCCCCCAACACTACAGTCCACCAATTCCAATAAACACACGCTCACACACACACACGCTCATACACACACACTCACTTATGCACACACTCACACACAGACAGACTTGCACACTCACACACACTCATACACACGCTCATACACACGCACACACATACCCACACGCACACACATACCCACACGCACGCACGTGCACACACGCACGCACACACACACACACATATGCGCACACACACACACGTACACACACTCATACACACACGCTCATACACACACACACACATATACACTCACACACACACATACCCTCACATATATACACTCACTCACACACACACACCCTCACCCATACTCACACACACATACAGTTATACACACACACTCACTCACACACACATACTCTCACACACATACGCTCACTCACTCACGCACACACACTCACTCACACACACTCACTCACTTACTCACACACTCACACACACACAGACTTGCACACTCACACACACACATACACACACGTATACTCACACATGTACACTCACACACAGACAGACTTGCACACTCACACACCGTACACTCACACACACACATACACTGTCACACACACAAACACACACATACACTCATACACACAGTCACACACACACATATCCTCACACATACACACACACACACGCAGACTCACACACACTCACACAGAGACTCACATAAACACATACACTCACACACACACATACACACTCACACATACTCATACACACGCTCACACACTCACTCATACACACACACTCACACACACACACTCACACACACACACACTCACACACATACACTCACACACATACACTCACACACATACACTCACACACATACACTCACACACACTCGCACACATATACTCATACACACACACATAAACACATGCACATACACTCACACATACACTCATAAGCTCACACACACAGACTCACACACAGACTCACACACACATACACTCACACACACACACACACATACACTCACACACACACACGCTCACACTCACACAAACTGACTGACACACCATATATATGACAGTAGACTTTCTTGAATCTACTCACACGGCTGAGCGCGGCCTCTCCACTGTGGGGCTTCAGCAGTCAGTGGCACAACAGCAATCAGCGCGACCTCTGCACTCACCGAAAATGACACAATCAGCGCAACCTGTCCACAAAGCGAAAGTCACAAAATGAGCGGGATTTTTGGACTAAACACAGTCGGACCTAATAAAGCATTCATTCCTTCCAAACACAGTCGGACCCAATAAAGCATTGCAGTCTCAAACACAGGCAGGGCAGCAGGCCAAACAACTCATGGTATTGTCATTAAGGGCCAACAAATCATTTATTGCAAGTACAATGCAGACTCACAGTTCAGTTGATTCACAGCTTATAATAGCAGTCGTGGCCTCTCCCTCGTGATCTTGCAGAGTGACTGAGTCACGTCCAGGCATCCGGGGTTTTATAGTCCTGCCCCCACCCTGCCCAGAAGGGGCGTTACCTTAATCACGGTGATTGACAGGCGAGAAGACCAATCAGCTGATCTCAAGGTTTTTTTAAACACTTTTTTATTTTTCATCGATGGGAAGAATCCTCGGGGCTGCCTGCTGCCTCGGCGGAGGAGGACCACGGGTAAGATGGCCAAAAATCACAGTGATACAGGGTAGCGCTTTTTCTAAAATCAATATAGAGCGCAGACAGGAAGTGGTCAAGAGGAGACTTTTAGTTATATAGATTTTAATGTCATTAGCAATTAACCCCCTTGGAACGTCCTGAAAGTGTGAAAGATGCTATGAAAGTATTTTGATTTTCTTTCCGTAGCAGAGCTGCACATATTTGAGCTGGTTTGGGACTGGGAATTTACAAAATTATTATTGGGAACAGTGGTTCAAATCATTGCGACTGGAGCAGGAAGGCAAATAAAACTGGTCAATTAAAATGAAAGGACTTTCATAACCTCAGCACATCACAAAGTAATTAGAGCCAAGTCTGTACTTCTGATGAGACAAGAAAATGCAGGCACAAGTGGGGGGGGGGAGAGGGGGGAGAGGGGGAGGAGGGAGGGGCAGAGGGGGGCAGGGGGAGAGGGGGAGAGGGGGAGAGGGGGAGAGTGGGGGGAGGTGGGGAGAGGGGGAGGGGGGAGAGGGGGAGGGGGGAGAGGGGGAGGGGGGAGAGGGGGATAGGGGGAAAAGGGGAGGGGAGGTGGGGAGAGGTGGAGGGGGGAAGGGAGAGGGTGAGAGGGGGAGGGGGAGGGGGAGAGGGGCAGGGGGAGAGGGGGAGAGGGGCAGAGGGGGGGAGGTGCGGAGGGGGGGAGGTGCGGAGAGGGGGAGGGGTGGAGGGGGGAGGGTGAGAGAGGGGGAGGGGCAGAGGGGGGGAGGTGGGGAGGGGGGAGGGGGAGAGGGGGAGAGGGGGAGAGGGGGAGAGGAGGAGAGGAGGGGAGGAGGGGAGGAGGGGAGGAGGGGAGGAGGGGAGGAGGGAGGGGGAGGGGAGAGGGTGAGAGGGGAGAGGGGCAGGGGAGGGGGGAGGGGGGGGGGGGGGAGGGGGGAGGGGGGAGGGGGAGCGGGTGAGAGAGGCGGAGGGGGGAGGGGGAGAGGGGGAGGTGGGAGTTGATTGCAGATGGGTGGAATTAGTGACAAAGGCTGGAGGTGAAAAGGAGACAAAATGGTGTTGGTTAAGGAAGGACGTGGAGTGGAATGTGAGGCCGGAGGAAGCCATATGGGTGTGAGGGGAATGAGGGGTGAGGGCGGGATGGGGGGGAATAAAAGGGAAACATGGGCCTCGGAGATGGGAGATGAGTATATGGAGCAAGGGGAAGGAGTAAAGTAACCAGGTTGGTGGGAGATGGAGGGAAGACTGTGTGCGCACAGAGTGGGTGCAAACAGTTACTATTGTTAAAGCCCTGTCCCACTGTACGAGCTCATTCTAGAGTTCTCCCGAGTTTGCCCTGATTCAAACTCGGAGATTTACGGTAACGGCCGCTCGTAGGTACTCTGGGCTCTCGTGGACATTTTCAACATGTTGAAAAACCTTCACGAGTCTTCACGGGCTTACCGCGTTTCCCGAGTACCTGCCGTTAGCGTTGCGAGCCACTAAGAGACGTCCCCGAGCTCCGACGTACCCGCTACGTACATTCTACGTGCTTACCACGAGTTTGTTTTTTTTAAAACTCAGGAGAACTCTTGGATTAGCTCGTACAGTGGGACAGGCCCTTAACTGTTTCTTAAACGTTGGGATAGTCCCTGCCTCAACTACCTCCTCTGGCAACTTGTTCCATAAACCCACCACCCTTTGTGTGGAAATGTTACCCCTCAGATTCATAGAAACATAGAAACATAGAAAATAGGTGCAGGAGTAGGCCATTCGGCCCTTCGAGCCTGCACCTCCATTCAATATGATCATGGCTGATCATCCAACTCAGTATCCCGTACCTGCCTTCTCTCCATACTCTCTGATCCCTTTAGCCACAAGGGCCACATCTAACTCCCTCTTAAATATAGCCAATGAACTGGCCTCAACTACCCTCTGTGGCAGAGAGTTCCAGAGACCCACCACTCTCTGTGTGAAAAAAGTCCTTCTAATCTCGGTCCTAAAGGATTTCCCCCTTATCCTTAAGCTGTGACCCCTTGTCCTGGACCTCCCCAACATCGGGAACAATCTTCCTGCATCTAGCCTGTCCAACCCCTTAAGAATTTTGTAAGTGTAAGATTCCTATTGAATCTTTTCCCCTTCACCGTAAACCTGTGTCCTCTGGTCCTCGATTCATCCTACTCTGGGCAAGAGACTCTGTGCATCGACCCATTCTATTCCTCTCATGAGGGTCGTGAGCTACCTGCTCCGAGGAGGGTGATGAAGGATATCAAATGGTACCTTATGCTTTCACGATTTGAATGTACCTTTACTAGTTTACATTGGGTCGCCCGAGCTTTGGAAATTACTGGTGACTTTGAGGCAGGTAAAACTGATTGGCCTATCTACGCAAGTGATTTTTTGATCTAGATTAAGATCATTATTTATGCCAAGGATCTTGGCTCTGCTCTGAGAGATAATTACAAAGCAGTGTTAAGCCAAGAAAGTCCCTCCTGTTATGGGGAGAGTTCAGATATGTAGGGAAGTCCAAGACCAGAGGCCATAGCCTCAGAATTAAAGGACGTAACATCAGAAAGGAGATGAGGAGGAATTTCTTTCGTCAGAGGGTGGTGATTCTGTTGTCACAAACGGAGGCCAAGTCGATGGATAACTTTAAGGTGGAGATTCTGGATTAGAACGAGTGTCAGGGGTTACGGGGAGAAGGCAGGAGAATGGGGTTGAGAAAGAACAGCCATGATTGAGTGGCAGAGTAGACGTGAAGGGCTTGAATGACCCAATTCTGCTATTAGAACTTATGAACTTACAAAATCAAGGCGTAGAAACAAATCCTAAAGAACCATTTTTCCATTGGGAGAGATTGGACTATTTCAAAATCTACATTAAATTAAAACCTTCAGCTCGTGATCCATCCAATAGTTTGTATCACAAGACTCCTCCAGAATTTGTAGGTAGCTCCAACGTCAAAGTGTGCGTCGTCTCTCGACATACTTTACAACCCAAACAAAGGAATTATTATTGTTTTCAATGCTAGCTTGAATTTGTAAGTTGAAACATAACAATGTCTTTAAGAAGAAATCAAAGTCAAAGTCGGGTTTATTTGTCACATACACCTACGAGATGTGCAGTGAAATTAAAAGTGGCGATGCTTGCGGATTGTGCGAAAAACACGACAAAACAGAATGGAACAGATTCACAGATTACATATTTGTGCGGGGAAAAAGAAAAAAAACAGCAATTTAAAAAAGACACCACCCAACAGTAAATTGGTCCAGTGACGTTAGTCCCTGGTGAGATAGGAGTTTACAGTCCGAATGGCCTCTGGGAAGAAACTCCGTCTCATCCTCTCCGTTCTCACAGCGTGGCAACGGAGGCGTTTGCCTGACCGTAGCAGCTGGAACAGTCCGTTGCAGGGGTGGAAGGGGTCTCCCATGATCTTGTTGGCTCTGGAGTTGCACCTCCTGATGTATAGTTCCTGCAGGGGGGCGAGAGAAGTCCCCATAGTGCGTTCGGCCGAACGCACTACTCTCTGCAGAGCCTTCTTGTCCTGGGCAGAGCAATTCCCAAACCAAATTGTGATGTTTCCAGACAAGATGCTTTCCACAGCTGCTGAGTAGAAGCACTGGAGGATCCTCGGAGACACTCTGAATTTCCTCAGCTGCCTGAGGTGGTGAAGGCGCTGCCTTGTCTTACTCACCAGTGCTGCAGCGTGCGATGTCCATGTCAGATCCTGTGAGATGTGGACTCATCAGCTTTGCCCAGTGCAGCAGTTTAACAGCAGGAGACATGTTGACAAATAGCAGCAGAGCATTGGTGTGGGCCTCTCCTGGGCGTTAGAACGACCGTGTGATCACCCACATGCGTATGGCCCTGGGAATATGCTCAACCTTGCTTCACCCTCACCCGAAGCCGAGATCGCCGATCCCACCATCCCACACTAACAGTATCCTACACACACTGGGGACAATTTTTACATTTACCAAGCCAATTAACCCATACAAACCCGTACGTCTTTGGGGTGTGGGAGGAAACCGAAGATCTCGGAGAAAAACCCACGCAGGTCACGGGGAGAACGTACAAACTCCGTACAGACAGCGCCCGTAGTCGGGATCGAACCCGTGTAGTCATTGAAGTGCAGGGATTATTTGCGCGTCACGCAGATGGCGTGCGAAGATTGTGTACATCACAAAATCCTGTGACGCCGCACTGCCTATGTCATCGCGCACCATGCGCGCATCACGTGCGTGTCACGACGCGCGTAAATGATGTCACGTAAATTATGCGCCAATGACGGCCAATGACGGCAGGCCCTTGAGGCAGCAACTCTACCGCTGCGCCACCGAGACCGCCCTGAATTGACTTCTTTGCCAATTTGAGAATTTGGAGTCTGTGTTTTCCGAAGCGTTAATATAATTTCTGGTCATCTGTTAGAATTAGGTTCTTTCAAATGATCGTCTTTGTTTACAATTACAAGCCATTTCAAACCCAAGTCTGATATTATTTACCATCTGCAATCTTCTTCAATCTCAATTTAAAATAAGATAATTGCAGCCATCGTAAACCCTTGTTAAGTTGACCGAATAGGAAGCAATCTGAACATCAGTATGTAGTGTTTTGAAGGGCTCTCATCTTGCCTAGCATGTAGAAGTGTCTTGAAAACTATTCTCCCTTTGATCTCTGGCTATGTACCGTATTTCCTGGCGAGAAAGACGCACTTTTGAAAAAAGACTGGCGAGGTATGAGGGAGGGGAGATCACGAGAGAAAGAGAAAAAGAGAGAGAGAGAGAGAGAGAGAGCCCGGGACGGAGCAGCCAACCTTCCGCTGAGTAGCTACCCGCCAACCACCACCTCCACCGGTTGCGCCTGTGCCCAAGGACACCGTGGCTGGCAGGCGGGCGGGCCGGCAGAAGGTGTGAGGTGGCGGCCAGTTCCGCTGTCCGGTCCCGGCGGCCGCTCGCAGCCACCCAAGCTACTCAGTGAGCATGTGATTTGCTGGCATGATCCCCGACCCCCTCCTTCTCAACGCTCCTGCCCTCCCCGCAGCTTTACCCCAGCCAAGTTTGCTACTTTATGCAGCCCAGGCCATGCTGGCCCAGGCCAGACTCTTGGCTAACAACCTAACCATCGGCCTCCAAGGCGCAGGTAAATTTTCGGGCCTTATTTTAGGGTGAAACATAGCGTCTTCTTCGCTGGGAAATACGGCAATCACAATACGGTCCATACTATCGACTGAATCAGCTTTGCAAAGTTCTAAACAAGACTCCTGAGAAGTCAAAATGCGTAGGCAGGAACTGCAGATACTGGTTTAAACAGAAGATAGACACAAAACACTGGAGTAACTCAGCGGGTCAGACAGCATCGCAGAGACAAGGAATAGGTGACGTTTCAGGTCGGGACCCTTCCTCAGACCTCAGAAAGGTTGTTTCTCCCAGGACCTGTTCCCTTGACTGTCAGTCTGAAGAGAGGTCTCGACACGAAAGGTCACCTATTCCTGTTCTCCAGAGATGCTGCCTGACCCGCTGAGTTGCTCCAGTTTCTGTGCCTATTTCCTGGGAAGCCACTGTGATCCAGTCCATTTTTGTGTCTGTAATATAATATAATAAGGCATTTCCTCTGCAGTGTTACAGATGTTGCCATGACTTGAGGGCCTGAGCTATAGAAATATAGAAACATAGAAAATAGGTGCAGGAGGAGGCCATTCGGCCCTTCGAGCCAGCACCGCCATTCATTGTGATCATGGCTGATCATCCCCAAACAATAACCCGTGCCTGCCTTCTCCCCATATCCCTTGATTCCACTAGACCCTGGAGCTCTATCTAACTCTCTCTTAAATCCATCCAGTGACTTGGCCTCCACTGCCCTCTGTGGCAGGGAATTCCACAGATTCACAACTCTCTGGGTGAAAACGTTTTTTCTCACCTCAGTCTGAAATGGCCTCCCCTTTACTGTGGCCCCTGGTTCTGGACTCGCCCAGCATTGGGAACATTTTTCCTCCATCTAGCTTGTCCAGTCCTTTTATAATTGTATATGTTTCTATAAGATCCCCCCCTCATCCTTCTAAACTCCAGTGAATACAAGCCTAGTCTTTTCAATCTTTCCTCATATGACAGTCCCGCCATCCCAGGGATCAATCTGGTGAACCTACGCTGCACTGCCTCAATCACAAGGATGTCCTTCCTCAAATTAGGAGACCAAAACTGGACGCAATACTCCAGATGTGGTCTCACCAGAGCCCTATACAACTGCAGGAGAAATAGCGAGAAGTTGGGCAGGCTAGGACTTCAACTTTGTAGAGCAGGAGGATGAGGGGTGTGTAAGATCATGAGGGGAATAGATATACGGTAGATGCACAGACCCTCTTACCCAGGCCAGGGAACCAAGAAACCAGAGGACATAGGTGCAAGATACAAGAACATTTATTTGTCACATGTACCAATTGGCGCAGTGAAATGTGTGGTCACCATACAGCCATATGAATAATAAAGAGCACAGAACACGATAGTCTTTAAAGGGCCTGTCTGTCCCACCAGCATGCAACTCTATGCGATGAGCGCGACCTAACGTGGTCGCTTGAGCCGTCCGGCGTCGCGGGGCCGGTCCCACTTCGATCGCCGGAGCCGTGCGGAATTGTGCGGAGTTCGTCCCGACATCGCGCGGGGCTCCGAAAAACTGACTGTTCAAAAATTCCGCGCGGCAACGGCTTGTCGGCTCGCAGTCGCCTCGACGCATTACACACCGTCTCGACGTTGTGCCTCCGTGAACCTCTCTGTAGGTGCCTCCGTGACCCTCTCTGTGTGTGGCTCCGTGGCCCTCTGTGTGTGTGTGCCTCTGTGCCCCTCTCTGTGTGCCCCTCTCTGTCCTGGCGAACTTACCTTTAAGACTTCACTCCAAGTTCGCCTCACTTTGCGCCACTCACCCGACCTCCGCGCGGCCCCCGCTGCCAGTTTGGTCGCGCTTGCCGCATGCAGGCGCATGCTGGTGGGAACGCCCCGGAACAGGGGATCACCCGACCTCCGCGCGGCCCCCGCTTCTAGTTTGATCGCGCTCATCGCATGGAGTCGGATGCTGGTGGGACAGGCCCTTAACACAAACATCCCCACACAGCGGAATTAAAGTTTCCCACTGTGAGGGAAGGCTCCAAAATTCAGTCGTCCTCCTCAGTTGTCCTCCCGTGGTCGGGGAGGCTCCCGAACCCCCCGCTGTCGCCGCTAGGGGCGGCCCGATGTTCAGGCCCTCTCGCCGGGGTGATGGAAGTCCGACGTCGGGACTGGAGGACATCCTCTGCGGCTTGGACATCCGAATCGGCCACCTCCTACCGGAGTCCGCGGCTCCCGAAGGTCCACAGGCCGCGCTGGGCGGAGATTCAATGCTGCCGGCCCTCGGCAACGGGCCCCAGGACTCCGCCGCGCTCCCGCTGCTGGAGCTCTGGTCAGGTCCCCGGCAGGAAGGGCCGCTCCGATCCAGGTGGTAGGCCGCGAGGTTGGGGCGAGGACGCGCCAGGAAGTGATGGGGAAACGGTTTACCCCTTACCCTACCCCCCCTCCCCCACATAGAAAAGGTAAAGAAACTTTTAAACTAGCTAAAAATACAAAAAGACAGAAAAACAAACAGACTGTAGGCAGAGGTTCCTTCAATGCGGCGCCCCTAGTAGCCAGGTGAGAGGGAAAATACTTAATAGGAACTTGAGAGACAGCTTTTTCACATCAAGGGTGGCGGGTGTATAGAACGAGCTGCCGGATGAGGTCGTTGACTAAAGGTATTGTAACAACATTTAAAAGACAGTAGACAATAGACAACAGGTGCAGGAGGAGGCCATTTGGCCCTTCGAGCCAGCACCACCATTCAATGTGATCATGGCTGATCATCCCCAATCAGTACCCCGTTCCTGCCTTCTCCCTGTATCCCCTGACTCCACTATCTTTAAGAGCTCTATCTAACCCTCTCTTGAAAGCATCCAGAGAATCGGCCTCCGCTGCCTTCTGAGGCAGAGAATTCCACAGACTCACCACTCTCTGGGTGAAAAAGTGTTTCCTCGTCTCCGTTCTAAATGGCTTACCCCTTATTCTTAAACTGTGGCCCCTGGTTCTGGACTTCCCCAACATCGGGAACATTTGGACAGGTACATGGATAGGACAGGTTTAGAGGAATATGCACCAAATGTAGGCGAGGGTCTTAGTGGAGATGGGGCATCTTGGTTGGGCCAAAGGGCCTGTTTCCAGGATATTTGACTATAACACAATGGCTATATTAATCCTGAAAGATAGAAGCCTCAAGATGCAGCTTAATTGTTTCACCATTTATGCAATTTAATCATGAAGAGTCCTGGTGGGTCCAAAGTTCTTCCATTTAAGAATGACGGAGGCCACTGTGCTCTTCGGGACCTGCAATGCTGCAGAAATTGTTTTATCCCCTTCCCCAGATCAATGTCTCGACACAATCCTGTCTCGGAGGCCTACGGACAATTCCTTCGTCTTCATGGCTTGGTTTTTGCTCTGACATGTACTGTCAACTGTGGGACCTTATATAGGCAGGTGTGTGTCTTTCCAAATCATGTCCAATTAATGTAATTCACCACTGGTGGACTCCAATCAAGTTGTAGAAATATCTCAAGGATAATCAATGGAAACAGGATGAACCATTGAGTGTCAATTTTGAGTGTCATAGCAAAGGGTCTGAATACTTATGTAAATGTGATATTTCAGTTATTTATTTTTAAGTACTTTGAAAACATTTCTAAACCCCTGTTTTCGCTTCTTCATTCTGGGGTATTGTGTGTAGATTGATGATTAAAAAATGAATTTAATCCATTTTAAAATAAGGCTGTAATGTAACAAAATGTGGAAAAAGCTAAGGGGTCTGAATACTTTCTGAATGCACTTTAGGTGTCTCTCTTGTCCAGGTGTTCCAGAGATGAGTGGCGGGCTCGGGCGATGGCATTGTGTGTGGACCAGTTGTGGCGGTAGATGAATTGCAGTGGGGCAAGGTCGCTGGGTAGACTGGGTTTAATACGTTCCATAATTAGCCTCTCGGAACAGGTAATGATGGTGGATGTCAAGGCCACTGGACGGTAGTCGTTTAGGCATGAGGTCTTGTTTATCTTCAGCACTGGGTTGATGGTGGTCTTGAAGCTGGTGGGTACCTCAGAATGGAGTAGGGGGAGATTAGAGATGTCCGCGAATACTCCCGCTAGCTGGTCCGTGCAGCCACTCGGGACACGACCAGGAACTGTTGCTTTTTTGGGTTTACCCTCAGGAAGGCCGATCTAAACTCTGGTACAAGTTAGGTCTTTATTCTTTGGAGCGCAGAAGGTTAAGGGGGAACTTGATTGAGGTCTTTAAAATGATGAAAGGGATAGACAGAGTTGACGTGGAGAAGCTTTTCCCATTGAGGGTAGGGAAGATTCAAACAAGAGGGCATGACATAGAAACATAGACACATAGAAATTAGGTGCAGGAGTAGGCCATTCGGCCCTTCGGGCCTGCACCGCCATTCAATATGATCATGGCTGATCATCCAACTCAGTATCCTGTACCTGCCTTCTCTCCATACCCTCTGATCCCCTTAGCCACAAGGGCCATGAGAATTAAGGGACAGAAGTTTAGGGGTAACATGAGGGGGAACCTCTTTACTCAGAGAGTGGTGGCTGTGTGGAATGATCTTCCTGCAGAAGTGGTGGAGGCAGGATCGATTTTAACATTTAAAAGTAAAGTGGATAGGTATATGGACGGGAAGGGAATGGAGGGGTATGGTCTGAGTTGAGGTAGATGGGACTAGGGGAAAATAAATGGTCGGCACGGACTGGAAGGGCCGAGAAGGCCTGTTTCCGTGCTGTAATTGTTATATGGTTATATGGTTACATTCACCCTGGGAAGAGGCACACTTGAGTCTGAAGGGTCAGGTGTCACTGCCCTGTTAGCCTTCAGCTTGAAGCGAGTGTAGAAAGCATTCAGTTCATCGGGTAAGGTCGCATTACCACTAGTGATGTTGCCGGACTGTGCTTTGCAGCCAGTTATCTTATCTAGACTGTGCCACATTCTCTGTGGGTCTGACAGTGATTATACCGGACTCAAGTTTGCCTATTGGCATCCTCGATAGCTTTGCGGAGATCATAGCTTCTTGTACCGCTCGGGATTGTTTGATGTATGCAGTGGACCTGGCCTTAACCTCGCGGTTTATCCGCGGTTTCCGGTGAGGGAACGATGGGATTGTCTTCGCCGGCACGCAGTCTTCCACGCACTTGCTGATGATGCCAGTCACGGCAGTGGCGTACTCATTCAGGTTAGCTGTGGGAACCCCTGAATGTGGACCAAGCAGTCACGTAAGAGGTCATCCGTGTCCGTTAAGCAGCATTTCACAACTCTCTGTAGCGGATCCTCCTGCTACAATGTTTGTCTGTAGGCAGGGAGCAGAAGTCTATTCCATCCACGCGTGCTTCCTCACACGCTGAGCTGCTCCAGCACTATGAATGTTATTGTGAAATGTAACTAGGACCATGAAGAGTCTTGAAGAGGACTTGATCTCATGTACTCAGCAGTCCAATCAGTGCATCATATGTGAGGTTATCCACTTTGGTGGCAAAAACATGAGGGTAGACTATTATCTGAATGGTGGCAGATTAGGAAAAGGGGAGATGCAACGAGACCTGTGTGTCATGGTACACCAGTCATTGAAAGTAGGCATGCAGGTGCAGCAGGCAGTGAAGAAAGCAAATGGTATGTTAGCATTCATAGCGAAAGGATTTGAGTATAGGAGCAGGGAGGTTCTACTGCAGTTGTACAGGGTTTTGGTGAGGCCACACCTGGAGTATTGCGTACAGTTTTGGTCTCCAAATCTGAGGAAAGACATTCTTGCCGTAGAGGGGGTACAGAGAAGGTTCACCAGACTGATTCCTGGGATGTCAGGGCTTTCATATGAGGAAAGACTGGATAGACTCGGCTTGTACTCGCTGGAATTTAGAAGATTGAGGGGGGATCTTATAGAAACTTAGAAAATTCTTAAGGGGTTGGACAAGCTAGATGCAGGAAGATTGTTCCTGATGTTGGGGGAGTCCAGAACAAGGGGTCACAGTCTAAGTATAAGGGGGAATTCCTTTAGGACCGAGATGAGGAAAACATTCTTTACACAGAGAGTGGTGGGTCTCTGGAACTCTCTGCCACAGAGGGTAGTTGAGGCCAGTTCATTGGCTATATTTAAGAGGGCGTTAGATGTGGCCCTTGTGGCTAAAGGGATCAGGGGGTATGGAGAGAAGGCAGGTACGGGATACTGAGTTGGATGATCAGCCATGATCACATTGAATGGCGGTGCAGGCTCGAAGGGCCGAATGGTCTACTCCTGCACCTATTTTTCTATGTTTCTTGAGCGAACTCATTCTTGGTCACGTCAGGGAGGTGACCAAGAACCCAATGGTCACTCTGACAGAGCTCCAGAGTTCCTCTGTGGAAATGGGAGAACCTTCCAGAAGTACAATAATATATGCAGCACTCCACCATTCAGGCATTTATGGTAGAGTGGCCAGACGGAAGCCACTCCTCAGTAAAAGGCACACGACAGCCCGCTTGGAGTTTGCAAAAAGGCACCTAAACAAGATTCTCTGGTCTGATGAAACCAAGATTGAACTCTTTGGCCTGAATGCCAGCGTCACATCTGGAGGAAACCAGGCACCACTCATCACCGGGCCAATACCATACCTACGGTGAAGCATGGTGGTGGCAGCATCATGCTGTGGGGATGTTTTTCAGCGGCAGGAACTGGGAGACTAGTCAGGATCGAGGGAAAGATGAACGGAGCAAAGTACAGAGAGATCCTTGATGAAAACCTGCTCCAGAGCGTTCAGGACCTCAGACTGGGGCGGAGGTTCACCTTCCACCAGGACAACAACCCTAAGCACACAGCCAAGACAACGCAGGAGTGGCTTTGTGACAAGTCTGTGAATGTCCTTGAGTGGCCCAGCCAGAGCCCGGACTTGAACCCAATCGAACATCTCTGGAGGGACCTGAAAATAGCTGTGCATCGACGCTCCCCATCCAACCTGACAGAGCTTGAGAGGATCTGCAGAGAAGAATGGGAGAAATTACCCAAATACAGGCGTGCCAAGCTTGTAGCGTCATTCCCAAGAAGATTTGAGGCTGTAATCGCTGCCAAAGTTGTCTCAACAAAGTACTGAGTAAAGGGTCTGAATTCTTATATAAATGTGATATTTCAGTTATTTATTTTTAATCACTTTGCAACATTTATTATGGGGTATTGTGTGTAGATTTATGATTTAAAAAAAAGAATTGAATCTATTTTAGAATAAGGCTGTAACGTAACAAAATGTGGAAAAAGTGAAGGGGTCTGAATACTTTCTGAACGCACTGTACATCACATATCCATTCAAAGACTGCAGCTCTGCCGTTTATAGCATCCAAGCACATCACCAAACTCACGGGACTTGGTATCAGCACTCATCTCTGCAACTGGATCCATGACTTCCTGGCCAACAGACCCCGATCAGTGAGGATAGGGGACAAATCATCCTCTATGATAATCCACAGCACGGAGGCTCCACAAGGGTGTGTTCTCAGCCCCTTTCCTTGCTCCTTGTTCACCCATGACTGTGGAGCCATGTGCAAATCTAATTCAGTTTTCAAATTCACAGATGGCACCACCGCTGTGGGCCGGATATCAAATAATGATGAGACGGAGGACAGGAAGGAGATCGAGAACCTTGTGTCCTGGTGTCGAGACAACAACCTTTTCCCCAACGTCAGCAAGACGGAGGGGATGGTGTCCACTTCGGGAAGTGAAGCGGTCCACATACCCCAGTTTGCATTGACGGTGCCAAAGAGGAGATGGTTGAAATCTTCACATTCCTCGGAGTCAATATCACCGACAACTTCTCCTGGGCCACCCATATTGAAGCAACGACTAGGAAACCACACCAACGCCTCTACTTCCTTAGATGGCTTGGGACGTTCGGCATGTCCCCAATTGCTACAGATGCACCGATGGAAGCATTTTATCGGGATGCATCACATTTGGTGCGTGAGCATCTCCATCCAAGACCGCAAGAAATTGCGGCGAATTGTGGACGCGGCCCAGAGCATCTCACAAACCAACCTCCCTTCCATTGACTCCATCTACACCTCACGCTGCCTTAGCAAGGCCAGCAGCATCATCAAGGACCAGCCGCAACCCGGCCACTCCCTCTTCACTCCTCCCCCATCAGGCGAGAGGTACAGAAGTGTGAAAACGCAAACCTCCAGATTCAGGGACAGTTTCTTCCCAGCTGTTATCAGGCAACTGAACCGCCCTACCACAACTACAGAGCAGTCCTGAACTACTATCTACCTCATTGGTGACCCTCGAACTATCCTTGATTGGCCTTTGCTGGTTTTACCTTTCATTAAACGTTATTCCCTTATCATGTATCTATACACTGTAAATTGGTCGATTGTAATGATGTATTATCTTTCTGTTGAGTGGAGAGCATGCAACAAAAGCTTTTCACTGTGTCTAAACTAAGCTAGAAGTGTTGGGTTGGAACACTTTAATCATTCTAAGGAAGGGACCCATTCGGAAACATTGTCGGTCCATTCCCTCCATAGACGCAGCCTGATCTGATGAGTTCCTGCAGCGTTTTGTGTTTGGCTGACGATTCCAGCATCTGCAGTTTCTTCAGTCTCTACCTTTCACAACACCACATTTGAGCGGCGCATGAAGTACTTCAGTTTAGTTTAGAGACACAGTGCGGAAGCATGCCCTTCGCCCACCGAGTCTGCGCCGACCAGCGATCCCCGCCCACGCACACTCTCCTACACACACACTACAGACAATTTGCAATTTTTACCGATGCCAATTAACCTACAAACCTGTACATAACCATATAACCATATAACAATTACAGCACGGAAACAGGCCTTCTCGGCCCTTAATCACCATGATCTGATTAGTTTCCACCATCACCCCCAGCAGTGCGACTGTGGCACCCACCCATTTGTGTAGTAAAAAAAATAATATTAACCATATAACCATATAACAATTACAGCACGGAAACAGGCCTTCTCGGCCCTTCCAGTCCGTGCCGACCATTTATTTTCCCCTAGTCCCATCTACCTGCACTCAGACCATACCCCTCCATTCCCTTCCCGTCCATATACCTATCCACTTTACTTTTAAATGTTAAAATCGATCCTGCCTCCACCACTTCTGCTGGAAGATCATTCCACACAGCCACCACTCTCTGAGTAAAGAAGTTCCCCCTCATGTTACCCCTAAACTTCTGTCCCTTAATTCTCATGTCATGCCCTCTTGTTTGAATCTTCCCTACCCTCAATGGGAAAAGCTTATCCACGTCAACTCTGTCTATCTCTTTCATCATTTTAAAGACCTCAATCAACTCCCCCCTTAACCTTCTGCGCTCCAAAGAATAAAGACCTAACTTGTTCAACCTTTCTCTGTAACATAGTTGCTGGAACCCAGGCAACATTCTAGTAAATCTCCTCCGTAGTCTCTCTATTTTGTTGACATCCTTCCTATAATTAGGCGACCAAAATTGCACACCATACTCCAGAATTGGTCTCACCAATGCCTTGTATAATTTTAACATTACTTCCCTACTCCTATATTCAATGCTCTGATTTATAAAGGCCAGCACACCAAAAGCTTTCTTTACCACCCTATCTACATGCGATTCCACCTTCAGGGAACTATGCACAGTTATTCCTAGATCCCTCTGTTCCACAGCATTCCTTAATTCCCTACCATTTACCATGTACGTCGTATTTTGATTTGTCCTGCCAAGATGTAGCACCTCACACTTATCAGCATTAAACTCCATCTGCCATCTTTCAGCCCACTCTTCCAAATGGCCCAAATCTCTCTGTAGACTTTGAAAATCTACTTCATTATCCACAGCACCCCCTATCTTAGTATCATCTGCATACTTACTTATCCAATTTTCCACCCCATCATCTAGATCATTGATGTACATGACAAACTACAGTGGACCCAACACAGATCCCTGAGGCACCCCACTGGTCACCGGCTTCCAACCTGACAAACAGCCATCCACCATTACTCTATGGCATCTCCCATTCAGCCACTGTTGAATCCATCTTGCTACTCCGCCATTAACACCCAAAGATTGAACCTTCTTAACCAACCTTCCATGGGGAGGGAGATCTACAATATACATCTTTGGAGTGGGAGGAAACCGGAGATCCCAGAGAAAACCCACGCAGGTCACGGGGAGAACGTACAAACTCTGTAGAGACAGAGCAACTGAAGGAAATCCACATTAGGCAGGAAATGGTGTTGGATAGACTGATGGGACTGAAGGCTGATAAATCCCCAGGGCCTGATGGTTTGCATCCCAGGGCACTTAAGGAAGTGGCTCTAGAAATCGTGGATGCATTGGTGATAATTTTCCAATGTTCTATAGACTCAGGATCAGTTCCTGTGGATTGGAGGGTAGCTAACGTTTTCCCACTTTCTAAGAAAGGTGGGAGAGAGAAAACAGGGAATTATAGACTAGTTAGCCTGACATCGGTGGTGGGGAAGATGCTGGAGTCAATTATAAAAGATGAAATAGCGACACATTTGGATAGCAGTAACAGGATCGGTCCGAGTCAGCATGGATTTACGAAGGGGAAATCATGCTTGACTAATCTTCTGGAATTTTTTGAAGATGTAACTAGGAAAATGGACAAGGGAGAGCCAGTGGATGTAGTGTACCTGGACTTTCAGAAAGCATTTGATAAGGTCACACATAGGAGATTAGTGGGCAAAATTAGGGCACATGGTATTTGGGGTAGAGTGCTGACATGGATAGAGAAGTGGTTGGCAGACGGGAAACAAAGAGTAGGGATTAACGGGTCCCTTTCAGAATGGCAGGCAGTGACTAGTGGGATACCGCAAGGCTCGGTGCTGGGACCGCAGCTATTTACAATATACATCAATGATTTGGATGAAGGGATTCAAAGTAACATTAGCAAATTTGCAGATGACACAAAGCTGGGTGGCAGTGTGAACTGTGAGGAGGATGCTATGAGAATGCAGGGTGACTTGGACAGGTTGGGGGAGTGGGCAGATGCACGGCTGATGAAGTTTAATGTGGATAAATGTGAGGTTATCCACTTTGGTAGCAAAAACAGGAAGGCAGATTACTATCTAAATGGCGTCATGTTGGGAAAAGGGGAAGTACAACGGGATCTGGGGTTCCTTGTACATCAGTCTATGAAAGTAAGCATGCAGGTACAGCAGGCAGTGAAGAAAGCGAATGGCATGTTGCCCTTTATAACACGAGGAGTTGAAGATAGGAGCAAAGAGCCCTAGTGAGACCACACCTGGAGTATTGTGTGTAGTTTTGGTCCCCTAATTTGAGGAAGGACATTCTTGCTATTGAGGGAGTGCAGCGTAGGTTTACAAGGTTAATTCTCGGGATGGCGGGACTGTCATATGCTGCGAGAATGGAGCAGCTGGGCTTGTACACTCTGGAGTTTAGAAGGATGAGAGGGAATCTCATTGAAACATATAAGATTATTAAGGGCTTGGACACACTAGAGGCAGGAAACATGTTCCCGATGTTGGGGGAGTCCAGAACCAGGGGCCATGGTTTTACAATAGGGGTTAAGCCATTTAGAACGGAGACGAGGAAACACTTCTTCACACAGAGAGTTGTGAATCTGTGGAATTCTCTGCCACAGAAGGCAGTGGAGGCCGATTCACTGAATGCTTTCAAAAGAGAGTTAGATAGAGCTCTTGGGCTGGCAGAATGAAGAGATATGGGGAAAAAGCAGGAACAGGGTGCTGATTCTGGATGATCAGTGTTAGGCACTCCGCTCCCCCGGTGAATGCTATGTACTTATCTTTTCTGTTTCTCTCCTGAGTGCAGGCCCCGATCCTGTAACTGCTATCCAAATGTGCAGCTATCTCCGGCATCTTCTCCACCACCGATGTCAGGAATCAAGGGGTTAAGAGCTCCTGTACTCGATTGGCCAAGCTGCGTCAGGTGACCGGTGACTCATCGGAAGCTTAAATAGCAGGAGTTCCCAGAATTCTCTCTCTTCTTCGCCGACCCTGACAAGTGAACAGGCTGCCGGTCTGAGCTGCAGGAGGCCAGGCCGCGTGTCATAGAACTTTGTGTATTGTTACTTATATTTGTCATTTAATGTTGTATTGGGACGGATAAGGGCTGACCTGAGGGTTTTCGTGTATTTTGTTGCAGGGTTATCTCTATTTAGGCAGGTTAGAGACTCCGGTTCGACGGTCCATTCTGAGGAGTGGATTACTGATGCGAAAGTGGTCTCCCGTGGATATGTCAGAGCATGATGATTGGAGCATGGTTGATCAGATTGTGATATTCGTCGGTATAGGGATGAGATACTCAGTTTGGCTCATGATCGACCTCTGGGTGGACATTTGGGGGTCAATAAGACGTATGACCGTATCTTACGGAATTTTTTTTGGCCAGGGTTGAAAAAGGACATGAAGCAGCACTGTAGGTGTTGTCACATTTGCCAGGTGGCAGGAAAGCCGAACCAATCAATTGTTCCTGCGCCTTTATATCCAATCCCTGTGGTCGGGGAGCCGTTTGAACGGATTCTAGTTGATTGTGTGAGTCCTGTACCTCGGACAAGGGTGGGCAACAAAGTTTTTATTGACAATTATGTGTGCGTCTACCCGCTTTCTGGAGGTGGTCCCTTTGCGTAACATTACGGCTCCTGCCATTGTGAAGTTTCTCACTAAGTTTTTTTCGTTGTTCGGTTTGCCCAAGGTTGTGCAGAGCGACCAAGGTTCCAACTTCACGTCAAAGGTTTTTGGTCAGGTAATGAAGTTGTTGGATATTGAGCATTGTCACTCCAGTGCGTATCATCCTCAGAGCCAGGGAGCTCTCGAGCGCTTTCACCAGACTTTGAAATCTATGTTGAGGACTTACTGCCTGGAGTTTGAAAAAGACTGGGATGAGGGGGTTCATCTAGTTATGTTTGCGGTGCGTGAGGTCGTGCAGGAGTCTTTAGGGTTCAGTCCTGCTGACCTGGTGTTCGCGCATACTGTTCGTGGTCTGTTGAGGGTCCTGAAGGAGAAATGGTTGCAGGAGAATTCAAAACGTTGTATTTTAGACGACGTCTGTACTTTTAGGTCTAGACTGCAGAGGGCATGCAAACTGGCAATGGGTAATCTTGCTACTGCTCAGTCTAGGATGAAGGGCTGGTTCGACAGGAAGGCTTCTAGTAGGAATTTTTCTCCAGGTGACAAGGTCCTGGTGTTGTTGCCTATTCCTGGTTCCAGTCTGCAGGCTCGGTATAGTGGTCCCTATCGGGTGGTTAAGAAGGTTGGTGCAAGGGATTACGTTATTGGTACCCCTGATCGGAGGCGTAAGACTCAGCTCTGTCATGTCGCCATGCTGAAGCATTACCATGTGCAGGAGCATGTATGGGTTGGGGAGGAGCTGTGTCCTTTGGTTTTGTCTAAGCCAGTTTTGGCTGTAGAAGTGCTGCCCCCTGACACGGGTGGTGATGTGGGTGAGGCACGGTTGTCTGTGGCAGTGACGCAGGGAAAGCTGTGCAAATCTGGTAAGAGGTCAGGTTGACTAAATGCTGCAGCATGCAATTGCTGAACCTAGTTGTAGTCCGTGGAGTTCTCCGTGTCTACTGGCTACGAAGGCTAATGGGGAGGACAGGTTTTGCACGGACTTTCGGAAGGTGAATGCTGTAACTAAGCCGGATTACTATCCTCTTCCACGGATGGAGGATTGTGTGGATCATGTGGGAAGTGCATCTTTTGTCTCTAAGTTGAACTTGCTAAAAGGGTATTGGCAAGTTCCTTTGACTAGGCGGGCGAGGGAGATCTCAGCGTTCGTTACGCCTGATAACTTTCTTCAGTACACAGTGATGGCATTTCGAATGCACAATGCGCCGGCAACCTTCCAACGGTTAGTGAACATGGTATTGTCTGGTTTGTCCTTCTGTGAAGCATACCTTGATGATTTGGTTGTGTGCTCCAGGTCTTGGATGGAACACATCGGTCATCTGAAGGAGGTATTTTGGCGTCTGGCGGAGGCAAACCTAACGATCAATCTGGGGGAGTGTGAGTTTGGCCAGGCCACGGTGACGTATCTGGGTAAGATGGTGGGCCGGGGTCAGGTTCGCACTCTCGAGGACAAGGTGGGACATATTGTCGCTTTTCCTGTTCCAACATCTAGGACTGAACTCTGTAGGTATCTGGCTATGGTTGGGTACTATAGGGGGTTCTGTCCAAACTTCTCTGCAGTGGCTGCTCCTTTGACGGATTTGCTGAGTCCGAAGGTAGCTTTTGTGTGGTCCGCTGAGTGTCAACAAGCCTTTGATCATACTGAAGGTCTTCTGGTGCGCGCACCTGTGCTTGCGGCACCTGATTTTGAGCGTCCATTTAAGCTGGCAGTGGATGCTAGTGATCGTGGGGTTGGTGGAGTTCTTATACAGGATGATTCAGATGGGGTGGGGCATCCAGTTTTGTATTTCTCTAAGACGTTTAATCCCCATCAGAGGTGGTACTCCACCATTGAGAAAGAAACCCTTGCTGTGTTAATGTCTCAGAGTCATTTTGAGGTTTATGTGGGCTCCTCGAATGTCCCTGTCATCGTATTCACGGATCATAACCCTTTGGTTTTTTTGCAGGACATGAAGAATAAGAACCGGCGGTTAATGACGTACCATCTAGTCAACGTCGTGCTATGGCAAGCTACCGATAACCGGCGAAGACAATTCACGTCATTTTGTCCTCCAAAACAATGTAATCACCCAGTTTACCTATAATAAGGGTTGTAGGGTATGGTTTCCAATCATTCTGCTTCATGACTACCATGGAGCAACATCAGAGGGCATTTTCTCACAGAGAGTTGTGAGTCTGTGGAAATCAGGGGATATGGGGATGGGGACTGTCATATGCTGAGAGAATGGAGCAGTTGGGCTTGTACACTCTGGAGTTTAGAAGGATGAGAGGTAATCTCATTGAAACATATAAGATTGTTAAGGGCTTGGACACACAAGAGGTAGGAAACATGTTCCCAATGTTGGGGGAGTCTAGAACCAGGGGGCACAGTTTAAGAATAAGGAGTAAGCCATTTAGACAAGGAAACACTTTTTCTCACAGAGAGTGGTGAGTCTGTGGAATTCTCTGCCTCAGTGGGCGGTGGAGGCAGGTTCTCTGGATGCTTTCTAGAGAGAGCTAGATAGGGCTCTTAAAAATAGCGAAGTCAGGGGATATGGGGAGAAGGCAGGAACGGGGTACTGATTGGGGATGATCAGCCATGATCACATTGAATGGCGGTGCTGGCTCGAAGGGCCGAATGACCTACTCCTGCACCTATTGTCTGTTGCTCTTATTACAACAGAAAACCGTGCTGCTTGCAGCAGCCATCGTGATGATAGACAAGAAAGTGAAAGAATCCCAAGAAGAGGTCTGTGTGTTCCTTGTTCTTGAAGAGACCCAGGTTGGGCCAGTGTGAGAACATAACTGAGCTCCAGCAAGAAGATGAGGCTGCCTTCAGAAACTACACTAGGCTACCCCCTGAGCTGTTTCAGGAGCTGAAGACACAGGTGGGTTCTCTCCATGAGAAAAAGGAGACCCTCATGTAGGTATGTTACAAAACTCACCTTGAGCAGCGCTGCAGTTCTGCCGCTCCTCGTGTGCGTGACTTTGGCGCCTTTCAGAGGGGGGCGGGCTTAAAGTGCCGTTTTTCTTCAGACTGGGCAAATCGATCCATGTCCGTCGATTTCGTTGCTGAAGAAAAATCGCTCCGACATTTCATTCATGAAGGTATTTTTAAATTACGCTAGATTATTTATTAACTAGAGTAATTTAAAAATCACCTTCAAAAGCCGTGAGAACCGACAAGGGGAAGGATTTTGCGTAGGGGAGAAAAAAAGGTACACAGTTTATTTTTATATTAAAAGTTGGTTTTTATGGAGGCTTTAATCATATTTTCATGTTGCGAAAAGGGGTCCAAAAAAATGTATGAACCAACAGTATTTTTCCTCCTGACTTCACAGCAAACCACAACGTTCCAATCCACCGTATTCCACTAAACCCACTCGCTAGTTGATTTAAATGGGCATTAATTTACAGGCATTAAACACTAAATTCCTTCCATTTGGCCCAGAAATTCATGAAAATGAGATTTAAAAATTATGTTATATTGTGGATTATTGTGTGAATGTTATTTGAACACTTAGGCAATTTAAAAAAAGTTTATCTTTTCTTAAGAAATGGATAGATGTTTAGATCTACATTGAATTTTGTAATTAGCTACAATTAGATAACTAACTAATTATATGCTTTAATTTCAGGTCATCCAAGTAAGATTGTTTCATATTTGTTTCAGAATGCTTCAATCTATAATAACTGAAAATTTCATTGAGTTCTCTTAATTTTTAAGAAAGATATGGGCTTTTAACTGTTCTAGATCACAGCTTTTGAGTTAAGTCAATGGAAAGGCAATGGGGAACAAGATGCTAATTTCCGAGTATGAAAATGGTCATAACTTTCTTAATACTGAAGATATGAAAGTGAATTAGGTGTCAAATTAAACTTCTTTTTATGCTTTATCTGATGGGATAAATTGCAGACTTGATTTTTAAAATCTCAAAATTTTGTAACATTGCTACTTCATGAGGAAGCCACTGGAACCATCCATCACCCTCTGCTACCTGGCATCAGGAGACTGCTACAAAGAGCCTCTCCTACAACTTTCTTGTGGCCCACAACACAATAAGCAAGGTTGTCCGAGAGACCTGTAACACCATCAACAATACATATGAAGATGGTCATTGACTTCCCTAGTACACAAGATGAGTGGAGGAGAGCGATGCAGGGCTTTGATACCAGATGGAACTTCCAGCACACATGTGGGGCAGTTGACGGGAAGCATGTGGCCATCCACCCAGGGGTGGTTCTATGTACTTTAAGTACAAGAAGTTCCATTCCATCGTGCTGTTAGCTGAGGTGGATGCAAACTACAACTTCCTGTATGTGGATGTGGGCTCACCCGGCAGTGGCGCAGATGGAGGGGTCTGGATAGAGACCTCCCTTGGGCAAGCACTGGAAGAAGGGACAGCAGGCCTTCCTGATCCAGTACCGCTGCCGGGAGAAGACAACACTGACATCCACTCCACACTGGTTGGTGATGATGCCTTCCCACTCAGGTCATGGATGATGAAGCCGGATGATAGGCAGATGTCAAGGGAGCAGAGGATCTTCATCTACAGGCTGTCCAGGGCTAGGAGGGTCGTGGAAAATGCCATTGGTATCATTACTGGCAGATTCAGATGCCTGCTGACTACAATGGAGCAGGAGCCCGAGATTGTGCAGACCATTGTCTACGTGGCATGTGTCCTCCACAACCTGATCTGCACCAGAAGTGCAGCAGCAGCAGCAGCCATGGTGCATGGTGACCGAGTGGACAACCAGACAGGGAACGTCACACCAGGTTCATGGAGAGCTGGAGGACAGGCTGCACCAATGGTGGCACTGGAGAGATTGGCAAGGAAACACCGGCAACAAAAGAGCCAAGGAGCAGAGAGACCACCTCTAAGCTTACTACAACTCCGAGCTGGGCAGTGTGTACCCTGGCAGAGCGACATGATCTGGAGACCAGCGGCAAACAGCCCACACCACAAACAGAAGTCCACCACTCCAGGAAGAGAGCCCACAACAAGACATCCAGGAAAGGCAATTTTCAGGACATCCTCTTCTTCCCAAAGGATTTTAATTTTCAATGCAGTACAATGCTTGTGCCTGTTTTATTGATCAAATTATATGAAAAGATTTTGCTTTTCAACGCAGTGCAATATTTGCGTTTGTTTTATTGATCGAAATATATGAAATTTATATATTTGAAATTAATACCATGATTAACAATTCTGAAAAATGAAGAATACCTTCTTACACCAAATTGTCATAAAAAATGTCAAGCATTTCCTTTATTGATATTAAGCATTGTTTTAACAACACAAAGTTACTACGAGGACACTACGCTGCATGCAGAAATAAAATAATCAAACTCAAATTGAACATTTCTATAATGAATCTATGAAGAACCATAGCATCATTTTAGATGTCCTTTCTTAAAGCCCTGTCCCACTGTACAAGGTAATTCAAGAGCTCTCCCGAGTTTTTAAAAAAAAATCAAACTCGTGGTAAGTACGTAGCGGGTACGTCGGAGCTCGGGGACGTCTCTTAGCGGCTCGTAACGCTAACGGCAGGTACTCGGGAAACGCGGTAAGCTCGGGAAGACTGGTGAAGATTTTTCAGCAGGTTGAAAAATGTCCCCGAGTACCGCCGAGCGGCCATTACTGTAAATCTCCGAGTTTGAATCGGGGCAAACTCGGGGGGAACTGGTGGAATGAACTCGTACAGTGGGACAGGTGTTTAATGGACTTTACATAATTCATGGACATATTACACTGATGGGTGATCGGTCTCCGATAAATCTGTGAGGGTCTCTGATCTGGTGGTACCGACTGGTATCGCTGGTGTAGGTATGGGTGCATTAAGGCTGGTGTATTCAGGGTATCCAGCTGTGAGTGCGGAGAAGCCACTGTTTGCAGGCTGCCAGGCAGCGTGCGTGTAAGTTGTGGCTAGCTGGTGTGCTGCCGAACTGGGTGAGCCGGCCATCGGTCGGGATGGCATCTGCGGTGGTCCCAACAGTGACTGCGGATAAAACACAGAAACACGTCGATATGAAGTGGAAGGCAAATATATTACAACTTTTCACAAGCTGTGTGTGTGTGACAAAGAATTTCAGGTGCAATCTGCTTTCAGTTTTAACAGCATGTCAGAAGTATTTAATTGAATGTAAAATGCTTTGGCTTGTTCTGAGATTTGGCAAGAGACCATCTGTCTGTCTGTCTCTCTACACTCTGATCTTGTGCTCTTCCAGTTTGCGCGGTTTTTCTATTTGCGCAAAAACGGTACGATGTTCCGTCAGCTCACTCACCGCTCACCTGTGCTGCGAGTGCATCAAGTTTCGTTCCGATCAGTAGTATATTGTAAAAGTTAGCAAGGTTTAAAAATCGTAAAAACTGAGCGTGTGCAGATCCTGCCAGTCAGCGCCGCGCGGATTAGTCTCTTCTCCTGTCACTCCGCGGACGGTCCGCCCCTTCCTGCCCCATCGCGTCTTTACTGGAGCTGAGGATGGCCGGCGGGGGTCTCCAGCCGGATACAATTTTCGGAGGAACCGGAAGCGGCCTGGCGCAGAGAGTTTAATCCCGGCAGAGGAGAGCGTCCAGGGCCCGCTGTGAGTCCCAACACAACTACCCACAGCTCCAGCCCCTTCCCTTCTGGTGCCCCCCTCCCCCGTGATACCCGCCTCCCATGTGATACCCCCTCTCCCCCATGGTTCTTCCCCCATCTTTTCTCCGAGCTCTCACCCCCCCCCCCCCCACCCCCCCACACACCAGCGCAGATGAAGCTGCTAGTGCTTCCAGGCCGTGCCGAGGATCCGAGGGCATTATAACATTAGATACCTGGTAAGCCTGCTGATGTGGTGGTAACATCAGTCCCATGTGTGGGTGACTCAAGAATGCCATCTGCTGCGGAGTCTGCAACACCAATGGATTCACTGCGATTACTTCATACAAAAACGTTCATTTTAAGGTCTGATATTAAAGTCAAATGTTTCCAAAAAGCCACAAAATGTGATATTAAAATATTTACCGGCTGAGCAAAGCTTAGTGCCCTCGACAAGGCATCTGCGGTGTAGCTATGCCAGATGTTTTCGGGGATCTGCAGCATCACTGTTTTTAAGTAGGCTGAGAAGATGTCAACAGTCCTCTCGTGTGGTGTCTGGGGCTGTGTCGCCGACTGCACGGCCGTTATTACCTGTTGCTCGCACTGCTGCATCAATGAGGATGATACAGGGGAAAAAATGAGAAGTGGATGGATGGATGGATGAGAGGAGACGTGAAATCCCCCAAAGCACGTACCTCTTTGGTCAGCTTCCGCTGAGATGCCTGTCTCTCCTCTCCCTCAGCTGCAGTTTGGGTAAAGCCTGCAGTGGGGCTGGCAGTGGTCCTGCTCCTAGTGCGGTGCTGTTGACTGTTGGAGGGGGCGCATCCAGATGTTCCCTCAAGACTATCAAGATCCTCCGCACTGGAGAAACCGGAAAGTGAACTGATCTCGTCAAACTGGAAGAAGATACAAGATACATTTATTTGTCACATGTGCCAGTTGGCACAGTGAAATGTGATCACCATACAGCCATACACTTAAATAAAGAACACAACACACGGTGGAGTCCAACATAAAACATCTCCACACAGTGGAATCAAAAGTTTCCCACTGTGAGGGAAGGCACCAAAGTCAGTCACTTCCTCTGGTGTTCACCCGTGGTCGGGGACTCCAGAGCTTCTGGAGTCACCGCTACGGGCAGCCCGCCGCTCAGGCCCGCTCGCCGACGACGTCGGGACTGGAGGCCAACCCCGGCGGCTTGGACCTCCAAAACGGCCGCTTCCCACCGGGGTCCGCAGCTCCCGACGTCCCCAGGCCGCGTCGGGCAGAGATTCAACACTGGCGGCCCTCGGCAAAGGGCCCCAGGACTCTGCGATGTTGCAGTCAGCGCCCCCCGCGTTGGGAGCTCCTCAACCCACAGCTCCGCGATGTCGACGCTGCAGGCCCAACGCTCCGGAGTTCGAACGGCGACCCAGGTAGGTATCGCCCGCTCCGCGGTGAATCCAGCGCCGCGCCGCCGCTGTAGTAGCTCTGGTCCGGTCTCCGGTAGGAGAGGCCACTCCGATCCAGCTGGTAGGCCGCGAGCAAGGGGGGGGGGGGGGGGCCGAGGACGCGACTTGGAGAAATAGTCGCATCCCCGCCAGGAAGCGACTAAGAAACGGTTTCCCCCTTACCCCTCCCCCCTCCCCCACATCGAAAAGCTAAAGTAACCCCAAACTAACAATTTAAACCTAAATGTGTATTACAAACTTTCAAGACCATCTGGACGTGGCAGGCAAGGTGACCATCAAATGATCAATGTCACAATAAGTGTTTTATAATAGTTACCCATTTATCCATTATCCATTGCTTCCTCTGGGTTACAGTTTTGTCACCAGATCCAGGCCAGCTCGCAATCTGTGACAACTTGTCATACGTGGCTATCTGGCTCTTGAACCATTGGCACAGTTGGGCATCTGTGTAAAAACAAAACAGAATTGAAGATCAGTGTGAAACCATTTTTTATTTTCATTATATTACCAGAAATATAATGAAAATTATAACATGAGGGGGAACTTCTTTACTCAGAGAGTGGTGGCTGTGTGGAATGATCTTCCTGCAGAAGTGGTGGAGGCAGGATCGATTTTAACATTTAAAAGTAAAGTGGATAGGTATATGGACGGGAAGGGAATGGAGGGGTATGGTCTGAGTGCAGGTAGATGGGACTAGGGGAAAATAAATGGTCGGCACGGACTGGAAGGGCTGAGAAGGCCTGTTTCCGTGCTGTAATTGTTATATGGTTATATGGTTATGCAAGGGCTGTTCAGAAGCCTGATAACAGAGGGGAACAATCTGTTCCTGAGTCTGGTGGTGCGCGCTTTCAAGTTTCTGTACCTTCTGCCGGACTGGAGCGGGGAGGAGAAGGGGGAATGACCGGGGTGGGAATGTGGAGTTGTGTTGTTTTCTGAGCTGGTTATATGGTTTATATGGTTAAATACAGCCAAACAACCCAGTAAGTGGGTACATACAGGTGCAGCCAGGGAACTCCTTCGCCTTGTTCTCAAGTAGTGTTTTCTTTTTCAGCTTGTTGTGATAATGTTGGCAATTTTGATCGTATAACTCAGGGTTTGCCCGATACCAATCTACCAGCTCCTCCTCTTGATCCAAGCTGAATTCATACGGCAGTGTCTTGGTTTTACTGCCCTTCTTCACCACACTTGAGGCATCAGTGTCCTGAGCATAATCAGAGTCTGGGTCAGCAGCAGCAGCAGCAGCAGCAGCAGCAGCAGCAGTGCCTGTGGACCTGAGAGGGCGGCCAGTCCGGGCTGGGGTGGTGGTGGGGGCACGACCCACCGCCATGGTCACCTCCTCCTGGACATCAATCCCCTGGGTCCCCTTCGTCTCAACCTTCCGGGTGGGTTGTGCCTTGCTCTTGGGCTGCGTCTTCCTTTTTCTTGGAGCCATTTTGCGACGTTCACTGTCCCCGACAAAAAAAAATCTGAATGTCAACGCACTGTACATAGCAATGTTACAAAATTTTGAGATTTTAAAAATCAAGTCTGCAATTTATCCCATCAGATAAAGCATAAAAAGAAGTTTAATTTGACACCTAATTCACTTTCATATCTTCAGTATTAAGAAAGTTATGACCATTTTCATACTCGGAAATTAGCATCTTGTTCCCCATTGCCTTTCAATTGACTTAACTCAAAAGCTGTGATCTAGGACAGTCTAAAGCCCATAACTTTCTTAAAAATTAAGAGAACTCAATGAAATTTTCAGTTATTATAGATTGAAGCATTCTGAAACAAATATGAAACAATCTTACTTGGATGACCTAAAATTAAAGTATATAATTATCTGATTGTATCTAATTGTAGCTAATTACAAAATTCAATGAGTAGATCTAAACATCTATCCATTTCCTAAGAAAAGATAAACTTTTTTAAAATTGCCTAAGTGTCCAAATAACATTCACACAATAATCCACAATATAACATAATTTTTAAATCTCATTTTCATGAATTTCTGGGCCAAATGGAAGGAATTTAGTGTTTAATGCCTGTAAATTAATGGCCATCTAAATCAACTAGCGAGTGGGTTTTTGTGGAATGTGGTGGATTGGAACGTTGCGGTTTGCAGTGAAGTCGGGAGGAAAAATACTGTTGGTTCATACATTTTTTTGGACCCCATTTCGCAACATGAAAATATGATTAAAGCCTCCATAAAAACCAACGTTTAATATAAAAATAAACTGTGTACCTTTTTTTCTCCCCTGCGCAAAATCCTTCCCGTTGTCGGCGCTCACGGCTTTTGAAGGTGATTTTTAAATTACTCTGGTTAATAAATAATGTAGCGTAATTTAAAAATACCTTCATGAATGAAATGTCGGAGCGATTTTTCTTCCGCAACGAAATCGCCCGACATGGATCGATTTTCCCAGTCTGCAGAAAAACGGCATTTCAAGCCCGCCCCCCTCTGAAAGGCGCCAAAGTCACACACACGGGGAGCGGCAGAACTGCAGCGCTGCTCAAGGTAAGTTTTGTAACATATCTACTGTGCACGACTAATCACGTTGAGCTGTGCACTTTTGTTCCAAAATTCGCTACTTGGCTGCTCTTGACCTGTCGCCGGTTGACGTAGGTAGTCGCCAATGGAATTCACCGAAGTCAGCACCCAGCGACAACCTACATCACCCGGCGACAACTTGCTTCATCCTGGCGGCAACCTACGACAGGAGAAGACAAGCCACATCACGCCCACAGTCGCCGAAAAGTTTTGAACATTTCAAAACCCAGCACGGTGACCAGAAAAACGTTACGACTCTTTAGGCGACTCGAGGACACTACTCACGACCATACAGGCGTCAGCCCCGCACCCATGTAAAACCAACCTAGTCGCCGAAAAAAGTGGGACAGGGGTATCACTGTTTCTTAAACATTGCTATAGTCCCTGTCTCAACTATTTCCTCTGGCAGCTTGTTCCATACACCCACCACCCTTTGTGCAAAGGAGTTACCCCTCAGATTAAATCCTTCCCCCTTCACCTTAAACCTTGCTGCATAGCATTTGCTGCTGGCGTCGATGATGGCTCCTTGCTGTTTTGTATGTGTTTGCTCGTTTGTGTTGTCTGTGAAAGCCCTACAAAGATTCTTCTTATTATTAATGTTTAGTGTTTTCTGAGTCATTCATAACTGTCACTGTATATCATGTTGTTACTTGTGGGCGGAGCACCAAGGCTAATTCCTTGTATGTGAATACTTGGCCATTAAACGTACTTACTTACTTAAAAATCCTCTGGTTCTTGATACCCTTATTCTGGGCAAGGGACTCCGATCTATTCCTCTCATGATTTTGTACACTCTTTGGTAATTCATGTCGTAAGACACTCTTGTCTATACAAATAAATCTTTCCACAGTGCTTATACAAATAAATCTTCTTTCCCTTTCTTGAAGGTTTTGTGGGTTCTCTGTGTTATTACCTTATTATTATCTTCCACAAGCCAGCTGTGAATACGCGGCAAGTGCTGGCGGCAGATGAACAGTCAGGATCGTTACCCGATGAGGAAGAGTTGGCCAGGCGTGCGATGGTGGCACAGTGGCTTGTGGCAAACACAGTTCTCAGTAGGCCATGCTGGGGATGAATTAGCAGCAGGGCTGCTCATTCAGCTCGGCTCCTGTTCCCTGCCCACAACACTGCTCTGCCAACCAACTTTTCAACTTCCTTCACCGCGCCCCCCAAACTTGCCCTCTCAAATCTGGCATCCCCCCACTGGCTTTCTCATCTAAGTAGTCTTCCTGAGAAAACAGAACCATGAGCTGCTTTACCAATACAATGAGGCCCAACCTACCAAAATGAATAAAGATATCAACGGTAGACAAAAATGCTGGAGAAACTCAGCGGGTGAGGCAGCATCTATGGAGCGATGGAATAGGTGACGTTTCGGGTCGAGATCCTTCTTCAGACTGACGCGGGAGTGGGGGCGGGAAGAAGAAAGGAAGAGGCGGAGACAGTAGGCTGTGGGAGAGCTGGGAAGGGGAGGGGAAGGAGAGAGAAAGCAAAGGCTACCTGAAACTGAAGAAGTCAATGTTCATACCGCTGGGGTGTAAACTACCCAAGCGAAATATGAGGTGCTGCTCCTCCAATTTGTGGTGGGACTCACTCTGGCCATGGAGGAGGCCCAGAACAGAATGGTCAGATTCAGAATGGGAGGGGGAGTTGAAGTGCTGAGCCACCGGGAGATCAGGTTGGTTGATGCGAACCGAGCGGAGGTGTTGGGCGAAGCGATCGCCAAGCCTGCGCTTGGTCTTAGCGATCTGGAACAGCGGATGCAATAGATGAGGTTGGTGTAGGTGCAGGTGAACCTCTGCCTCACCTATAAAGACTGCTTAGGTCCTTGGATGGAGTCGGGAGGGAAGGTAAAGCGACAAGCGTAGCATTTCCTGCGGTTGCAAGGGAAAGTACCGGGGGAGGGGGTGGTTTTGGCTGGGAAGGGACGAATTGACCGGGGAGTTACGGAGGGAGCGGTCTCTGCGGAAAGCAGACAGGGGAGGAGGTGGGAAGATGTGGCCAGTGGTGGGATCCCGTTGGAGGTGGCGAAAATGTTGGAGGATTATCTGTTGTATGTGACGGCTGGTGGGGTGGAAGGTGAGGACAAGGGGGACTGTCCTTGTTACGAGTAGGGGAATGGGGAGTGAGAGCAGAGTTACAGGGTATAGGGGAGACCCTGGTGAGAGCCTCATCTATAGTTGAAGAGGGGAACCCCCGTTGCCTAAAGAATGAGGACATCTCCAATGCCCTGGTGTGGAACATCTCATCCTGGGAGCAGATGCGGCGTAGACGGAGGAATTGGGAGTAGGGGATGGAGTCCTTACAGGAAGCAGGGTGGAAAGAAGTGTAGTCCAGATAGCCTTGGGAGTCAGTGGGTTTATAGTGGATGTCGGTCAGTAGTCTGTCACCTGTGATGGAGAAAATGAGGTCTAGAAACGGTAGGGAGATGTCGGAAATGGTCCAGGTGAATTTGAGTGCCGGATGGAAGTTAGTGGTGAAATGGATGAAGTTAGTCAGTTGTGTGTGGGTGCAGGAGGTGGCACCAATGCAGTCATCAATGTAGCAGAAGTAGAGTTCGGGGATATGGTCACGGTACGTCTCGAACAAGGATTGTTCGACGTACTCTACAAAGAGGCAGGCATAGCTCGGCCCCATGTCCTGCCCATAGCTACGCCTTGTATTTGGAAATCCAAATATATGCAGTTGGTATACTATGGGCACGCGCATGGGCCCCAGTTATTGGAGCTACCCCCTGAAACATTACCTATTCCTTCGCTCCATAGGAGTGAGTGAGAGTGTGTGAGTGTGTGAGTGTGTGTGTGTGTGTGTGTGTGTGTGTGTGTGTGTGTGTGTGTGTGTGTGTGTGTGTGTGTGTGTGTGTGTGTCTGTTTTCACATCTTCTCGGACGGGAATTTTGCGCGAATGGGAATTTTGTTTTTTACATATTCTGGTAGAGATTTACCCCCTGGAGTCCTAAATCGGCTTACCTGAAAATGTTGTGCATTATTTCTCGAGTGCTTAATCTCGAGCTGCCCCCCAGCCACGAGCTGCCCCTCCCCCCCCCACTGGCCTCTTCATCGGAGCCTTGCAAGTTTTCAACCATCCTGTCTTTATCCAACTCCCACTTGAAAGCCACAATATAACCACATCCACAGACTGTACATTCCAGATTGCAACCACATCAAGAATAAAAAAGTTGTTCCAACATGTTATTCTTAATTCTCTTTCCCTTTATTTTGTTCCAGTAACCTCTGGTTACCGCAGTCGCTGTCTCAACAAGGCAGCCAGCATCATCAGAGATCCACACTACCCTGGCCACACACTCATTTCACCCCGGCCATCGGAAAGGTGGTACAGGAGCCTGAAAACTGTAACGTCCAGGTTCAGGAACAGCTTCTTCCCTACAGCCATCAGGCTATTAAACACTCCAACCTCAAATAAACTGGGAACTACATAAACTATTATTGTTATTATTGCACTATTACTGTTGTTTATTTATGTGTACATATGTGTGTGTGTGTGTGTGTGTGTGTGTGTGTGTGTGTGTGTGTGTGTGTGTGTGTGTGTGTGTGTGTGTGTGTGTGTGTGTGATTGTGTATATACGTAATCAGGGTTTGCCAGATTGCAATTTTAATTTAAAGCCAAGCAATACTAAAAAGCCAAAACGGCTTTAATATATTCTTCATACACACACACTCACTCACCCACACCCACCCACTCATGCGCACACACACACACACACACACACACACACCCACCCACTCATGTGCGCACACACACTCACTCACCCACACAACCACCCACTCATGCGCACACACACACCCACTCACACACCCACTCACACACCCTCACACTCCTACTCACACACTCACCCACACCCACACACACCCACACACCCTCGCACTCCCATACCCCCACTCCCAGAGTTGTGACTATGGAATTCTCTGCACCAGAGGGCGGTGGAGGCCGGTTCTCTGGATGCTTTCAAGAGAGAGCTAGATAGGGCTCTTAAAAATAGCAAAGTCAGGGGATATGGGGAGAAGGCAGGAACGGGGTACTGATTGGGGATGATCAGCCATGATCACAATGAATGGCGGTGCTGGCTCGGAGGGCCGAATGGCCTCCTCCTGCACCTATTGTCTATTGTCGCACTCACCCACATACCCACTCAGACACATTCACCCACTCACTCGCACCCATTCCCGCTCACCCACACACTCGTCCGCTCACTCACACTCACCCACCACTCACTCCCGCTCACGCACAACCAGTCATGCACACACATGCTCACTCACTCACACAGCCACCCACTCACACACACACCCAGTCACTCACACACACACCCACACTCTCACACACCCACCCACTCACACACCCACCCACTCACACACACACACCGACTCACTCACACACACACACACACCCACTCACTCACTCACTCTCTGGATGCTTTCAAGAGAGAGGTAGATAGAGCTCTTAAAGAGTCAGGGGATATGGGGAGAAGGCAGGAAAGGGGGACTGCTTGTGGATGATCAGCCATGATCGCATTGAATAGCGGTGCAGGCTCGAAGGGCCGAATGGCCTACTCCTGCACCTATTGTCTATTGTTGCACTCACCAACTCACTCACACATACCCACTCACACACACCCACACTCACACACACCCACTCACACTCACTCCAGACTGATCCCTTCACCGACACTCCTCGACTCGACCGCCCGCTCACCGGCCGGAGCTCCACCGCTGGACCGCGGCGCCGCCTGCCCGGCCACCACGAGAACGGAGCAGCAACGCTACACACACCGCCTCTCCGACTCTCACCACCTCCTCGCCCGGGCGGGGACACGCCGCCGACCTTCATCGTCTCCCCGGACACCGACGCTGCTGCTGCTGCCACCAACCCGTATCTCTTACTCACGGGCCACCACCAGCGACTCCGCCGACCCTCTCCACCGGCCACCATCGTGCCAGAGCCGACACTCACCTCACAAGAGCTCCAAGCGCTTTCCTGTCCTACTATACGAGGTAATTCAAGAGCTCTCCCGAGTTAAAAGAAAATCAAACTCGTGGTAAACACGTAGAATGTACGTAGCGGGTACGTCGGAGCTCGGGACGTCTCTTAGCGGCTCGTAACGCTAACGGCAGGTACTCGGGAAACGCGGTAAGCTCGTGAAGACTCGTGAAGATTTTTCAACATGTTGAGAAATGTCCACGAGGGCCCCAAGTACCGACGAGAGGCTATTACCATAATTCTCCGAGTTTGGATCAGGGGAAACGCGATAGAACTCTTGAATTAGCTTGTACAGTGGGACAGGCCCTTTACGATGCAGACACACTGCACGTGGTCTGTCTGAGTCTGACTCTGCTGGCTGGGTCTTAATGCTCCGCCCCTCATAGTTGGCGGCAGAAATATTGCCAAATGTAACTGACCAAAAAACATTTCTCTTAAAGGAAAATGTTGTGGAAAAAAGATGGTATGTAATTTCCATGCAGATCATTTTGGCATGTAAAAAAGCTAGGAAAAAGCCAAATGAATTTTCTGACGCCAACCAAATGGAAAAAGCCAGAAAAAAACAAATGGACTTTCTGATACAAACCAAATGTTAAAAAGCCAGATTTCTGGAATTTGTCATTAAAAAAGCCATTCTGGCAGCCCTTACATATACATGTACACTAGACTAAGTGGGACCCGTTGGGTCCCATGTTCACACGGGAGGGCTGTTCCCCCGATGTAATATTCCACCTCTCCACCAATGGAGCGCTTTCTGGAGCGCTGGTATGGGTGTGGTGGGCTGAAGGGACTGATCTCCAGAGGGCTAGTGTGGACATTGTGGGTCAAATGGATTCTTGGGGTGGCAGCTCAGTCCCTCAAGCCAGATGTGCTGGCAGCTCACTCATGGCTGGTGGGCTGGCAGTTGACTCAAGGCTATTCCTTGAAATTCCATTTCAAGCAGGGTGCAAGGCCACCAAATTCAAATCTATTTTCCTACCATTTCAAGCAGGGCGCAAGGCCACCAAATTCAAGTGCAGTTTCTTACCACTTCGAGCAGGGTGCAAGGCCACCAAATTCAAGTGCAGTTTCCTACCACTTCAAGCAGGGTGCAAGGCCACCAAATTCAGGTTCAGTTTCCTACCACTTCAAGCAGGGTGCAAGGCCACCAAATTCAAGTGCAGTTTCCTACCACTTCAAGCAGGGTGCAAGGCCACCAAATTCAAGTGCAGTTATATACCATTTCAAGCACGGTGCAAGGCCACCAAATTCAAATGCAGTTTCATACCATTTCATGCAGGTTGCAACGCCACCACATTCAAAGGCAGTTTTATACCATTTCATGCAGGGTGCAAGGCCACTACATTCAAATGTAGTTTCAAACAGTGTGAAACCACCTCAAAACCACCATAAAACCACACAAAACACCACACTCACAGTTCAGTAGACATTCAGTATGTTTAGTTGATACACAGCTCAGACAAAGTCGTGACCTCTCCCTCCCCCATCATGCAGAGACTGAGCCACACCCACACTTCCGGGTTTTATAATCCCTCGCCCTCCCACCTGAAAAGGTGTGGCCTTCATGACGTGATTGACAGGAGAGGGTTTTTCAACATTTTTTAAACACTAATAACACTTTTATTTTTAATTGATGGGAAGAATCCTCTGCACCTGATGAGCGGAGGGGGACTGAGTAAGATGGCCAAAAATCACAGCCGTAAGTGGTAACATTTTATCTAAAATCAATACAGAGTGCAAACAGGAAGTTGTCAAGTTTAGACCAACAACCATTTGCAGTGCTTTTTACTTCAACCCAAAAGCCCCAAACAACCATGTGCAGTGCTTTTTACCTCAACCCAAACTGCCCAAACAACCATTTGCAGTGCCTTTTACTTCAACCCAAAACCCCCAAACAACCATTTGCAGTGCTTTTTACTTCAACTCAAAGCCCCCAAACAAACATTTGCAGTGCTTTTTACTTCAACACAAAACCTCCAAACAACCATTTGCAGTGCTTTTTACTTCAACCCAAACCTCCACCAACCACTTGCAGTGCTTTTAACTTCAGCCCAAACCGCCACCAAGCATTTCTAGTGCTTTTACTTCAAACCAACCATATTTTCATTTTCAAACCACATTAAGGGCACTCAAGGTCAGTAAAACCACACTCACAGTTTAGTAGACATGTGTTTAGTGTTATTCACAGATCAGACTGAAAGACGTGACCCTCTCACTTCCCCCATCTTGCAGAGACTGACTGAGGCACAACACTTCCGGGTTATATAGTCCCTCCCCCGCCCACTAGCAGGGGCAGCAGAGAGTATGTCAACATTTTTTAAAACATTATATAACTTTCTATATAACTCTTTTATGTTTCATCAATGGGAAAAATCCTCTGGTCCAGCTCAGCGGAGGGGCACTCTGAGCGAGGTGCCCAAAAATGACGGCTGTAAGTGGCGGCGTTCTTTCAGAAATCACGAAACAGAAAGTCAGAAAGTGATCAAGATCTTATTTTTAGTAATATAGATATACACCACTTGCACACACATGTACATATGTCATATCTCTATACTTATAAAACTCTGATCTTGGATGTGTATTTATTCAGGGCTGCCAACATTGGGTGAGAGTTGAGAGTGAGAAATTGTGAGGGAGCGTAGCGATCGAGGGGGGGAGGGTGTGGGTGTGGGTTGTCCCCCCTCCCAGTGTAGGGAGCTTTTGCATTTTTTCAGCTTGAAATTGTGCAATCTGGTAAATACTGTAGAGATTCTTTTAACTTACACTTGAATGCAACATTTATGCTTCAAATTGGATTAGGTATGAATAAGGTTAGGCTAAATTACATTCCTAATAACATTCCATAGTAGAGCCAAGCTCTGATCAACAGGTGCACCATATGAATGACCTTAGTCTTTTCTTCACCTCCGTTACTGCAGAGAATACAAACCCAGTTGTCAAATCTTTCTTCAAAGTGAAAAAAAAAATCAAGATTGCCAAGGTCTTAGAATAAAGGGGAAGCCATTTAAGACTGAGGTGAGAAAAAACTTTTTCACCCAGAGAGTTGTGAAATTGAGGAATTCCCTGCCACAGAGGGCAGTGGAGTCACTGGATGGATTTAAGAGAGAGTTAGATAGAGCTCTAGGGGCTAGTGGAATCAAGGGATATGGGGAGAAGGCAGGCACGGGTTATTGATAGGGGACGATCAGCCATGATCACAATGAATGGCGGTGCTGGCTCAAAGGGCCGAATGACCTCCTCCTGCACCTATTTTCCATGTTCTATGTTTCTACAGTGTGTCACAGTTTTACAGCATGGAAACAGGCCCTTCATCCCAACTTGTCCACGCAGATCAAGATGCCCCATCTAAACTAGTTCCATTTATCCGCATTTCACCCGTATCCCTTTAAACCTTGTGTGTGTGTAAGGGTGTGTGTGTGAGGTTGTGTGCTAGGATATGTGTGAGAGTGAGCGGAGACTTTGTGATGTCCTTGGAGCATGTCCCTCTCTCCCCCTCCCTCTCCGGGAATGCGGGCTGGCCCGGGTGCTCTGTGTCCTGCTGGAGTCCGGTGGAGGTGAGGGTGAGTGACCCTGGGGGGTCCGGGGGAGGTAAGGGACAGTGACCCGGGGGTCGGGCATCAGAGCGGTGCCTTAGCCCGAGATTCATCCCCGTGGCTCCGGAGGCGGCACCGACGCCCCCACTCACCAGGTCCGCTCCTGGCTCCGGGCTCCGGAGTTAAAACTCCATGGGGTGTGGACAGAGCGGCCGATGGACACGGAGCCGCCGGAGGTGAGGGTGGGACGTGTGAGCGGTGCCTCAGGGGTCGGTGCTGAGACCACGGCCGTGTCTCACCTATCACACCATCAGCACACGAATGTGAATGCGGGTCAGGCAGCATCTATAGAGCAGTAGACAAAAACGCTGGAGAAATGCTTGAGTCTGAAGAAGGGTCAAACTCAGACATAGATGCGGCCTCACCCGCTGAGTTTTTCCAGCATTTTTGTCTATGCCATTTTAAATACTGTACGATGGGCTTAAGCCATTGCTCGTTCTTTAAGGGGAACCCGCCGACAGAAAACTATTCTCATTGATGAGTGTGGAGGAGTGTGACATATTTATTCATTTATATATATTTTTAAAGATTTTTTTGAGCGTGGGAACTTCAGTCATCTGCGTGAGAGCGTGAGAATGTCGTCAACTGCGTGAGTCTCACGCTCAATGCGTGAGAGTTGGCAGCGCTGATTTATTTGCGTGTGTTTGTGTGTAATCACATCTTTGAGAAAAAACGACGCAGTAAAGGTAAACAATTTACATGTTCCGGTAGACATTTTTCCGCTGGAGTCCAAAATCGCCTTATCTGAAAGTTTCATACTTTATTTCTCGAGTTATTATTGAAAATGTTCACAAATCTGACAAAACTTTGAATTTAAAAAACGCCTATCTTTCGCTGATGACGTCACAATGGGTCTGCTTGCTGCTGTCTTGCTCGTGCTGCGAGTGACGTCGCCCACCCTACCTCTCCCTCCTGCCCTTCGTTATTCAAAAGTCACTGCTGGAGATGAACCCGTCCGCCGCTCGCTGTCCCCTCTCCCTCTCTGTCCGCTCTCCCTCTCCGTCCCCTCTCCCTCTTTGTCCCCCCTCCTCTCCCCTCTCCCACTCCCCTCCCTCGTCTCCCCCTCCTCTCCCCCCTCTACCCCCTTCCTCTCCCCCCTCCTTTCCCCCTCCCCTCCCCCTCTCCCCCCCTCCCGCTCTCTCCCCCCCTCCCCTCACCCCTCTTCACCCCCCCTCTCCCCTCTCCCCCACTCCCCCCGAAGCAAATGAATAATATACATATAATATCAAGGGGGGTGGTTAATGTGTGTGTGTCGGGGGTGGTTAGTGTGTGTGTGACCCCGCAGGCCGCCGGCCCCGCAGCCACGTGTTGAGGGGATGGGACGCACTTGGTCCAGTATATATATGTGTGTGTATGTGAGTATGTCTAGATATACTCACAGTGAACTTTTTTCTCATTTATTATATTGTTTACAGTGTACTATGTTTACATGTTGCGTTGAGCTGCTGCACGTAAGAATTTCATTGTTCTATCTGGGACACATGACAATAAAAATCTCTTGACTCTTAGTTCTTGACTCCTCATGAAAGGCAACAGCAACCCACTGTCCACTCATTTTATACTCTTCTATCAAATCTTCTCCAAAGAAAAGAGTCACAGCCTCTAATCTGCTCTTGTAACTATAGTCCATGGGAACCATTCGCTTGAACTTTTTCTGAACTCTCTCTGATGCCTTCCCATCCTTCCTGTAATGCGGTGACCGTGAGTGAACATATAACCACAGTTGAATCTGGAGCAGTATTTCATAAAGTTTCACATTATACTCTATGCCTCTATTGATTAAGCACAGTGTATTACTTACTGAACGCGTTCTCAACTTGTACTGCCACTTTCATCAGGACATAGGGTCATAAGTGATAGGAGTACAATTAGACTACGTCTACTCTGCCATTCAATCATTGCTGATCTATCTCTCCCTCCTAACCGCATTCTCCTGCCTTCTCCCCACAACCAGACAACTGTACTAATCGAGAATTTATCTATCTCTGCCTGAAAAATATCCACTGACGGCCTCCACTGCCTTCTGTGGCAAAGAATTCCACAGGTTCATCACCCTCTGACATTTCTCCTCATTTTGTTCCTAAACTAATGTCCTTTAATTCTGAAGCTATGACCTCTAGTCCTCTAGTCCTAGACCTCTAGTCCTCAACTCTCCCAGTAGTGGAAACATCCTCTCCACATCCACTCTATCCAAGCCTTTCACTAATCTATATGTTTCAATGGGGTCGCCCATCATATTTCTAAACGCCAGCGAGTACAGGCCCAGTGCCGACACGTGGGACAATTTTACAACTGAAAAAGGCACAACGTTACAATTTTTTACTGATGCCAATTAACCTCCAAACCTGTGTGTCTTTGGGAGTGTGGGAGGAAACCGGAGCACCCGGAGAAAACCCACGTGGTCACAGGGAGAACGTACAAACTCTGTATTGACAGCATCTGTAATCAGGATCAAACCCAGGTCTCTGGCGCTGTGAGACAGCAACTCTACCGCTGCGCCACCATGTCGCGCAGTTTGTTACATATCCATGGTATTAATGTCCCTTTTACCCCACGTGCTTCAACTTTGCTGAGAAACCTGTTGTGCATCACCTTATCAAAAGCTTTCTGATAGTCCATGTACACTAACTTCATCATTTGCGTTCCCTTCATCATCTCTATACATCACCTAATGAAAAACTCTATTGGATTATTAAACCTGGTTTAGCCGTAACAATCCGTGCTGACTTACCTTCATTACTCTATGTCTGTTCAGGTGACTATTGATCATGTCCCAGATCAACGATTATCAAACCCTTTCCGATCACCAAGGTTAAATTGACTGGCGCGTGGTCACTGGGCTTGGGGACACGGGAGTAGTATTTTCTGCTTTCCAGTCCAATTCCTGTGTACAAAGAGCATCAAAAATCTATAAGAAGGAACTGCAGGTGCTGGAAAAATCGAAGATAGATAAAAATGCTGGAGAAAATCAGCAGGTGAGGCAGCATCTATGGAGCGAAGGAATAGGTGACATTTTGGGTCGAGACTTCTGAAGAACGGTCTCGACCTGAAACGTCATCAATTCCTTTGCTCCATTGATGCTGCCACACCCGCTGAGTTTCTCCAGCATTTTTAACAGACAATAGGTGCAGAAGTAGGTCATTTGGCCCTTTGAGCCATTCAATGTGATCATGGCTGATCATCCCCAATCAGTACCCCGTTCCTGCCTTCTCCCCATATCCCCTGACTCCGCTATATTTAAGAGCCCTATCTAGCTCTCTCTTGAAAGCATCCAGAGAACCTGCCTCCACCGCCCTCTGAGGCAGAGAATTCCACCGACTCACCATTCTCTGTGTGGAAAAGTGTTTCCTCGTCTCCGTTCTAAATGGCTTGCTCTTTATTCTTAAACTGTGGCCCCTGCTTCTGGACTCCCCCAACATCGGGAACATGTTTCCTGCCTCTAGCGTGTCCAAACCCTTAATAATCTTATATGTTTCAATGAGATCCCCTCTCATCCTTCTAAAATCCAGAGTGTACAGGCCCAGCTGCTCCATTCTCTCAGCATTTTTGTCTACCGCAAGTCCCCCGCAATTTTCACCCGTGATTCCTTTAAAATCCTGCAATGCACCCCATCATGTCCTGGAGACCTAACTACATTAAATTTGCCCACTTTTTTCTAATATCTCCATGCTTTCCGTTTTTACTGTACCCAGTGTCTCAACTATCTCTTCCTTCACTTTGGAATTCAGTAGCTTCAATGCAAGAGCTTAACATCATGTGTACGTCCGTATTTTTCTCCTCCATGTACGACCCTTTTACTATTTAGGTGCCTCCAGAACTATTTTAGATTCTCAAGTATGTTGGAAGCTAATCATTTCTCAAAGATTCTCTACACCTCTCTTTTCTCAATTTTCACTTTCCCTATGAATCAGCTTGGTTCTTGCTGGCATTCATGAACCAACACCGGTCATGTGCAGCCATTTTAGGCTCGAGCTTCCTCCACCTCTTGCGTTAGCCATGAAATCTGGGTATTTCTTCGTCCCTTGACCCTCATGGGAATGTGCTTCAAACATATGTGAACAATTTCTTCCTTAAATCCAGTTTGTTGGCCTGTTACAATTTTGGCTGCCAACTTATGGATCCAATTTACCTGGGCAAGGTTTACTCTCATCCCATTGAACATTGCTTTTGTCTGATTACTTATTTTTTGTTTGATTTGCCCCCTTCCCATTATGACATAGAAACATAGAAAAATAGGTGCAGGAGTAGGCCATTCGGCCCTTCGAGCCTGCACCGCCATTCAATGTGATCATGGCTGATCATCCAACTCAGTATCCCGTACCTGCCTTCTCTCCATACCCCCTGATCCCTTTAGACACAAGTGCCACATCTAACGCCCTCTTAAATATAGCCAATGAACTGGCCTCAACTACCTTCTGTGGCAGAGAATTCCAGAGACTAACTACTCTCTGTGTAAAGAATGTTTTCCTCATCTCGGTCCTAAAGTAATTCCCCCTTATCCTTAGACATAGAAGGCAGCAATTCAACCTATTAGTATCGATTTACTATTGTCACGTGCATCAAAATACAGTGAAAAGCTTTGTTCGCATGCTGTCCAGTGAAATTCAACTGTCCATGTGTATAATCACACCATACACAAGTGCAAAGAGAAACATGCCAGAGTGCAGAAAAGAGTGTTACAGGGTTATAGCATGATAGCTGTAGAGAAAGTGCAGATAGCAAAGTGCAAGATCCTCAATGAGGTAGGTTGGGTGATCAGGACTAGTTTTTGGAAGGACCATTCCGTATTCCGATTACAGTAGGAAGAAGCTGTTCCTGAATCTGGTGGTACATGTTCTCAAACTTTTGTATCTTCTTCCTGATGGGAGAGGGGGAGAAGAGGGAATGACCAGGATGAAAAAGGTCCTTGCTTATGTGGCCTGCTTTCCAGAGGGAGTGTGAAATATAGATGGAGTCGGTGAAGGGGAGGCTCGTTTGTGTGAAGGGCTGGGCTACATCCACAGCTCCCACCAAGTTGTGATGCATCCCAAAAGGAAGCTCTCGATAAGTTGGTAAGAGTTGTTGGAGGCATGCAGAAGCCTGTCCCACTTGCATGCGATTGCATGCGTTTGGCGCGACCAAACGGAAGCGGAGTTCGTGCTATGTTCGCGGTAAGTACGTGCAAAGTACCCACTAAGTTCGCGCGTGACGTAATTTGCGTCATACTCACCAATCAACTGGGCAGGAGGCGGGCCGACAGAATTTGGACGTCGCACGGCGTCGGGTGGTGACGTCATCACGCAACGCCACGCGGTGACATCATTGCACAACGCCATGTGCTAGACGTACACTGTCAAGGTGCTGCGTACGACGTCAAGACGCTGCGTACGCCGTCAAGACGCTGCGGGCCGACAGGCCATTGGCGCGCTAAATCTTCGGACAGTGCGGTGTCCCCGCGCGATGTTGGGACCAGCTCCGCACAACTCCATACGCCTCCGCGCTTGGAAGTGGGACCGGCCTTGCGCGACCCATACGCCTCAAGCGGCCACGTTTGGTTGCGCCAGACGCATGCAATTGCATGCAAGTGGGACAGTCTTCTGAGGAAGTGGATGCATAGTGTGCTTTCTTGGCCAGAGCTTCATGCGTCCATCTTATGGACATGTTGGCTCCATCCTGACTCTCAGATCACTCTTCAATCACATTCCTCTAGAATTCCCCTGTAACTTATTCTCTCACATGCTGACCTACAGCAGGGGTAATTTGCAGGAGTCAATAAACATATCGATCATTGGAACATGGGTGGAAACTGGAGAATGTAGGGGAAACTCACACAGCCACAGAGAGACTGTGCAAACTCCACGTAGATAGCATTAGAGATCAGGATCATAATTAGGTTGCTGAAGCTGTGAGACACCAATGCCAGTCACTAATAATCTAAATCAAATAATGTTTTGACTACTGGAATGCTTTCCTAAATAAATTATCAATCTAAATTAACGTGAAAAATACAATGCAAGGTTCTGTCACCCGGTAAGTGACATCCTTTTGCAATTGTACACAAAGGAAAGAGAGGCAAGAGCAATAAGGCTACTGAAGAAATGTCAGGCAAATGTCAGTTCCTTTTTATCGTGCGTGATCATTTTATTCAGTATCTCTTCACTGCGAGTCAAAAGAACTTGTGTGCAACTCGTAAATGAAGGTCTAGAAATTGCTTCACTAGATGTTAATCTAGCTTTTGTTGTTGTTGTTTGTTTGTTTGTTTGTTTGTTTGTTTGTTTGTTTGACTTGGCAGCCCCGCCAACAGTCTGTCTGTTTTTTCGTCTTTTAAAAAAAAATTGAGTGTGTTTTAAAAGTTTGTGTAAATGTTCTCTCGTTTGTTTTATGTCATGGGTGGGGGAGGGGGCCTGGGGAAACTTTTTTCAGCTTCTTACCTTCATACCTACCTTCGGCAGCCTTGACCGCCCCGTGCCGCGGAGTTTGAACCGGCCCGTTGGCGGAGCTGGATTGAGCCGCGGGACATACCAACACCCGGCGGGGTCACAACATCGGAGGCCCGGATCGCCTCAGCGCAGAGTGAGAACAAGGAGGGAAGAGACAAAGACTAAGACTTTTGCCTTCCATCACAGTGAGGAGGTGTTTGGTGAACTCACTGTGGTGGATGTTAAATTTGTGTTTATTGTGTGTTTTTGTTACTTTTAATATACGTATGACTGCAGGCACGAAATTTCGTTCAGACCGAAAGGTCTGAATGACAATAAAGGTAATCTGAATCTGCATCTGATCTGGAGATGCGATAGTTATCCGTGTCGTATCTCCGGTCGCTCTGCGGCCTAACATCGATGGAGCCGGAGGCCATCTCGGACTGAATTTGAGCCCCACCGCAGGGCGTGGATTTAACATCGGAACTGATCCCTTGCATGGCCTGCGGACTTTACCATTGAGAGCTCGCAGTCTCGGGAGAGGCCGAGTCGGGAACTCCAATGATGCAGAGGTTCGACCAGCCCCGACCTGGGGTCCGATCGCCGGCGCGGGGGAGCTGACATCCCCCCGATGCAGGAGCTGATCGCCCCGACGCGGAGGGTCTAAACGCCCCCGGCTACAGGAGTAAGATCGTCCCGTCAATAGAGGGCTCGAGGCTCCCGACCGCGGGGGGACAAAGAAGGGAAGAGATTGCACTTTGTTCACCTTCCACCACAGTGAGGATTGTGGAGGAGTCACTGTGGTGGATGTTCATGTTAAAATGTATTTCGTGTGTTCCGTTGCTTTTTATTTGTATGACTTGCAAATGAAATTCCTCGCAAGTTGCAAAACATGCTTGGCTAATAAAGTATTATTGTGATTGTGATTACGATTGTAATGACATTAAAACTGTGCTGAGAGTCAACCCGACACATAAAGATCACAATCTTCAATTGGAAGATTCATAGTCCAAGGTTCTTTCTATTTGCCTGTGTAATGCTGCACTGCCTGTTTCAATATGGCATCTACTCCATTGACTATTGCATGTACTAAGAAGCAGAGCAAAGTCCATGGTCTATGACCTCCACCCCCCTCAGTCAGAGAATTCCACAGATTCACAACCCTCTGCGTGAAAAAGTGTTTCCTCGTCTCCGTTCTAAATGGCTTACCCCTTATTCTTAAACTGTGACCCCTGGTACCAGACTGATTCCTGGGATGTCAGGACTGCCTTATGAACAAAGACTGCATAGACTCGGTTTATACTCTCTAGAATTTAGGAGATTGAGAGGGGATCTTATAGAAACTTACAAGATTCTTAAGGGTTACACAAAAAGCTGGAGAAACTCAGCGGGTGCAGCAGCATCTAAGGAGTGAAGGAGATAGGCGACGTTTCGGGTCGAGACCCTTCTTCAGGCGTCTGAAGAAGGGTCTCGACCCGAAACGTCGCCTATCTCCTTCACTCCTTAGATGCTGCTGCACCCGCTGAGTTTCTCCAGCTTTTTGTGTAACCCTCGATTCTCCAGCATCTGCAGTTCCTTCTTTAACAAGATTCTTAAGGGGTTGGACAGGCTAGATGCAGGAAGATTGTTCCCGATGTTGGGGACGTCCAGGACAAGGGGTCACAGCTTAAGGATAAGGGGGAAATCCTTTAGGACCGAGATGAGAAGGAATTTTTTCACACAGAGAGTGGTGGGTCTCTGGAATTCTCTGCCACAGAGGGTAGTTGAGGCCAGTTCATTGGATATATTTAAGAGGGAGTTAGATGTGGCCCTTGTGGCTAAGGGGATCAGAGGGTATGGAGAGAAGGCAGGTACGGGATACTGAGTTGGATGATCAGCCATGATCACATAGAATGGCGGTGCAGGCTCGAAGGGCCGAATGGCCTATTCCTGCACCTAATTTCTATGTTTCTATGGTTCTGGACTCCCCCAACATCGGGAACACGTTTCCTGCCTCTAGCATGTTCAAACACTTAATAATCTTATATGTTTCAGTAAGATCCCATCTCATCCTTCTAAATTCCACAGTATAAAAGCCCAGCCTCTCCATTCTTTCAAGATATGACAGTCCCACCATCCCGGGAATTAACCTTGTGAACTTACGCTGCACTCCCTCAAATTTGGAGAACAAAACTGCACACAATACTCCATGTGTGGTATCATTAGGGCCCTGTACAACTGCAGAAGGACCTCTTTACTCCTATACTCAACTCCTCTTGTTACGACTTGAAGCTCTGAACAAAAGAGAGGGTTTTTGCCAGATCGGATTGTATTCCACATAGAAGGATGAGAGGCGATTATGAAGGGAATAAATAGGATAGATGCGTTTTGGGTTAGGGACCCTTCTTCAGACTGAAGAATTAAATTGAATTGAATTGAATTGAATGCCTTTATTGTCATTCAGACCTTTTGGTCTGAACGAAATTTCGTGCCTGCAGTCATACATATATAAAAATAACAATACCATACAATAAACACAAAATTAACATCCACCACAGTGAGTTCACCAAACACCTCCTCACTGTGGTGGAAGGCAAAAGTCTTAGGGTCTCTGTCTTTTCTCCCCTCCTTATTCTCCCTCTGCGCTGAGGGGATCCAGGCCGCCGCCACCGCTGACGCCGGAACGCCGGAACACCGCCACAGGGCCCGCCGCCGGAACGTCGCTGGAGCACCGCAGCTCCCGAAAGCCAGGCCACCGCTGGAGCACCGCAGCTCCCGAAACCCAGGCCGCCGCTGGAGCACCGCAGCTCAGAGGGAGCCAGGCCGCCGCTGGAGCACCGCAGCTCAGAGGGAGCCAGGCCGCCGCTGGAGCACCGCAGCTCCCGAAACCCAGGTCGCCGCTGGAGCACCGCAGCTCCCGAAACCCAGGCCGCCGCTGGAGCACCGCAGCTCAGAGGGAGCCAGGCCGCCGCTGGAGCACCGCAGCTCAGAGGGAGCCAGGCCGCCGCTGGAGCACCGCAGCTCCGAAACCCAGGCTGCCGCTGGAGCACCGCAGCTCCAGAAAACCAGGTCGCCGCCGGAAGCCAGGTCGCCGCTGAAGCTCTGAAGGCCGTGCCGCCGCCGCTGGAAGCTGGAAGGCCGTCACCAGGGCCTCAGCACAGACGGAGACGGTGTCGGGGGACACGACAGGAAAAGTCGCATCCCCCCGAAGGGAGAGACTAAAACCCCGTTTCTCCCACTCTCCCCCCCCCCCCCACACACATACACAACCCAACAAACCAAAAATAAACACCAAAAACAGGGACGAGGACAAAAATAAAATAAAAGACAGACGGACTGCAGGTGAGCCGCAGCTGACAAGCAGCGCCGCCACTCCCGACCTATCCACGTTATACAGAGATGCTGTCTGACCCACTGGAGTTACTCCAGCACTTTGTTTTCTAAAACAAAACAGCATCTGCAGTTCATTGTATCTCCAGATTTCTCCGAAAAGTGGGCTGGTTAATGTTGAGCACACACAAGAATCGAAAATCAATAGAGCAGGCTACACGTCAAATGGGACAACTAACAGAGGTTCCAGACTCAAGAGGAGCACGTTAACTTAAGGATGAGAATTTTTCGTCTGAGGTTGTTGTGGCCTGGATCCAATGAATGAAGGCGACGGACGAGCAGAATGATGCAAGGTATGAACATACAGCAAGGTTTTAGAGAGTGTAAAGCTGGTCAAGAGAGGTTTGAAATGATTGGGATTGGAGTGCTTCAGAGCAGATGGGCAGAAGCAGTAGTTGTGAGGTACTATTAGAAAGAACGAAAATCGAGAGTCAAGTCAAGAGCGTTTTATTAACATATGTCCCAGACAGAATAATGAGTTGCTTAATTGCAGCATCACATGAGAATATGTAAACATAGTACTCTGTACTCTGCAGCTTTTAATGGGAATGATCAAATCCACACAGGCAACATCTAGCGCCTTACCCTCATCACCTCCTCAAACATTTCATTCCTTTGAAATTATTAGCTCACTGGCCTGTAATTCGTTGGATTATCGCTGCTTCCTGTCTTAACCAAAGAAACGACGTTGGCTGACAATAGACACAAAATGCTGGAGTAACACAGCGGGACGGGCAGTATCTCTGGAGAGAAGGAATGGGTGGCGTTTCGGGTCGAGACCCTTCTTCAGACTAGAGTCAGGGGGAGAGGGAAACGAGAGAGATAGACGGTGATGTAGAGAGATATAGAGCAAATGAATGAAAGAGGTAATATGGAGGAGGCCTAGGACCGAAAGGTCAGTGTGGGAATAGGATGGGGAAGTAAAGTATTCAGCAACCAGGAGATCAGGTAGGTCCAGGCGGACTGAGCGAAGGTGTTCAGCGAAACGACGTAGGCCACTCATGCTGATAATTAATTCCAGGTGAAATCAGGCTGATCAGAATATTGGACAGTACTTTGTGCACAATTCACCTCAGCATGGGTGATATTTACCCAGAGTCAGTCGTGCACCTAATAGGTATGTTACAAAACTTACCTTGAGCGGCGCTGCAGTTCTGCCACTCCCCGTGTGCGCAACTTTGGAGCCTTTCAGAGGGGGGCAGGTTTAAAATGCCGTTTTTCTCCAGACAGGGCAAATCGATCCATCTCAGGGGATTTCGTTGCTAAAGAGAAATCCCTCCGACATTTGTTTTATGAAGGAATTTTTAAACTACGCTAGGTCATTTATTAGCTAGAGTAATTTAAAAATCATCTTCAAAAGCCGTGAGCGCCGACTACGGGACGGATTTTACGTAGGGGATAAAATAAGGTACAGTTTATTTTTACATAAAAACGTGCTTCTTAGGAAGCCTTTAATCAAATTTTCATGTTGCGAAATGGGGACAAAAAAAAAATACGAACCGGTAGTGTTTTTCCTGCCGACTGTGTGTTAAGTTCACCGCAAACCGCAACGTTCCAATCCACCGCGTTCCACGAAAACCCACTCGCAAGTTGATTTAAATGGCCATTAATTTACGGGAATTAAACACTAAATTCCTTCCATTTGGCCTATAAATTCATGAAAATGAGATTCAAAAATCATGTTATATTGTGAATTATTGTGTGAATGTTATTTGGACACTTAGACAATTTAAAAATGTTAATCTTTTCTTAAGAAATGTATAGATGTTTAGATCTAGTAATTGAATTTTGTAATTAGCTACAATTAGGTAACTAACTAATTATATGCTTTAATTTCAGGTCATCCAAGTAAGATTGTTTCATATTTGTTTCAGAATGCTTCAATCTATAATAACTGAAAATTTCTTTCAGTTCTCTTAAATTTTAAGGAAGTTATGGGCTTTTGACTGTCCTAGATCACAGCTTTTGAGTTAGGTCAATGGAAGGCAACGGGGAACAAGATGCTAATTTCCGAGTATGAAAATGGCCATAACGTTTTTAATACTGAAGATATGAAAGTGAATTAGTTGTCAAATTAAACTTCTTTTTATACTTTATCTGATGGGATAAATTGCAGACTTGATTTTTAAAATCTCAACATTTTGTAACATTGCTACACCTAATGATGCCACAAGTCACACATTATGTGTCCTCCCTTCCTGACATAAATTGGAGCTTGTGGATGCAACCCATAGCTATGTTGAATACTCATAAAATAACAGCCTACAGCGATAGGTGTAAGGCATTAATTAAAGGGGCTGGGCCGTGACATCAATGTCTTGCACAGAGTCTTTGCCAGACTCAGATTTCAATGATCAAGATAATGGAAAATTCATCACTGGTTTCCCCATCACTGCTCCAAACCTCTTTATGCACTTAATCTGAACTACATGCTGTGATCTTTGGCTTGGACACAATGGATGTGGAGAATGTTTCCACTTGTGGGAGAGTCTAGGACCAGAGGTCATAGCCTCAGAATAAAAGGAAGTTCCTTTAGGAAGGAGATGAGGAGGAACTTCTTTAGTCAGAGGGTTACTTAAAGCAAGACTCCAGTCTGAAAAGACTGGGCCCTTTCCCACCCCAACCAACACTTCACACCCACTCACAGCCTGACCCCAGTCTGCAAAGACTGGACCTTTCTACACCCACTCCTCCCCAATCACCACGTCACACCTACTTAAAGCAAGACCCCAGTCTGAAAAGACTGGACCCTTTCCCACCCACCCCTCTCCAATCACCACTTCACACCCAATTACCCATCCCCTCCATGCTGCACAACATCACTTCTCCATCATCAACAATAAAACTAAAGGAGGTGGAGAGGCTGTTCAGAAGACAGAGAAGCCGGAAATCTCCAGGACCGGACAATGTTGCCCCCTCTACTCTCAAGCTCTGTGCTGAACAACTGGCACCAGTCTACACAGACATTTTCAGCCAGTTCCTGCAAACATGTACTATCCCTGCCTGCTTCAAAGTCCCCACTATTGTCCCTGTACTCAAAAAGGATTACTGGTCTTAGTGACTGCAGGCCTGTCACACTGACCTGTAGTCATGAAGTCCCTTGAAAGGCTTGTGCTGGCCAAGCTGAAAAATATCACGAACCCCCTGCTGGACCCTCTGCAGTTTGCATATCGGGCCAATAGATCTGTGGATGACGCAGTCAACCCTGGCCTGCACTTCATCCTTCAGCATCTAGACCGTCAGGGGTCCTATGCGAGGATTTTGTTTGTTGATTTTAGCTCTGCATTCAACACCATTGTGCCAGAGTTACTACACTCCAAACCTTCCGAGTTGACTGTGCCTGAACCCCTCTGTCGGTGGATCACCAGCTTCCTAACAGAAAGGAAGCAGCATGTGAGGCTGGGAAAGCACATCTCGGGCCCGCAAACACGCAGCATAGGAGCACCGCAAGGCTGCGTACTCTCCCCTCTCCTCTACTCTCTCTACACCAATGACTGCGCCTCCACTGACTCCTCTGTCAAACTTCTCAAGTTTGCGGACGACACAACCCTGATTGGATTGATCCAGGATGGGGAGGAATCTGCCTACAGACAGGAAGTGACACAGCTGGCATCCTGGTGCCGTAGCAACAACCTAGAGCTCAATGCTCTTAAGACAGTGGAATTGATTGTAGACTTTAGGAGAGCTCCCCCTCCCCTCACCCCACTCACCATCAACAACACCACAGTCACATCTGTGGAGTCTTTTAAGTTCCTGGGAACCATCATCCCCAAGGACCTTAAATGGGGGGCCACCATCGACTCCACAGTCAAAAAGGCCCAACAGGGGATGTACTTCCTGCGGCAGCTGAGGAAGCACAATCTGCCACAGGCAATGATGGTCCAATTCTATATGACCATCATAGAGTCTATCCGCACCTTCTCCATCATGGTCTGGTTTGGCTCAGCCACCAAGCACGACACCTGGAGGCTGCAGCGAATCGTCCGATCAGCCAAGAAGGTTATTGGCTGCAACCTTCCCTCCATTGATGAACTGTACACTGCAAGGGCCAGGTAGCGAGCGGGCAAGATCATCTCTGGCCCCTCTCACCCTGGCCACAAACTCTTTGAATCACTTCTTTCTGGAAGGCGACTCCGGACTGTCAAAGCCGCCACAGCCAGACATAAAAACAGCTTTTTTCCCACGAGTAGTTGCTCTACTCAATAACCAAAAATCTGTAGCCTCCTTTTGCTCTGGTATTTTATTTAATTCACATGTTTATTCAATTTTTTAAAATTATGAATGTTTAATGTTTTATGTGTCATTCCTAACTGTCACTGTATGTCGTTGTCACTTGCAGGTGGAGCACTAAGGCAAATTCCTTGTATGTGAATACTTGGCCAATAAACGTATTCATTCATTCATTCATCCATTCATTCGTTCATCCGTGGAATTCTTTGCCACAGATGGCTGCGGAGGCCGTTTCTAAGGCAGTGATTGATAGATTCTTGATTAGCACATGTGTCAGGGGTTATGGGGAGAAGGCAGGAGAATGTGGCAAAGAGGGAAAGAAAGATCAGCCATGATTGAATGGCAGAGTAGTCTTGTTGGGCCGAATGGCGTAATTCTGCTCCTATCGCTTATGAGCTTATTTGATCTTCCTGCACCTTGCATAGAAAGGGACTCAATATGGATAGACCTTCTCGTTTAGGGTGGGCGTTTGGATCAAACGCTCACATATACATGAGATTGCCAAGTATCCCTTGCCTCCCTTTTCCATCGCCTGCAACTGGTTTGTGGCTGCCACAAGGACAGTTCCTTCAAGACCCAACATCTCTCTCGACGTATCTTCTCACAGCTACTAACAGGATTGGAACAGGATCACCTCAGACTGTGATCAAGTAGGATATGGCAGTAGTGCCGTTTTTTAAATGTTTTTGGCTAATTTAGTTTAGTTTAGTTTAGAGATAGTGTGAAAACAGGCTATTTGGTCCACCGAGTGCGCTCTGACCAGCGATCCCAGTACACCAACACTACCCTGCACACCAGGGAGCATTTACAATCTTTACTGAAGCCAATTAACCCTCAAAACTGTACGTCTTTGAAGTGTGTGAGGAAACTGGAGCAGCCAGAGAAAGCCCACGGCGTCAGAAGGAGAACGTACAAACTCCGTACAGTCAGGATGGAACCCGGTCTCTGACCCAACTCTACCGTTGCATCGGCGTGTTGCCCTCAGAAAGCCTCTTGATTTTTTTTTGTAGGTGACCCCATTGTGCACTTGCTCTTTAGTCACCATGTATAGCATGCCAAATAGAGACTGAAGTCCGATTCTCGGTATTAACTGGATAAAATAAGCAAATGAAAAGGGATTTGAACTGTAAGGTACAGTTTGTCCAACTTGCGCCTCATGGCAGTTGGCACAGATGCTCTGGAACGGATTGTGCCAAACAATTGGTGGAGATATCTTTACAAATAAATTGTTGAAAATGTATTTATGTGTTAAAAAAACACAAGCAGGTATATCATCACTTAGTTTTTTCTTTCTTATTTGCATTTTTATTTCTCTATTTCTTTCTTATTTCTTTTACTTAGTCACTCTTTGGCTACACCATTTTGGTAGTCTAGGGGTTATATCCTTTATTTTCTCTTAACTATAGCTAAAAGTTAAAATGGAAGCTGTACAATAACTCTATTATGTCATATGCCATTGGTTATATTTCTGTACACTTGCTTCTAATAAATAAAAATATTTTGTAAAAAACACAAGCATTTTGGTAAAAGTAAAAATGAAGGTGTGGTTGAATAGGTGAAATTATCACTACCTTAGAGTAGAGTAAGGGTGACAGCAGAGTAGGGCACGGTGATTCTATGGCGCCAGAAGCCCGGGTTCGATCCTGACCACGGGTGCTGTCTGTACGGAGTTTGCACGTTCTCCAAGTGACCACATAGGCTTTCTCTGGGTGCTCCGGTTTCCTTCCACACTCTAAAGACGTGCAGGTTTGCAGTTAATTGGCTTCGCTAAGTTGTAAAAATTGTCCCTAGTGCTTAGTCGATTAAGGGCCTGTCCTACAAGCATGCAACTCTATGCGATGAACGCGATCAAACTAGAAGCGGGGGCCGCGCGGAGGTCGGGTGATCCCCTGTACAGGGCCGTTCCCACCAGCATGCGCCTGCATGCGGCAAGCGCGACCAAACCGGCAGTAGGGGCCGCGCGGAGGTCGGGTGAGTGGCGCAATGCGGCGCAAAGTGAGGCGAACTTGGAGCGAAGTCTAAGGTAAGTTCGCCAGGACAGAGAGGGGCACACAGAGAGGGGCACAGAGGCACACACACACACAGAGGGCCACGGAGCCACACACATAGAGGGTCACGGAGGCACCTACAGATAAGCTCACGGAGGCACGATGTCGGGGCGGTGTGTAATGCGTCGAGGCGACTGCGAGCCGACAAGCCGTTGCCGCGCGGAATTTTTGGACATAGTCAGTTTTTCCGAGCCCCGCGCGATGTCGGGACGAACTCGGGACGAACTCCGCCCAATTCCGCACGCTCCGGCGATCAAAGTGGGACCGGCCGCGCGACGCCGGATGGCTCAAGCGACCACGTTAGGTCGCGCTAATCGCATAGAGTTGCATGCTTGTAGGACAGGCCCTTTAGTGTATGGGGTGATCACTGGTCGGCGCGGACTTGGTGGGCCGAAGGGCTTGTTTCCGTGCTGTATCTCGAAAATCTAAAGTAAATATACAATGGTGATGGTGTTACTGGCTTTCTTTCACAGGAAATCAAAGGATGAATAATTTACAAGCATTGCAGGACCGTTTCAAAAATATTTGCTGATGCTTACACGTGACACAAAGCTAGAAGTACAGCAAATGCTGCTGAAAAAGTCTGTCTTTCTTGCAAAACTATCACTGTTTAAATGAGGAACCATAGTCGCCAAGGATTCTGAGTTATAAAGCATTAAATAATATTGAAATGCTTTGCGTGTGAAGTAGCTCACACACAAGTTAAGGTCATATAGCTCAAGATAATACCAGTGGGAGTTGGGCTGAGAAACCAACTGCAAACTGCTAATTAGAGAACAAGATTGGAAGATTTTCAAGAGCTGCTTGTCTCTTGCGAATGATGATGAACTCATGCTGGGAGCACAGTATGAGAAAGAACAGAGGCTATGAAAGCACGTGACAAAGCATGTGGACAAATATTCCAGGTCTGCGCAGTTCTTATCGGTTATCAGGCACCTAAACCATCTTACCAACAACTAGAGAGCAGTCCTGAACTACTATCTACCTGACTGGAGTGCCTCCGACTATCTTTGATCAGACTGTACTCTTGCACTAACATGTTATTCCCTTTGGTAGACAAAAGTGCTGGAGGAATTCAGCGGATGCCGCAGCGAAGGAAATAGGCAACGTTTCGGGCCAAAACCCTTCTTCAGTTCTTCAGACTGATGGGGTGGGGGGGGGGATAAGGAAGGAAAAAGGAAGAGGAGGAACCCGGGGGCTGAGGGAGAGCTGAGAAGGGGAGGAGACAGCAAGGGCTTCCGGAAATTAGCGGCATAAACATTGACTTCTCCAATTTCCAGTAGCCCTTGCTGTCTCCTCCCCTTCTCAGCTCTCCCTCAGCTCTCGGTTCTTCCTCTTCCTTTTTCCTTTCTTCTCCCCACCCCCTCACCCCCCCACCCCAGCCCCCCCACCCTCCATCAGTCTGAAGAACGGTTTCGGCCCAAAACGTTGCCTACTTCCCTCGCTCCATAGATGCTGCCGCACCCGCTGAGTTTCTCCAGCACTTTTGTCTACCTTCGATTTTCCAGCATCTGCAGTTCCTTCTTAAACACCATGTTATTCCCGTCAACTTTAGGGTAGGAAAGATTCAAACAAGCAGGCATGACATGAGAATTAAGGGACAGAAGTTTAGGGGTAACATGAGGGGGAACTTCTTTACTCAGAGAGTGGTGGCTGTGTGGAATGATCTTCCAGCAGAAGTGGTGGAGGCAGGATCGATTTTAACTTTTAAAAGTAAAGTGGATAGGTATATGGACGGGAAGGGAATGGAGGGGTATGGTCTGAGTGCAGGTAGATGGGACTAGGGGAAAATAAATGGTCGGCACGGACTGGAAGGGTCGAGAGGGCCTGTTTCCGTGCTGTAATTGTTATATGGTTATTATATGGTTATATGTATCTGTACACTGTGGATGGCTCGATTGTAATCATGTATTGTCTTTTCATTGACTGATTAGCACGCAACAAAAGCTTTTCACTGCACTTTGGTACACCTGAAACTCTTATTGACCGGGGAACTTTTTACCTTCGGACCCACGAAGCACAAAACACAAAGTTGTCACCTGCTTGACCAAAATCCAGGTCAGGTGTGAGAACATCAGTGTTGACAACCTGCCAAGACTCATTGCCCAGGCTTGCCTGTGAAGAATGGATATTTGGGTGAGGTAATGAAGGCAAACACGCTCCAAGAACTTTGTCACCAAAGGAGCCCATTTCCAAGAGATGTTCAATTTTGTTTACTTCCACGTGCCCTGCAGAAAGCATTTTGCTATTGCAGCACATCTACTATTTGTTCAGCAACTTGCGTTTTCTAAACCCTCATTGACTGGGTCAAATTTGTACGTGATAAATCTTCTAAACAGTCTGTTTGGGATAGGAGGTCATTTTGATCTTTTGGCAATTTAAAAAAAAAGTTGATAATGATTTTGTATCCCTTTGATGTAGCAAAGCAGTAAAAGAGCAACATTCTGCACTAACAATCTGTCCTGAAAAACAGGGGAAGGGAGAGTGAAGGGGCTGTCCCACTTGGGTGACCTAATTGGCGAGTTTAGAAGAGTTTGAAAAAATGACGTTGAAGACCTCCTACGACTATGTAACAGACCTCCTTCCACCTCCTTCGACTATGTTGAAGACTAGCTTCGACTAGCTTCGGGAAAATTGGACACCGAACAGTGAAGAGTGAAGACAACCTCCCTTCGACTATGATGAAGACTATCTTCGACTACCTTCGACTACCCTCGATTACCTACGACTAACATGCCGACCTACTACAACCTACTACGACTAAACCTACGAGTAAAAAAAGTATCAATTTTTTCCATGGCGACCTTTTTTTACTCAAGGGCATTTTTCAACATGTTGAAAAATACGCCGCGACCTAGCGGAGGCCTCGAGTACGCGGGGACTAATCTCGAGCATGAAGGAGAGTTACAAAGACCTCCTACGACCTCGCGTTGACCATGCTGCGAGTATGAGTCGAGGGCAAACTCGCCAGAACTCACGGATTAGGTCGCCCAAGTGGGACAGCCACTTAAGAAAGAATTGCCGTGCAACAGACTGGTATTTAATGCCTAAGGGAAGACACCTTCCAATAAGAAGCTCTAAATTTCAGCATCTCTGGTGACAAGGAGGCTAGTGATAGACTTCAGGAAGAATGGTGGAGTACATGTCCTCAACACCTCAGTGGTTGCAAAGTGGAAGTGATTGACAGCTCCAAGTCCCTGGTGTTCAAGCACGTTGATGCGACAGCCAAGAAGGCACAACAACACCTCTACTCCCTGAGAAAAACTCAGCACATCTTCAATGACTCTTACAAACTTCTACCAACGCATCATGGAAAGCATACTGCTCGGTGGCATCACAGTTTGGATTAGGAATAGCTCTGCCCAAGATGCAAGAAACTGCAGAGAGTTGTAGATGTTGCCCAGTCCATCACACAGACCTGGCTCCTGACCATTGACTCCATCTATACTTCATGCTGCCTCAGCGAAGCAGCCAATAATCAAAGACTTGTCTTACTCCGGTCATTCCTTCTCCCTGCTCTGGTTGGGCTGAAGGTACAGAAGCTTGAAAGTGGGCACCATCAGGAACAGCTTTGTCCCCTCTGTTATCGGGTTTCTGAACGGCCCTTCCATAAGCTAGGGCACTGTCGGATTCACCTCTACCCCATTGCGTACATTGGACTCTGTCGATGGAACTGATGCGCTACAATGCTGAGCACTATATTCTGCTCGCTGTATCTTCTCCTTTGTTCCACCTATTGCACTTGAGTTTGGCTTGAACTTTTCACTGTGCCTTGGTACATGTGACAACAGTAAACTCACAATAGGGGAAGTTTTTTCACACAGACTGGTGTGTGTCTGGAACACACTATGTGCAGTGGTGGAGGCAGATTCGACAGTGATATTTAAGAGGCTTTCAGATAGGCGCATATATGTGCAGGGAATGGAAGGGTCACGGTGGAGTTGCTGCCTTACAGCAAAATGCAGCGCCGGAGAGCCGGGTTCCATCCCGACTACGGGTGCTGTCTGTACGGAGTTTGTACGTTCTGCCCGTGATCTGTGTTGGTTTTCTCCGAGAACTTTGGTTTCCTCCCACACTCCAAAGACGTACAGGTTTGTCTGTTAATTGGCTTGATAAAAATGTTAAATTGGCCAAGTTGACGATATGCAGAGCACTGCCCTGCCGACTACAACATTCAGAAGGTCTCAGAAGGAAGGATATGGAGCATATGCTAGCAGACGGCGTTAGTTTAAGTAGGCATCATATTCAGTACAGATATCGTGGGCTGTGCTGTGCTGTTGTCTGCTCTATGTGATCATAACCCAGTAAGCAGATTTTAGTCTGAAGCAGTCTGAAGAAGGGTCTCGACTCGAAACGTCGCCTATCTCCTTCGCTCCTTAGATGCTGCTGCACCCGCTGAGTTTCTCCTGCTTTTTGTGTAACCCCCAAGCAGATTTTAGAGTTTAGAAAAGATAAATATTGACAAGGATATCAGAGAAAAATCACCTGTTTCTTTTTCAAAATAGTGCCAAGGGAACTTTAAGTCTACCTAAGCGAGCATGATAGGGCTCCAGTTCAAAGTTTCATTTAAATGACACACCTCCAATAACACAGCATCCCCTCAATACCCATCCCCACAGTGTGATTTGCAACCCACATTCTGTTTAAAAGGCAAACGTGGTGCCACTGATTCACAGTTGACAACTTCATGATGGAAGACCAGCACTCCCTGAACTCCGTACTTGAACCTCTGCCATCTATCCTCTGAACAGTACGGAAGCGATTCCAATCTGCCTCATACATCATGTTCACCAAGGCAGTGGTGCACTAAACCAAACTGATTTCTTTGCACTTTGGACTGCTGATTGTGTCCAGCTTCGTGGGCAAGCTCTTGCCTGCTTTTGCTTTACCCATCTAATTGTAGCCAGAATGTGACTCCTTCTTATCACCTGAAGAAGAAGACATAAGAAACAGCAGATGCTGGAATCTTGACAATAGACAATAGGTGCAGGAGTAGACCATTCAGCCCTTTGAGCCAGCACCGCCATTCAATGTGATCATGGCTGATTATCCCCAATCAGTACCCCGTTCCTGCCTTCTTGCCATATCCCCTGACTCTGCTATTTTTAAAAGCCCTATCTAGCTCTCTCTTGAAAGCATCCAGAGAACTGACCTCCATTGTCCTCTGAGGCAGAGAATTCCACAGACTCACAACTCTCTGTGAGAAAAAGTGTTTCCTCATCTCCGTTCTAAATGGCTTACCCCTTATTCTTAAGCTGTTGCTCCTGGTTCTGGACTCCCCCAACATTGGGGACATGTATCTTGAGCAAAACAAAAAGTGCTGGAGGAACTCAGCGGGTCAGGCGGCATCTGTGGAGGGAATGGACAGACATTTTGGGTTGGGACCCTTCTTCGACTGATATGAGCTGTATCCACCTATCACTTGCCAGGCTTTGTCTCACCCCCACTTCTTTTTTTCCAATTTTTGCTCTCCCTTATTACAATCCGTCTGAAGAACTGTCCCATCCTGAAACATCGCCTGTCCATTCCCTCCACAGATGCTACCTGGTCCACTGAGTTACTCCAGCACTTTGTATTACCTCAAGAATCAGTTCTTCCCTCACTGTTTTCTCATCCGCGTGCTTCTCCCTCAAATTGCTACCTACAAGTAGTCAGTTTCCAGACGACTACAGCTCTACCTGTCCTGCTCCCTTATTCAAAATGCAGTTGCTGTCTCACGTTGTGTGAGCTTCCCTTTCCTGCAGCTAAAATTTGGGAACGGCAACTCAGAAACATGGTGTTCACCAATTTATGTTGGTCCTTATCTTCTTAACTACTCTTAATTCTACTCGTATTTGCTTCAACCATGTATGCCTTGGCATTCAGCTGAGCTAACCATATCATCTAGTCTTAAAAAGCATGGTTCTGATTCAATCCATTTGGGTATTTGCAAACTTCATTCATTGTTACAACACTGCCCAAGCTCACCACTCCACCATCTGTCCAATGTCAACACATGCAAATAAGGACAGGGTTTGACCATATTGTGACAGCTCCCAAGGCCCTCGGCACGGGAATGGTTGAGTCCGGAGGCGGCCCTTAGCTAGAGGGAGAAAAGGCAAGGGTTGTACACCTGCCAGTGTGTTTCGTGCCTCCGGTTCTGGGGGGGGGGGGTCCTGTGGCGTCTCCCAAGGGTCGGGCCATCTGAACTATCAAACCCCTCGGCACGGGAATGGTTGAGCCCAGAGGCGGCCCTTAGCTAGAGGGAGAAAAGGCAAGGGTTGTACGCCTGCCAGTGCGTTTCGTGCCTCCAGTTCTTGGGGGGGGGGGGGGGGTGGTCCTGTGGCGGCTCCCAAGGGTCGGGCCATCCCAACTATCCAACCCCTCGGCACGGGAATGGTTGAATCCAGAGGCGGCCCTTAGCTAGAGGGATAAAAGGCAAGCGTTTGGGTGCCATCTTCCTCTTGCGGACTTCTCTGATGACAAGAAGAACGTTATTAAAAGTACCTCCCGAAACAACCGGCTCCTCGCTTTCATTTCGGGACTTTCGCCCCACAATATCATTGTTATTCAATGCATTCATGGTAATATTAACATGTGCAACTTATTTTTAAAGTGTCGATGCTGTCAGAGCAAGGAGTTGCAATACTTTGAACCGGCCATTTTCCTCACACAAACCACTAGGCAGCCACTGAAATCTGGTATAAAAACAGACAATTCTAGAAAAGCTCAGAAGGTCAGATACTAGCATCTGTGGAAAGACAAAATGTCTCGACCTGAAACGCCACCCATACCTTCTCTCCAGAGATGCTGCCTGTCCCGCTGAGTTACTCCAGCATTTTGTGTCTATCTTCTATTTAAGGTTTCCGGTTTGGGAGCCTTCCCATCAGTGGATTTTTTGAGGATGTAACTAGGAAAATAGACAAGGGAGAGCCAGTGGATGTAGTGTACCTGGGCTTTCAGAAAGCATTTGAAAAAGGTCCCACATAGGACATTAGTGGGCAAAATTAGGGCACATGGTATTGGGGTGCTGATATGGATAGAAAATCGGTTGGCAGACAGGAAACAAAGAGTAGGGATGACGAATCCCTTTTCAGAATGGCAGGCAGTGACTAGTGAGGTACCGCAAGGCTTGGTGCTGGGACCGCAGCAATGTACAATATACATCAATGATTTAGATGAAGGGATTCAAAGTAACATTAGCAAATTTGCAGATGACACAAAGCTGGGTGGCACTGTGAACTGTGAAGAGAATGCTATGAGAATGCAGGGTGATTTGGACAGGTTGGGGGAGTGGGCAGACGGATGGCAGATGAAGTTTAATGTGGATAAATGTGAGGTTATCCACTTTGGTAACAAAAACAGGAAGGCAGATTATTATCTAAATGGAGTCAAGTTGGGAAAAGGATCTGGGGGACCTTGTTCATCAGTCAATGAAAGTAAACATGCAGGTACAGCAGGCAGTAAAGAAAGCAAATGGCATGTTGGCCTTCATAACAAGAGGAGTTGAGTATAGGAGTAAAGAGGTAATTTTGCAGGGCCCTAGTGAGACCACACCTGGAGTATTGTGTGCAGTTTTGGTCCCCTAATTTGAGGAAGGGCATTCTTGCTATTGGGGGAGTGCAGCGTAGGTTCACAAGGTTAATTCCCGGGATGGCGGACCTGTCATATGCTGAGAGAAATGAGCAGCTGGGCTTGTACACTCTGGAGTTTAGAAGGATGAGAGAGGATCTTATTGAAACATAAGATTATTAAGGGTTTGGACACGCTTGAGGCAGGAAACATGTTCCAGATGTTGGGGGAGTCCAGAACCAGGGACCACAGTTTAAGAATGAGGGGCAAGCCATTTAGAACAGAGATGAGGACAAACATTTTCACACAGAGAGTTGTGAGTCTGTGGAATTCTCTGCAGTGGAGGCCAATTCTCTGGATGCTTTCGTGAGAGAGCTAGACAGAGCTCTTAAAGACAGCGGAGTTATGGGATATGGGGAGAAGGCAGGAACGGGGTACTGATTGTGGATGATCAGCCAGGATCACATTGAATGGCGGTGCTGGCTCGAGCGGCCGAATGGCCTACTCCTGCACCTGTTGTCCATTGTCTAACTGGGAAAAAGGGAATATCTAAATCTTGTATTAAGGTTATTTTTTTAACTCCTTATGGACAGTAAAGAATTAAAGAGATCAATACTAATCAAAATAGACAAATTGCTTTTCCTTGTCTGTTTGGCTCTCCATGTGTTCTCCTGAAGCAGTTTTGAGAAGATGCCTTTGTGTGAGTTAATGTGGGGCGGACATATACACAAAATATCTCCCCACCCCGGACTCTCCCTCTCTCTCTCCCCCCATATATCTCTCTAAGCACGCATAGGCAGCGGAAGAGTTATGTGCAGTGGAATAAATAATAATCACATTTGGCGTTCTCGCACTCCAGGGAAAGGATGCTGTTATAGGAATTCATGAATTATGAACCATTTGCACTTCTGAGAAAGTGTGCTCATCTCATTGTCAGTCAGATACCTTTCCTTTTAGACACTTAAATGGATCAATGATTGAAAAGGTGGAGGGGAATGGATAGCTGACTGTCCACGTCTAAGCAGCTTAAAATCACATTTAAAAGCCCTATAAGAATCAAATCAATGTTTTATGCGGGATTAAAATATAGTCAGGGAGGGAGAGGTATTGCACAGTTCCATGTTGCAATAGGTAGATGATTTATGTTGAGCCCCATCAATACGATGGCAACTGAAGTACATCTCAATACTTGTGGTTGGCTTGTTAAGTGGTCCCTGCATCAAGTACGTGACTCCCATAACCAGCATCATACCGTAAAGGGGACATTTTTCAAAAGTGAAGTTACATCAATAAAACCTGGTCGCTGAATTGGAAATGCAAACAAATAGTTTCCTTTCAGAATATTTTCTTCAAAAAGTTCCAAACTGCGGCAAAAAGATGTTCTAAGCCAGCCACTTGACAGTTTTTGGTTTACGGCTCTTACGGAAAAAAAAGCTAGACCTGATAATGATATACCCTTCGTTTATGGCCTCTTTCACACCTCATTTAATTTGAAGGGTCCCAATGGCGAGTGGCCTTAAATGTGTGCAGGCAGTAACTTCCATTGACAAAGTTAACCCCTTTTGTGTTGTAACATTTAGCTACAACAATAAAGAGGAGGGGAAGATAATGATGTTTTGAGCTACAGCAAAAGCAATCAAAACATGACTCGGATTGTTTTAATTGGAACCAGAGAAGAATTGGAGCAGGAAGATGGCAAGATTTTTATTAGTAAACGGTTAAAAATATAGGCAGCTTTTCCCTGAAAATGGACCTCATCGGTTTCTCTGAACCAACTTTAAATTACCGTTATAAAACGAAACACCAAAGGTTGAATTTTATGTATCCTGAACAATCTAAATTGAATTACTCATAGGAGCAAATTTGAGCCAAATCGTTCTTGCATAAAAATTTGTCTCCTGTTAGATTGTAAAATCCTGCAATGGTTCTATGAGCACATACAAACAAGGCCAGGCATTCAATTATAAAACAATTTAATTTTTTTTCTACATGAATGTTATTTCTCCTCTGGAGTGGAGAACAATGGCAATAATTTTTGAGTCATTTGCAAGCCTTGTGGTCTGATGTGCTTTCCACTTTTCGGATGCAACGACTGTTGTTCCCAGTGTAACTAACGTTCCTTTTTGAGCAGAGCCGGATTTAGATAAAGAGAGGCCCTAAGCTGTTCCACTTGTGAGGCCCCTCCCAATCCCCCACCCCCACGACTAGAGGAAGATAGTCCACCAGATTGACGGCCAATGAGATAAGGGGCTGGAAAGCTGCGCTTATTTATTCATTAATTTATTGCCAGTGCTAGTGTCGAGTTATCGGCTTAAAACACTATTATTCTGAAATGGAGGGCAAGGAAAATTACTCAAGGTTTGTTTAGAGACTACAGTGCGTTGTGACAGCATATGTAAGAAAGGCCTATGAGAGCGTAAGACAAGGCCTATGACAGTGTCAAACCTGCAGGGCTCTCACTTAATTTTTTTCTCTGTTGTCAGCCGGGCAACGTTGGCAGCTTTTTAAGTTGCCAAATGACAGCTTAGGTGGTCATTTAAGACGGCTTGCATGACGCGTGCGGTAATGTGCTCGGACGAAGTGCGCAGTTACCAGTCGGAATTATGCTGAATGAAGCATTCACATATTATTTCTGCTTCAAATAAAGTCACAAACTAAACATATTCACCAATAAAGACATGATATAGACCACAAGGACATGCAGCAAAATTATAATACAGTATCTCATCTCTTTTTACACGTTGCAATAAATGCAATTTCTATTATTTCTTTCCACTTCCAAACAAAAATGTGGTTGGATTATTCAGCGTATGATGAACCTCGGTGAGACCAAGCGCAGGCTTGGAGATCGCTTCGCACAACACCACCACTCAGTTCGCATTAACCAACCTGATCTCCCGGTGCCTCAACACTTCAACTCCCCCTCCCATTCCGAATCCGACCTTTCTGTCCTGGGCCTCCTCCATGGCCAGAGTGAGGCCCACCGAATATTGGAGGAGCAGCAGTTTAAAGCAGGGTAGGTTATAAAATATATCCCAAGCTTTGAACATCTCACGGAGCACTGTTCAATCCATCATCCGAAAATGGAAAGAGTATGGCACAACTGCAAACCTACCAAGACATGGCCGTCCACCTAAACTGACAGGCCGGGCAAGGAGAGCATTGATCAGAGAAGCAGCCAAGAGGCCCATGGTAACTCTGGAGGAGCTGCAGAGATCCACAGCTCAGGTGGGAGAATCTGAACACAGGACAACTATTAGTCGTGCACTCCACAAATCGGGCCTTTATGGAAGAGTGGCAAGAAGAAATCCATTGTTGAAACAAAGCCATAAGAAGTCCCGTTTGCAGTTTGCCACAAGCCATGTGGGAGACACAGCAAACATGTGGAGGAAGGTGCTCTGGTCTGATGAGACCAAAATTAAAGTTTTTGGCCTAAATGCAAAACGCTATGTGTAGCGGAAAACTAACACTGCACATCACCCTGAACACACCATCCCCACTGTGAAACATGGTGGTGGCAGCATCATGCTGTGGGGATGCTTTTCTTCAGCAGGGACAGGGAAGCTGGTCAGAGTTGATGGGAAGGTAGATGGAGCCAAGCACAGGGCAATCTTGGAAGAAAACCTGTTAGAGTCTGCAAAAGACTTGAGACTGGGGCGGAGGTTCACCTTCCAGCAGGACAACGACCCTAAACATACAGCCAGAGCTACAATGGAATGGTTTAGGTCAACGCATATTCATGTGTTAGAATGGCCCTGTCAAAGTCCAGACCTAAATCCAATTGAGAGTCTCTGGCAAGACTTGAAAATTGCTGTTCACAGACGCTCTCCATCCAATCTGACTGAGCTTGAGCTATTTTGCAAAGAAGAATGGGCAAAAATTTCAGTCTCTAGATGTGCAAAACTGGTAGAGACATACCCCAAAAGACTTGCAGCTGTAATTGCAGCGAAAGGTGGTTCTACAAAGTATTGACGCAGGGGGGCAGAATACTTTTGCATGCCACACTTTTCAGTTTTTTATTTGTACTAAAATTTGGAAACCATGTATCATTTTCCTTCCACTTCACAATTATGCACCACTTTGTGTTGGTCTATCACATAAAATACATTTACGTTTGTGGTTGATGTGGAAAAGTTCAAGGGGTATGAAAACTTTTGCAAGCCACTGTATACACACATCAATAAACAGATGAAGAGCAATAGGTTGTTATAGTTCAGAGTTTGTTTGAAGTGGTGATTAATAGCCTGATGGCTGTGGGGAAGAAGCTGTTCCTGAACCTGGATGTTGCAGATTTCAGGCTCCTGTACCTTCTACCTGGTGGCAGCAGGGAGATGAGTGTGTGGCCAGGATGGTGCGGGTCCTTGATGATGCTGGCAGCCTTTTTGAGGCAGCGACTGTGATAGATCCCCTCGATGGAAGGAAGGTCAGAGCCGATGATGGACTGGGCAGTGTTTACTACTTTTTGTAACCTTTTCTGCTCCTGGACGCTCAGGTTGCCACGATGCAACCGGTCAGCATGCTCTCTACTGTGCACCTGTAGAAGTTCGAGAGAGTCCTCCTTGACATACCGACTCTCCGTAATCTTCTCAGGAAGTAGAGGCGCTGATGTGCTTTCTTTATGATTGCATCAGTGTTCTGGGACCAGGAGAGAGATCTTCGGAAATATGCACGCCCAGGAATTTGAAGTTCTTGAACCCTTCCACCATTGACCCGTTGATATAAACGGGACCGTGGGTCCCCATCCTACCCCTTCCAAAGTCCACAATCAGTTCATTGGTTTTGCTGGTGTTGAGAGCCAGGTTATTGTGCTGCCACCATTTTGTCAATCGATCGATCTCACTTCTATACACTGACTCGTCTCCATCAGTGATATGTCCCACAACAGTGGTGTCGTCGGCGAACTTGATGATGGAGTTCGAACTATGTCCGGCTACACAGTCATGAGTATAGAGTGAGTATAGCAGGGGGCTGAGCACGCAGCCTTGAGGTGCTCCCGTGCTGATTGTTATCGAGGATGACACATTTCCACCAATATGGACAGACTGTAGTCTGTGAATGAGGAAGTCGAGGATCCAATTGCAGAGGGATGCGCAGAGACCCAGTTCTGCGAGTTTGGTAACCAGCTTGGAGGGGATGATGGTATTAAATGCCAAGCTGTAGTCAATGAATAACAGCCTGACATATGAGTTCTTGTTGTCCAAGTGGTCCAGAGCGGAGTGGGGAGCCCGTGAGATCGCATCCACCGTTGATCTGTTGTGGCGGGAAGCGTACTGCAGTGGTTACCAAGCCAATTAACCTACAAACCTGTGCGTCTTCGGAGTGTGGGAGGAAACCTGATCTAGGAGAAAAACCCACGCAGGTCACGGGGAGAACGTACAAACTCTGTACAGACAGCCTTAGGAGTTGCGGGGCCCAATTGGAAACAATTATAGTGAGCCCCAGGTTCCCAGCCAAGGTCTGTAGAATCATAGAAATACAAATAAAGTCTATTATAGACTTTATATCTCTGTGGTAGAATGGAAAGTAATCAAAATGTGCGAGTTAATGGACCAAACAGATCTAAGCTACATTTTAATATATAAAATTGCACACATGTAAGCCTACAAGTAACAAACAAAATGTATAAACCACCTCTGAAAAGTACATAATTACAATATCACTTGTTTTAGTGACTGAAATGAAAATAAAAAGTAATTTAATTAACTAGACCCTGGAAAACCAATAACCATTGGTGAAAAACCAGTCCAGGCATTAAAATGTGGGCTTCAGTCCCATCCTACCGTTTCAGGCTTTGATTACTGCAGGCCTTTTTTAGTGGAAGACTTGCTATAAAACCACGGATTTTACGATTTAACTACTTGGTTTCCCTCCCAGATCGACCGTCTCCAACTTTCCCCACGACAGCTCGCTTAAACCAAATATAAAAAAATTTACATTTGGCTGCTTCTCTCCAGAAGCTGGTAAATCCAACTCCAGACATATATTGAAAGTTGAGTGGTGTTTTCCACATATAGATGTGGTGTCTGTACTCAAAACATCATTGCAACCTAATATGTTGCTCAGTTTCAACTGTCTGGTGCCCTCCCATTCTCCCACACTGTGAAATGACTAATTAAAAATATTAATTTTATTTTCAGAAAAAGAAATTAGAATTTAAGTGCATTGTTGGAAACAAATTATCTTTTATGGATTTCTATTAATATTCATAAATTATAAATGTCATATTATTATTGCCTTTTATTATGAGAAAGCTGTCTTTTTCTCTGCAAAGTCTTTTAGAATTTTGTCTAAGTTTAAACTCCTGCTGATTTCAGATTCAATGGACATAATTGCCAAACGGTTCAAATGTTGATGCTGAATTGATGACCTGAAGTAAGTTTTGATCAGCTTCAGCTTGGAAAAACTCCTTTCTCCAGATGCCACAGTCAGTGGGATTGTCAAGAACATCTGAAGAGTAATAAATGCATTTGGAAATGCGATAGACCTGTTGTTGCAAGCAAGGAATTCAAGCAGTTTCATGGGGTTTTCAATCTCAGGTGGCAGAATTGGCTTTCGTGCCTCCATTTCCTCACAAAGCACGTATCCATCCACATCAGACAGTTTTGTGGCTTTAACTTGATCTTTTTCCTGTCCCAGCTTGATCTCTGTCAATGGCACTTCCAGATCTGCTGCACATTTTCTTATAGAAACATAGACAATAGGTGCAGGAGTAGGCCATTCGGCCCTTCGAGCCTGCACCGCCATTCAATATGATCATGGCTGATCATCCAACTCAGTATCCCATACCTGCCTTCTCTCCATACCCTCTGATCCCCTTAGCCACAAGGGCCACATCTAACTCCCTCTTAAATATAGCCAATGAACTGGCCTCAACTACCCTCTGTGGCAGAGTGTTCCAGTGACCCACCACTCTCTGTGTGAAAAAAGTCCTTCTCATCTCGGTCCTAAAGGATTTCCCCCTTATCCTTAAGCTGTGACCCCTTGTCCTGGACCTCCCCAACATCAGGAACAATCTTCCTGCATCTAGCCTGTCCAACCCCTTAAGAATTTTGTAAGTTTCTATAAGATCCCCTCTCAATCTCCTAAATTCTAGAGAACATAAACCAAGTCTATCCAGTCTTTCTTCATAAGACAGTCCTGACATCCCAGGATTCCGTCTGGTGAACCTTCTCTGCACTCCCTCTATGGCGATAATGTCCTTCCTCAGATTTGGAGACCAGAACTGTACGCAATAGTCCAGGTGTGGTCTCACCAAGACCCTATACAACTGAAGTAGAACCTCCCTGCTCCTATACTCAAATCCTTTCGCTATGAATGCCAACATACCATTCGCTTTCTTCACTGCCTGCTGTACCTGCATGCCTACTTTCAATGACTGGTGTACCATGACACCCAGGTCGCGCTGCATCTCCCCTTTTCCTAATCGGCCACCATTTAGATAATAGTCTGCTTTCCTGTCTTTGCCACCAAAGTGGATAACCTCACATTTATCCACATTATACTGCATCTGCCAAGCATTTGCCCACTCAACCAGCCTATCCAAGTCACCTTGCAATCTCCTAGCATCCTCCTCACAGATAACACTGCCCCCCAGCTTAGTGTCATCCGCAAACTTGGAGATATTGCCTTCAATTCCCTCATCCAGATCATTAATGTATATTGTAAATAGCTGGGGTCCCAGCACTGAGCCTTGCGGCACCCCACTAGTCACTGCCTGCCATTGTGAAAAGGACCCGTTTACTCCTACCCTTCGCTTCCTGTTTGCCAGCCAGTTCTCTATCCACATCAATACTGAACCCCCAATGCCGTATGCTTTAAGTTTGTATACTAATCTCTTATGTGGTACCTTGTCGAAAGCCTTCTGGAAGCCCAGATACACCACATCCACTGGTTCTCCCCTATCCACGCTACTAGTCACATCCTCGAAAAATTCCACAAGATTCGTCAGACATGATTTACCTTTCGTAAATCTATGCTGACTTTGTCCAATGATTTCACCACTTTCCAAATGTGCTGCAATCCCATCTTTAATAACTGACTCTAGCAGTTTCCCCACTACCGATGTTAGACTAACTGGTCTGTAATTCCCCGTTTTCTCTCTCCCTCCCTTCTTAAAAAAAGGGGTTACGTTTGCTACCCGCCAATCCTCAGGAACTACTCCAGAATCGAAAGAGTTTTGAAAGATTATCACTAATGCATCCACTATTTCCGGAGCTACTTCCTTAAGTACTCTGGGATGCAGCCTATCTGGCCCTGGGGATTTATCGGCCTTTAATCCATTCAATTTACCCAACACCACTTCCCGACTAACCTGGATTTCATTCAATTCCTCCTTTGACCCGCGGTCTCCTGCTATTTCCGGCAGATTATTTATGTCTTCCTTAGTGAAGACGGAACCAAAGTAGTTATTCAATTGGTCCGCCATATCCATGTTCCCCATGATCAACTCACCTGTTTCTGACTGCAAGGGATCTACATTTGTTTTAACTAATCTCTTTCTCTTCACACCATTATGGTGTCCTTGGACAGGTCGTGAAAATTGCACAAGAATGTAAATAAATGTTGATACTTTTTCAGTTGTTCAAACCGTGGCTCAAGTGTTTGCAATGCTTTATCTACCACTTGATTCAAACATTGCACTCTGAAGGCTGTTTTTGGATCTGGCAAAGGTTCATCTGCAGATTCATAATTGTAGATTGATGTTGCATGTTAACCAATCACACACAAGCCAGCATCTCTAACTCCACCCAACTGTAATACTTATACTAACGCTTCTTTCCAGCACGGGCAGTTGGAGCAGCCAGGATGTACTGTCGACTAACCATCATTTATGCTGTTAAGTTTCAGTGCTGATTAAAGATGTATTTGAATCACGCACTGAGCCTGGTTTCTGTTTACATGTAAACGAGGGACATTTTAGTGAATGGCATTAGTGACCTAAAGCTCAGATCAGAGCTTCTGAGACGGCCAGATTTGACACTTGATGAAGCAGCACACGCATGCAGAACAGCAGAATTCCGATCCAACCGTGACAGTAACTGTAAACAATGTCCACTTTGGCGCGAAATTAGATACTGAGGCAAAAGTAAATACCATGTCAATCAACCTCTTCAACAAGATAAGAACTAACGAGCCACTGATCAAGGACAAATCCACTCTACATAGGTATGTTACAAAACTTACCTTGAGCAGCGCTGCAGTTCTGCCGCTCCCCGTGTGCGTGACTTTGGCGCCTTTCAGAGGGGGGCGGGCTTAAAGTGCCGTTTTTCTTCAGACTGGGCAAATCGATCCATGTCGGGCGATTTCGTTGTGGAAGAAAAATCGCTCCGACATTTCTTTCATGAAGGTATTTTTAAATTACGCTAGATTATTTATTAACTAGAGTAATTTAAAAATCACCTTCAAAAGCCGTGAGCGCCGACAATGGGAAGGATTTTGCGTAGGGGAGAAAAAAAGGTACACAGTTTATTTTTATATTAAAAGTTGGTTTTTAGGGAGGCTTTAATCATATTTTCATGTTGCGAAAAGGGGTCCAAAAAAATGTATGAACCAACAGTATTTTTCTTCCCGACTTCACAGCAAACCACAACGTTCCAATCCACCGCATTCCACTAAAACCCAGTCGCTAGTTGATTTAAATGGCCATTAATTTACAGGCATTAAACACTAAATTCCTTCCATTTGGCCTAGAAATTCATGAAAATTAGATTTAAAAATTATGTTATATTGTGGATTATTGTGTGAATGTTATTTGGACACTTAAAAAAGTGTCTTAAAAAAACACTTATTTGGAAAGCAAATTAAAAAAAGTTTATCTTTTCTTAAGAAATGGATAGATGTTTAGATCTACTCATTGAATTTTGTAATTAGCTACAATTAGATAACTTACTAATTATATGCTTTAATTTCAGGTCATCCAAGTAAGATTGTTTCATATTTGTTTCAGAATGCTTCAATCTATAATAACTGAACATTTCATTGAGTTCTCTTAATTCTTAAGAAAGTTATGGGCTGTTAACGGTTCTAGATCACAGCTTTTGAGAAGTCAATTGAAAGGCAATGGAGAACAAGATGCTAATTTCCGAATATGAAAATGGTCATAACTTTTTTAATACTGAAGATATGAAAGTGAATTAGGTGTCAAATTAAACTTCTTTTTATGCTTTATCTGATGGGATAAATTGCAGACTTGATTTTTAAAATCTCAACATTTTGTAACATTGCTACTCTACATGCTTTTGGAGAAGAGGTGCCGGAGCCTCTGGGCAAACCCAGCTTGAAATGTGTGCTGAAAAAACCCACGAGGAATTTGACCTTCTATGTCTTGAACTTTAATTCAGTTACTCTGCTTGGCAACCGGGCCAGTCAGGAACTAGGGCTGATCTCTTTTGACAAAACGGTCCACAAGCTGCAAAATTTCCCTGGACCCGCTGAATGAATTCCCTGATCTTTTCGACAATAGACTGGGCAAGTTGCCCGTGACTTACAAGATTATTATTGACCCCGAAGTGACATCCAACCTCTACACCGGTTGTCATTTGCCATGACTGACAGGGTTCACTCTGCGCTGAAGGACATGGCCTCCACAGGCATAACTGAAGCATTCAGCGACCCCACCGACTGGGTCTCAACCATGATTGCCACAGTCAAGAAGGGAAAAAATGAAATCCGCCTGTGCATCAACTCGAAAGAACTGAACACTGCCATTAAGCGGCCACACCATCCCATGAAGACCGTCGAGCATGTTGCGGCAAAGGTCGGAACGGCCACCCTATTTTCTGTCCTCGATGTAAAGAACTCTTTCTGGCAGATACCGCTGGACAAGGAGTCATCAAACTTCAACACGTTGGCCACCCCATTCGGCAGATACAAGTTTCTGAGAATACGATTTGGAATCAACTCTGCCAGTGAAGTTTTCCAAAGAACTATGGAGCTATTATTCGAGAACCTACCTCGTGCCATTATTGTCGACGATTTACAAGTGTATGGCAAAGATGCAACGGAGCACGACCACAATCTCAGGCTCATCTTGAATTGCACAAGCAGGATCAACCTCAAGCTTAATCCTAACAAGTGCAAGTTCCGGGTCTAGAGGTTTCCTACGTCGGCCACATCTTCACTCCTAATGGTCTCAAACCCGATCCGAAGAAGGTTACTGCCATCACAGAAATGCCTGCCCCACAGACGTGAAAGGACTGCAGCGTTTTCTGGGCATGGTAAACTATCTCGGCAAGTTCATACCGAACCTCAGCGAACTAAGCTGCACACTGCGGGAGCTGACAAAATAGGACACAGCATGGTCATGGCTCCAGCAACATCAGATTGCTTTCGATGTTTTAAAGTCCAAACTGTCCAGTGCACCGACCCTGACTTTTTTTGACCTGAAACGTCCGGTGACGATCACCTGCGATGCTTCCAAATTCGGGCTCGGCGCAGCCTGGTTGCAACCATCTGCCGAGGGCACTCTACTACCTGTCTCATATGCCTCTCGCACCATGACCGACACGGAGCAGCACTACGCGCAAATCGAAAAGGAACTGTTGGCCGTCGTCTTTGCTTGCTCCAAATTCTATGACTTCATCTTTGGCAACACCTTCACGGTCGAGACGGACCACCAACCACTGGTGCCAATCCCGAACAAGCCCATCCACGCCGCATCAGCTCGTTTGCAGCATATGATGATGCAGCTGCAGCGGTACGATTTCTCTATTACCGACACTAAGGGTAAGGACATGCACGTCGCTGACACTCTCTCCCGTGCACCTCGGGCATCTTGCGAACAACATCCTTATGAACAGGAACATTTCACGGTTCTCGGTGTCGATTTTGTCTCCAGCAAGCAACTGCGCACCTTGACCGTGCACACCGCCACAGACGATACGCTTCAAATCCTCTCCTCCATCATCAAAACAGGCTGGCCAGACAGACAATCCAACACGCCCACAGAGGTGCAGCCTTTCTTCCTGGTCCGTGATGAACTGGTAGTTCAGGATGGGGTTGTCGTCAAGGGTCACAAGGTAGTGATACCCTCATCACTACGAGCCGTATACTTCAAAAGAGGCACACGGCGGTCACCCAGGAGCCGACGCCAGTGGCACACGCCCGTAGTCTGTTCTACTGGCCGGGAATGGCCAGTTACATCGGGGACCGCGTAGCCTCCTGCCCCGCTTGCAACAGCCTTGCGCCTCATCAGCAGCGGCAGCCCCTTCTGCAACAACCTCCACCAGCTCTGCCCTGGACATCGCTGGCGGCGGACATTTTCGGATGGTGCGGGAAGCACTACCTCGTTCTAGTCGACTCCTTTTCTAACTGGTTTGAACTAGACCAACTGACCTCCCTCACATCGGAGATGGTCATTCAGAAGCTGAAAAGACACTCCTCTACCTTTGGCGCTCCCGTCAGCCTGAGAACCGACAATGGTCGGCAGTTCACCAGCCACATGTTCAAGCTTTTCGCAGACTGATGGAACTTCCAGCACGTCACGAGCAGTCCCGAGTATCCACAGAGTAATGGTCTCGCTGAACATGCTGTCAGAAGCGCCAAGCACTTGCTGGAGCGAGCACAGATTTCAAAGTCAGACGTTTATCTCGATCTCCTGAATCTCAGAAACTTTGCCAGGGACGGAACCCTGGGATCGCCAGCACAGCGACTGATGTCGAGATTGACGAGGCCTCCGGTACCCATCACACAACAGCAACTGGTTCCTCAGGTGCTGAAGCCCGCCACTATCCAGAAACGTCTACAAAAGAAGCACGATAACCAGAAACGGTCATACGACAGTTCCAGCAGACCACTCATGCCTCTACTTCCGGGTCAGGTCGTCCGTTTACGAACCTCAACTGGACATTCCCGTCTGGGCACTGTGGTCAGCCCGACTGACGAGCCATGGTCTTACCTGGTAGACTGTGAGGGAGCGGTGTACCGGAGAAGTCGACAACACCTGCTTGCTGTGAGGGAGCCTCAACCACCGCCTGCTGGTCCCTAGTCTCCACCGCTCCAGTTCCAGCCGCCTTTTGCAATGTCTACCACCCGTCCCTGCATGCCTTGCACCCCTCCACGTCCCGCGTTCTCCACTAACCATGGGGGGCCTCACCCACCGCATGTTTCCCCTTTCGGTCACCACAAGCCTCCACCGTGTCATTCTCGCCTCCAGGTCCTCCGTCTCATCTTTCAGGTGAGGGGGGGGGGGGGTGGGGGAGGGTTTGGTCCGCACGCGCTCGGGCCCTGTTAGTAGACCGCCACATAGATATGGCGAGTATGTTTAACTCCATGGTATGGGTGCTCTTCCACACTTAATCTTTAGGGGGAAGGATGTAGATTGATGTTGCATGTTAACCAATCACACACAAGCTAGCATCTCTAACTCCACCCCACTGTAATACTTATACTAACACTTGTTTCTTTATGCTGTTAAGTTTCAGTGCTTATTAAAGATGTTTTTGAATCACGTACTGAGTCTGGTGTCCGTTTACAATAATCAAATGATTTTCTTTTTTTGCGTAAGCACTTACTCTGAGTCTTGAATACAGGCTCAGCATCCAGGTCTTTGGCAAGTTCACTAGCATCAATTAAGGCTTCATCAAAACCTTTTTCCCTGTATGTCGTTAACCAGTTACAAAGCTTTTGAAATGAAGAAAGCCCTGTATCAACATCCGTGGTATCACTCTGAAGTTCCTTACTCACAACATTTACTTGAAAGGATAATGCCCCTGTCCCACTTAGGAAACCTGAATGGAAACCACTGGAGACTTTGCGCTCCACCCAAGGTTTCCGTGTGGTTCCCGGAGGTTCCCGGAGGTTTTTGTCAGTCTCCCTAATGGTCGAAAATGGTTTCCATTTTAAAAATCGGTAATTTTTTAGTCGAAGCCGGTTGCAATGCTAGTTGAAGGTGGTTGCCGGAGGACAAAAACCTCTGGGAACCGCACGGAAACCTTGGGTGGGGCGCAAAGTCTCCAGAGGTTTCCATTCAGGTTTCCTAAGTGGGACAGGGGCATAAGGAACGAGTGCCAGAAAACTAGTGAGACCAGAAACTTGTAATCTCTCATTTGACTGACTAACGATTCAGCATTGCTTTTTGCTTGGGCATCATCAGTGCTTTCTGCTAACTCTTCTAGTGCATTACAAACTTCAGCAGCTTGGTACCGTACAGCTTTGACACTTCCCATTCTACATTCCCATCGTGTTTCAGAGAGAGGTTTTACACACAGACCTGTCACGTTTTCTAAAAACAGTCCATCTTTTAGTAGATGATGCAAAAAGGGTGTAAATACGCTGCAGAGTTCCAAAGAAAGTCATTGCATCTGGACATGTCTTGGCCATGTCTCCCAAAACTAGGTTGTAGTTGTGACATGCGCATGGTGTAATGAAAGCTCTTGAATTCTTCTGTCGAAGTCGTGCCTGCATACCTGAGGTGTGTGCCTTCATATTGGCACCATTATCATACCCTTGTCCACGGATATTTTCAACATCCAGCCCTAATGTTTCAAGTTCATGTAGAAGGGTGTTGTACACATTTTCACCTGTGCTACTTTCCATCACTAAAAACGTGATGAAATGTTCATATACTCCTGCTGGAGCATTTGATTGTACACCATCAGCTACATATCTAATTACCATCGACATTTGCTCCTGATGACTGATGTCAGGAGTGCAGTCGAGAATTACTGCAAAATGCTTAGCAGCCTTGATTCGTAAAATGAATTCCTGTAGAACGGCTCGACCCATCATATTAATACGCTCATTCTGGATTCTTTTTCCTAACTAATGATCATGTATTTCCTTTTTCTGGATTGTTCGCAGATGATCTTGTAATTTTGGACCAAACTTTCCTAGCAACTCAATAACGTCAAGGAAATTTCCATGATGTGGTGTTCTTATGTGTTCCTCAGATCCCGGGAATGGCAAGTTTCTTTCTGACAGGAACTGTACAGTGGCTACCAGTCGCTCAAAAAATTGATGCCAGCATTTTGCTTCTTGGCCGATTAGTTTTTCTACCACTTCATCAATAGGTTTTTTCAGCAGATAATCTTTGCTGCAGTTCACAGCAACTGAGCATAGCTTGCAAATGCTTTTTGGAGTTCTCATGCTCAGCTAGTCTTGTATGAATTTTCGGCCAGTTATTAAAAGCACAACTGGCAAGTGCACTGGCTGCGTTATTATCAAAAAGCTTGCAGTAGTAACAGAAGATTTTATCACTTGATACAGAGTCTATTAGCCATGGACGATCTACAATTTGCCAGTTTTCTTTTGCAGTGAAATTTTGAAAAACGTGATCCACTCTCATTCTTGGGGAAAAATTCTACTATAATTGGAGGTGGTCCTTTTTTGCACTAAATAGTCCCTGACACTCTGACATTTCTGGCCACGTTGCAGTATCATCTGTAAATTCTACAAAACTGGCAGATTTTGAATTCCCGTTCTCCCTTGCCTCAGAGGCACCAGCAGCCAAATCAACAGGCAGGTTTCCTTGTTTGTCAAATTCAACACTTTCGAAATGGCCAATCTCACTTTCATTAAATAAATTCCCACTTTGATCGTCTTGCATAGCTTCTTCAGACTGGCTTCCTTCGGGGTCATCATCTTCACTATGTTGTGGCTCCACTTGCTCTTCTGCATTTTCTGTGATAGTTTTGCTGAAATACTTCTCTAATGCACCTTTCTCCTTCGGCCATCTTTGCCTTGGCTACACCCCTCTTCTTACTGCCACTCAAATATGTTCTGCCGATATCCCTTAAGGGCCTGCCCTACCAGCATCCGACTCCATGCGATGAGCGCGATCAAACTAGAAGCGGGGGCCGCGCGGAGGTCGGGTGATCCCCTGTACAGGGCCGTTCCCACCAGCATGCTCCTGCATGCGAAGAGCGCGACCAAACCGGCAGCGAGGGCCGCGCGGAGGTCGGGTGAGTGGCGCAACGCGGTGCAAAGTGAGGCGAACTTGGAGCGAAGTCTTAAAGGTAAGTTCGCCAGGACAGAGAGGGGCACACACAGAGAGGGGCACAGAGGCACACACACAGAGGGCCACGGAGCCACACACATAGAGGGTCACGGAGGCACCCACAGAGAGGGTCACGGAGGCACAATGTCGAGACGGTGTGTAATGCGTCGAGGCGACTGCGAGCCGACAAGCCGTTGCCGCGCGAAAGTTTTGAACATAGTCAGTTTTTCGGAGCCCCGCGCGATGTCGGGACGAACTCCGCACAATTCCGCACGGCTCCGGCGATCGAAGTGGGACTGGCCCCGCAACGCCGGACGGCTCAAGCGACCACGTTTGATCGTGCTCATCGCATAGAGTTGCACGCTGGTGGGACAGGCCTGTTAGTCTTTTACTCATATTTACATAAACCACAGACATCTCTGTAGAACCTGCAATGTGGTGTTACATATATATTGCAATATGTTGTTGTGTGTACTTGACGAGCCGAGAGTAGATTACTCTTGCGCGGGGCCTCCTTAGGCGCGGGGCCCAATTGGACCCATTGGCAGCGATCGGGATCGAACCCGGGTCTCCGGCGCTGAATTTGCTCTAAGGCAGCAACTCTACCACTGCACCGCCGTGACCGCCCTAAGTTCTCCCAAATGGGATTATATAACTGTACATACCATGCTTATCTACATTCATTCGATAGGATACGATAGAATTTTATTCATCCCCGGAAGGAAATTGGTATGCCAACAGTCACAACACACAACAAAGTACACGAAAATTTGAAATTAAAATTAAACTATAAAGTGAAAAAAAGAAAAAGACAAGCAACTGTTGGCTGGCAGCCATGTGCATAGCGCCTTAACCGCAACGAGCGAACAAACAAACAAATGTTTAAGAGGGAACTGCTGGAAAATCGAAGGTAGACAAAAATGCTAGAGAAACTCAGCGGGTGAGGCAACATGTATGGAGCGAAGGAAATAGGCAACGTTTTGGGTCGAGACCCTTCTTCAGATTGATGTGAAGGTGGGGGGGCGGGAAGAAGAAAGGAAGAGGCGGAGACAGTGGGCTGAGGGAGAGCTGGGAAGGGGAGGACGAAGCCGGGACTACCTGAAATTAGAGAGTGTCAATTATCATACCGCTGCGGTGTAAACTACCCAAGCGAAATATGCAGTGCTGCTCCTCCAATTTACAGTGGGCCTCACTCTGGCCATGGAGGAGGCCCAGGGCAGAAAGGTCAGATTGGGAATGGGAGGTGGAGTTGAAGTGCTGAGCCACCGGGAGATCAGGTTGGTTAATGCGAACCGAGCGGAGGTGTTGGGCGAAGCGATCGCCAAGCCTGCACCTGGTCTCACCGATGTAGAGCAGCTGACACCTAGAGCAGCGGATGCAATAGATGAGGTTGGAGGAGGTGCAGGTGAACCTCTACCTCACTTGCTTGGGTCCTTGAATGGAGTGGAGGGAGGAGAAACAAACAAATGAATAGAGGCTTATCCCCTGGGCAGAGAATTATAAAACTAGAGTGCCCCAACCGCCTCCCCAACACCGGGTCCCCCTTTGTTCTTCCAACGTCCCTCACAGTAGTCCCCCGAAGCGGGTCCCCATTGTCTTCCCCTTCCCCCCCTCACGCTCATCGACTGCTGATCGTGGGTCGATCGTGAGTCCCCATCGCTGCCGAGGCTCCTGCTGCTGCCGAGGCTCCCGCTGCTGCCGAGGCTCCCGCTGCTGCTGAGGCTCCTGCTGTGCCAAGGCTCACGCTTCCTCCAAGGCCTCACTGCCGCCTACGTTGAGGCTCGCTGCCGCTGGGGCTCCCACTGATGTCGCCGCCGAGGCTCCCATGGCTGCTGCCGCTGAAGCTCCTTCGGCCCACACAGGCCTCGCCACCCGGCTTCTCCGGGGATGCCTGTGGGGCGAGTCGGCCCCCATCAGGGGCTTGCTGGTCGGTGGCGCGGTTGTTCGGTGAGTGGATACCCCACCACTCCCCAATGTTACGACTGATCCCCTGACTTCTCAGCAACCCCAATACGCCATAGCACAACAGCTGAACCTGTCTACTGTCTTCCAAAACAGTGACCAAACGTTTGTGTCTATCTTCGGTGTAAACCAGTATCTGCAGTTCTTTCTTCAGTCTTCAGTTCCTTCTGGTCTGAAGAAGGATCTCAATCCGAAAACATCCCCCGTTCATTCTCTCCAGAGATGCTGCCTGTCCCGCTGAGTTACTCCAGCATTTTGTGTCCATCTTTGGTTTAAACCAGCATCTGCAGTTCCCTCCTACACATCTGCAGTTCCTTTCTAAACATGACAAAGAGCAAGAGTCCAAGCACCAATGCATTCTGAACTTACAGACTCATAACTTCTACTTCACATTCAGTTGCCTCTCCTTTTCTGCTGGCTCCTTGCTGTGGGCTGGAGAAATTTGAGGTTGTAATTAACAGAATAGACAAGGGACAACTAGTTGATGTGGTGCATTTGGACTTTTGTGTGGCAATTAATAAACGACACCACAAGGGATTATTAAGACAAATGATAGAACGTGGAATTGGGGATAATACACTGTTGTGGATTGAGAATTGATTGATGGGCGAAAAACAGAGCAGAGATTAATGGACAATGTTCCCAATGGGAGACTGTGACCCAGTGGTTTTCTACAAGGATTAATGCTGGAGATCCAATTGTACACAGCCTATATCAATAATGCCAGGAGGATGTGGAAAGGATTAGGGAGATAGGATACTGGCTATGAACGAGCAAGGGCATGACGGATGGAATATAATATAGAAAAATCCGAGGTCATCTACTTTGGTAGGAAAAATGAGTAAGGCAGAATATATTTTATTCATCAGAGAATAAAAACAGTTAGTTTCAGGGGACATGCGTGTCCTTGTGTAAAAATCATTGAAAGTTAACACACACATTTAGCACGTACTTAGAAAGTCAAAGTATATTGGCCGTCTCGGGAGAAAAGGGATAGGTGATGTTTCAGACTGAGACTTCCTCTGAAAAAAGGTCTCGACACGAAACATCACCTTTTCCTTTTCTCCAGAGCTGCTGAGTTACTCCAGCTTTCTGTATCTATCTTCGGTTTAAACCAGTATGTTGGCCTTCACTGGAGGAGGATTAGAGATATTTGACCCCAATCACATAGTCCTAATGAGACCAAAAGGTGAATAGTCGAGAGTCAAGAGTGATTCATTGTTATAATGAATTCATTGTCATTGAACAATAAAATTCTTACTTGCAACAGGACAGTAACAGGACAGTCAATACATGATACATTGATACATGCAGATAATATAGAACTTTTAAAAAAAATCAATAAATCAATAACCGTAATACTAATGCAAACAAAAAAGTCCTTGGTGTAGCCAAGGTGGTCTATAGATGTTCATTATTGCTGAGGTTAGTGTTGTGCAGTGTTCAAGAGCATGATGATTGTTGGGAGAAGCTATTCTTGAACTTGGTGGTCATGGATTACAGGCTCCTGTGCCTTCTTACTCATGGTAGAATATTAAACGCAAGTCTGATCTCTCAGTTGAAGAAAGAATGTAAGTGTGACAGATGGAGTTCAGCAAAGGATCACGAGCTAGAATACTCGGACGATGCGTTTTCTGTATCGAGAGAGGTCATACCTATTTCCTCTTAGAGTAGGAGATGATATAATTCAAATGTAGAACTCTCCAAGGTCTGGAATGTGGAACTGTGCTTCACGTAGCTAGGATGTCTAGAACCAATGCTAGAGAAGAAAAAAAATGTCTGCACACTGAGAGGCAGGAATATTGGGCATTTTCGATCTAGGATGGCCGTGGATGCTCAGTTGCCAAGTAGATTCATGACAGAGAACAGCGCACGTTAGAGAAAAGGAACCCAGCTTGTGCATGAAAATGGTGCTGAGGTAATAGCCATGATTTATTTCTTAAGTTTTGATGTATAGTTTCATTGGTAATATGAATCCTCTGTTGCCTCACCCACGTAGTTGCTACTGACACATGGGTTCGACAGTAAATGCTGATAAGTATGAATGTGAATGCACCGTGCATCATGGACATGTCTGATCCTGCTCCTTCTCCTGACACCTACAGATAACGCAAGGTCTCCAGGCGCTCCTGGTGTGCAAATTATCTCACTTCTCTCACCTGTACATTCAGCCACGTGGAGAATGGCAAATGGTAGTGAGAGATGAGAGTGGCTTGCCCACATGAATAATGAGCGGTTCAGAATTCACGGGGAAACAAAAATCAAATGGACATAAAGGGAAACCCACCACTGACTGGAAATAATGGCTGTGGTTGATAGAGGCCAATCATCCCATTCCTCAGACATCACTCTATGAGCTTCTAGGTACAGTGTCTTATGCTGAAACACTTTAGCAGTTATAAGATCAGAGATGGGGAGGTTTGCTGTGGGTTGCACATTCCAACGCTAGAGATAACAAAGGTATTTTTGTCCGTTTGCAGTAAGACTTGAGCACATGGAATGGAATGATGAATGGCAAGAAATATTAGTGGCATACAAGAACCAGGCAATGAGAGGGCAATACCTTGCATGTCATTTGTGGTATGACCATCATCAAAATTTCCACCTTCACCATTGATTCCACACGTAACTGCAGATACTGCAGCTGCACAGCAGGTCAGGGGCAGTGTGAATGTGCTGTGTGACTCGCCTCCTGGGACTCCATGGGCTTTCTATCTATCTATATAACTAAAAGTCTCATCTTGACCACTTCCTGTCTGCGCTGTATATTGATATCAATGCCCTGCTTTGGGCAGAAGATATAAGCTACCGTATATTGCTATGATTTTGGCCTCACAGTCCTCCTTCGCTGAGGCAGCCCCAAGTATTTTTCCGATTGATGAAAAATAAAAAAGTTATGAGTGTTTAAAAAATCTTGAGATCAGCTGATTGGCCATCTCTCCTGTCAATCATCATGATGAAGGTAACATCCCTTCCGGGGGTGGGGTGGGGGGGGGGGACAGCACCATAAAACCCCGGATGCCTGGGCATGAGTCAGTCATTATGGAAGATCGCGAGGGAGAGGCCACACCTGTGATTCTAAGCTGTGAATCAACTGAACTGTGAGTCTGCAATGTACTTGCAATAAATGATTTGATAGCCCTGAATGCAAATGCAATGAGTTGTTTGGCATGCCCTGTGCTTGAAACTACAATGGAAATGGAAATGAATTGAATATGCAATGAGCTGTTTGGCCTGCCCTGTGCTTGCAACTGCAATGGAAATGGAAATTAAATGATAATGCAATGAGCTGTTTGGCCTACCCTGTGCTTGAAACTGCAATGGAAATGGAAATGGAATTAAATTAAAATGAAATGAGCTGTTTGGCCTGCCCTGTGCTCGAAACTGCAATGGAACTGGAAATGGAAATGGAAATGAGTTCTTTGGCCTGCCTGAAACCACAAATTTTGGCCCACAAGGCCCCTATTAGCCGAGAAACCAATCCCCTTTGCCCCAAATGCCCGTATTACCCCAGGCCAGGAAATGTCCAGAAAAAGTGCCTTTCACTGAGATTTTATTTTAAAAGAGCCCCTTCGACCCATCCTGTACTAGCCCAGGAGGAGTCCCTTTGGCCCATCAGTAAGTATTCCCCCTGCAAGTATTAAACCTCTCCCCAGTATTTTTCTCCCTTCCTTCATTGGCTCCCCGTGAGATCCAGGCCAGGATAGACTATCCTCCTTCATTGCTGTGATATACAGAAAAAGATGAAACATTTCTAAAATTAATTCTCCAACCTCTCCACATTCTCTCTCTCACAGAGTCTCTCACCAGTTTTGGGCAGAATTTCTAGCAGTTTCTGAGCTGCCAGCCCACCAGGCCTGAGTGATTGAGCTGCCAGCCCACCAGGCCTGAGTGACTGAGCTGCCAGCCCACCAGGCCTGTGACTGAGCTGCCATCCCACCAGGCCTGAGTGACTGAGCTGCCAGCCCACCAGGCCTGAGTGACTGAGCTGCCAGCCCACCAGGCCTGAGTGACTGAGCTGCCAGCCCACCAGGCCTGAGTGACTGAGCTGCCAGCCCACCAGGCCTGAACTGCCAACTCAAGAATCCATTTGGCCCACAATGTCCACACCAGCCCTCTGGAAACCAGTCGCTTCGGCCCATAACACCCATACTAGCGCTCCAGAAAGCACCCCTCCCCTCGGACACCAATATTGGAATTGGTGGAGAGGTGGAATATTGCGTTGGGGACCAGCCCTCCCATGGGACTCTACGGGTCCCACTTAGTCTAGTAATCTGCTAGAAATGAGAGCGGTTCCATCAGCCCTTAAGAAGGTTGACACCATTCAGCACAAAATACAACTGATGTGTGTTACATGGACTTCAGTCAGGCCTTTGACAACATCCAAAAGGCTTCTATCTTTATTTGGAGTATTGCATGCAGTTCCGGTCGCCCCATTACAGGAAAGGTGTGGAAGCTTTGGAGAGGATGCAGAGGAGGTTTACCAGAATGCGGCCTGGATTAGAGGGATTCAGCTTCAGAGGAAGGTTGGATAAACTTGGATTGTTTTACCTGTTATGTCAGAGGTTGAGGGGAGATTTGATAGACGTATATAAAATTATGAGAGGCATAGATTGGGTAGACGGTCAGAACATTTTTCTCGCAGGGTGGAGATATCCAACATCAGAGGGCATAGCTATGGGGTGAGAAGGAGAAGGCTTAATGGAGATGAGCGGGGCAAGTTTTATTTTACACCATGGTGGGGCCCTGGAATGCAGTGTCGGGTAGGTGATGGCGACAGATACGATAGTGGAGTTTAAGAGGCTTTTAGATAGGCACTTGGAAGTGCAGGGGATAGTGGGATGTGGACCATGTGCAGGCAGATGGGACCAGTTCAGCACGGCATCATGTTCGGCACAAACATTGTGGTACGAAGGGCATGTTGCCGTGTTCTACGGTTCTATGTTAATACCCAATGTGGGTAACAGGTCGAAAAGGCTAGGGCCAATGGGATCCAGAGCATCGGTAAAATGGACACAAAATTGGCTTGCCAATAGGAGACCGAGGGTGATAGTGGAGTTGAATTTGTGATTGGCAGGGAGATTGTCACCCAGCTAGTGGTGGGACCCTTCCTTTGGAGGCATGATATGCAAGTTCGCAGATGGCAAAGATTGGTGGTTGGAGGGTAGTATCAAGCCACAGGATGATGTATTGATGAAATGTGCCTGTACTCTCCAGAGTGGCCACCTGGGGTTTCTCCGGGTGCTCCGGTTTCCTCCCACATCCAAAAGACATGCAGGTTTGTAGGTTAATTGGCCTCTGTATATTGCTCATTGTGTGCAGGGAATGGATGAGATAGTTAGATAACATAGACCTAACATGGACTGGTGATCGGGCGGGCCGAATGGCCCGTTTCCATGGTGTCTGGCTCTGCTGACGAAGAAGCTACTTGATTTCAGTCCTGTTACCACTCTAAACATTTGCTCCCTCCACAGCTGAGCCCCTGCCATTGCAGTGTACCCCACTGGCAAGATGTGTGGCAGAAACGTACCCCATTTCCCTGGCAGCAGCCCCTGAGCCCGTGACTTAGCCCATCAGAGGAACCAGGGATGAGGTGCATGAAAGGTCCTGTCCATGAGTTGGACCATCCTTCACCATCACTTCAATCAATATCAGTTTTATTCGTCACGTGCACATAAAGTGCAAGTGAAATTAATTTGCCAGCGGCGGTATGATGAAAAAAAACCACACAAAACACAATTAAAATTTTTTTTTAACAAAAACATCCACCACAGCATTCATCACTGTGGTGGAAGGCACAAAATTTGGCCAGTCCTCCTCCAATTCCCCCCCCGTGGTCGGGACCTCAACCCTCCGCAGCCGCCGCTTCAGGCAAGGTAAAGCCCAGATAAAGTCCAGTTAAGTCCTGAATCGGTGCTTCCCCACCGGAGACGGCGGCTTCAGATTGGTGTAGGCCGCATGCTGGCGGTCAAGGATTTAAAGTTCCCACCGTGCTGCAGCCAGAAGCACTCCAGACCGCAGGGCCGGCAGTCGGACCTCCCCTCCAGGGGTCCCCGGCGAGGGAGCCCGCTCCGGGTGGTAAGTCCCCGCCGCGCCCACGGTAGAAGTAGGTCGCGGGCCGGCGGTCGGAGCTTCTTCTCCTCCCGGGTCCCCAACGAGGGATCCCAGACTCCGGACGTCGCGCCAGTCGGAAGCACCGCAGTCCGCGGCTTCTGGATGATGTAGGCCGCGGGCCGGCGGTTGGAGCTCTTCTCCTCCGGGGTCCCCAACGAGGGATCCCGGGCCCAGGACGCTGCGTCAGCTGGAGCTCTGCAGACCGCGGCATCAGGCTGCCGCGGGCTAGTGAACGGAACGCTCCCCTACGGCGACCCCCGGCGTGGGCTCACCCACTCCGCGACGAGAGTCATGATCCTAGAACTCCAAGGCACTCTGGAAATTCCTTTTGACTACTAACTGCAGCTTACTGTCACCTCGTGCAAATTAGATATGGATAATTAGAGGCAGAGGCATTAAATGTCCTAATTTAATTAGGTTACAGTTTAAGAATAAGAATCTGTGGAATTCTCCGCACGTAAAAATAAGAAAGAACCATTTGTCGTCCTTGTTGTCTTGGCTCTACAATGCATTCTTGCCTCCGAGTCAGAAAGCGATGGGTCAAGTCGTACCTCAAGGTTTCAAGGTCAGTTGATTGTCGCATGTACCAATTAAGGTACAGTGAAAATCAAATTACCAGTGATCTAGACCAACACTTCTGAACAATACTGAAGTATGTTGCACATTGAGACATGCCAGTTCTCTTGGCTAGAGGTTTCATTTGGTTTAGTCAGACACAAAATGCTGGAGTAACTCAGAATGACAGGCAGCATGGAATGGGTTACGTTTTGGGTTAGTCTATTATTGTCACGTGTAACATTTTGTTTGCATGTTATCCAGTCAAAATATGGGCCGCGGAACCGGGGGGGGGGGGGGGGGGGGGGGCTGCAGCCCCCCCAACCTTTTTGGCTACACATGTTTTAAAGTCTCCGGATTTGGACGAAGCGCTGCTGTGCTCTGAGCAACCTGGTCATGGGTGTTGGAGAGCCGGGGCGGAGGGAGGGATTGAAGCAGCGGCGGGGACAGATGCGGACAGGGAGTTGGGGCTGGCGAGTGTTTGCCGGGCTGGCGAGTCGCTCGCTGCAGCTCCGGCCATGGAGCAGCCTCAGTGCAAGAGTCCTGGGCCATCAGAGGCATCGGAAGCGTTGCGTCGCTGCCTTGAGAGTCTCTGCGCCAAATTCGCCCTGCTGACCGGCATGGATCAGGCTGCGGCTCGGTGCATCCTGGAGGACAACCGGTGGTTGCTGGAAGTAGGTACCAAGCACTGGCTAGAAGCGGTGGAAGATAATGGCCTTCAAGTGGGGGTGGTTGGAGAAAGCATCCTGCTCACCTGCTAGATTTTTACTTACTGTAATTGCAGGAAAAATGTTCCCAATGTTGGGGGAGTCCAGAACCTGGGGTTACAGTTTAAGAATAAGAATCTGTGGAATTCTCCGCAGGCCAATTCACTGGATGTTTTCAAGAGAGAGTTACATTTAGCTCTTGGGGCTAGGAAATCAAGGGATATGATGAAAAAACAGGAAAGGGGTACTGATTTTAGATGAACAGCCATGATCATATTGAATTGTTCTGTTTGTATGGCTTGTAGAAACGGAGTTTCGTTCGAGCCTCTCTAAGGTTCGAATGACAAGTAATAAAATCAAATCATCATATTGAATGGCTGTGCTGGCTCGAAGGGGTGAATGGCCTATTCCTGCATCTAATTTCCATGTTTCTATGCTTGAGTATATGGCAATAAAACGCAACCACTTGATTTTGAAGCATTCAAGCATGGTGGAGGTATAATGTAGTCATAAAGCGATACAGTGTGAAAACAGGCCTTTTGGCCCAACTTGCCCACACCCGCCAACATGTCCCAGATACACTACCATATCCCACCAAACCTGTCCTATCCATGTATCAGTCTAACTGTTTCTTAAATGTTGGGATTGTCCCTGCCTCAACTACCTCATCTGGCAGCTTGTTCCATACACCCACCACCCTTTCTGTGGAAAATGTTACCTCTCAGATTCCTATGAATTTCCGCTTCACCATAAATCAGTCCTCTGGTCCTCGATTCACCAACTCTGGGCAAGAGACTCAGTGCATTAGAATGTATATTTCTAATGCATTTTAGATTTCTCAAAAGTCTTACTTTTTTAAAAAAAGTAACGTTTCCATAAACACATACCCCTTTTATTAATGGTTACACAAAAGGCTGGAGAAACTCAGCGGGTGCAGCAGCATCTAAGGGGCGAAGGAGATAGGCGACGTTTCGAGTCGAGACCCTTCTTCAGACTGGTCAGGGATCAGGGAAACGAGAGACATAAACAGTGATGTGGAGAGATAAAGAACAATGAATGAAAGATATGCAAAAAAGTATTGATGATAAAGGAGACAGGCCATTGTAAGCTGTTTGTGGTGTGAAAATGAGAAGCTAGTGTGACTGGGGTGGGGGGGGGGAGATGGAGAAGGAATGCCAGGGCCCGAGGGCTGAGGGAGAGGTGGGAAGGGGAGGGGGCAGTCTGGGTTAACACAATTGAGAAAATTCAATGTTTAAGCCCAGAGGATGCAGACTCCCCAAGCGGAATATGAGGTGCTGTTCCCCCAACTTGCGGTGTTGCTCACTCTGGCCGTGGAGGAGGCCCAGGACCGAGAGGTCGGATACGGAATGGGAGGGGGAGTTGAAGTGCTGAGCCACTGGGAGGTCGGGTCGGTTATTGCGGACCGAGCGGAGGTGTTCGGCGAAATGATCGCCCAGCCTCCGCTTGGTCTCACCGATGTAGATCAGCTGGCATTTGGAGCAACAGATGCAGTAGATGAGGTTGGAGGAGGTGCAGGTGAACCTCTGTCGGACTTGGAATGACTGCTTGGGTCCCTGACAGGAGTGGATGGGGGAGGTGAAGGGACAAGTGTAGCATTTCTTGCGGTTGCAAGGGAAAGTGCCCGGGGAAGGAGTGGAGCGGGAGGGAAGGGAAGAATTGACAAGGGAGTTGCGGAGGGAGCGGTCTTTGCGGAAGGCAGACGGGGGGGAGATGGGAAGATGTGGCGAGTGGAGGGGTCACGTTGGAGGTGGCAAAACTGGCGGAGGACTATCTGTTGTATGTGCTGGCTGGTGGGGTGAAAGGTGAGGACCAGGGGGACTCGGCCCTTGTTGTGAGTGGGGGAATGGGGAGAGAGGGCAGTGTTGCGGGGTATGGAGGATCCCTGGTGCGAGCCTCATCTATAGTGGGGGAGGGGAAACCCCGTTCTCTGAAGAACGAGGACATTTCTGATGACCTGGTGTGGAACACGTCATCCTGGGAGCAGATGCGGCGTAGACGGAGGAATTGGGAATAGGGGATGGAGTCCCCCTTTATTAATGTCATGGTTTGACGATTCTAAATTCAAATCAAAATGAAATATACATCAAAAGGAGAACGCATACTTTCAAAACACTCTGACCGAGCAAATCATAATTTGTATGACGTTGCAAAATCAGGAAATGTTATGATTATTTCTTGTCCCTTTTTCCAACTACAAACAGCACGGAATTATAACACATTTAAACGTTTTTTTGTCAAATTTTCTGTACCGTGGAAGGCACTAGCGTCGATCCAGGGGGATGGGGGATATATCCCCCCACTTTTTGAGGTGGGGGATGCCCTGTATTATTATCCCCCAGTTCTTGGAGGTCGAGCAATAACAAAAATAATAATCTGCTCCCATCTCTCATGTAGGCCCTACATTATCTTAAAAATACTTCAAACAAAAAACATTGAAATCATACTTCTACAATGCACTAAAACATAATTTTAATACATCAAATTTCAAAAAGTCCCTACCATGGGAGGGGGGGGGGCACCTCCCTCCTACACCCTCCGCCCACTTGGCGCTCCACTCCCTCGCCTGGTACCCCCAAGGCCAGTGGTCAGTGATCGCTCAGCACCCCCACTTTCAAAAACGCTCCGCGGCCTCTGAAAGAAAGGACTATACATGAATACACTCAAGCCATCCACAGTGCACAGATAAAGGATACAACATTACGTGTAAAGATATAACATTGAAGTCCGATAAAGTCCAACTAAAGATAGCTCAGAAATCTCCAATGAGGTCAGACTGGATCAATCTGCATATACTGTACATTTTCAAACTTCTGTTCCTGTTGCCTGATGGGAGAGAGGAGAAGAGGGGGTGACCGGTGGTGAGACTTGTCCATGATTATGCTGCAGGCCTTGCCGAGGCAGCGTGAAGTGTAGATGGAGTCAATGGAAGGGAGGCTGGTTGATCTAATTATCCATATCTAAGTTGCACTTGAGGTGACGGTGAACTGCAGTCACTATGCCAAAGGAATTTCCAGAGTACCTCTGAGATGTCAGATGCTCTGTGAAATTATCTGGAGAATACTGGTTAAATTCTCCCCTGTATTTCAACTGATATTGATTGTTAATGAGCGAATGGTATGTTGGCTTTCATAGCAAAAGGATTTGAGTATAGGAGCAGGGAGGTTCTACTTCAGTTGTATAAGGTCTTGGTGAGACCACACCTGGAGTATTGCGTACAGTTCTGGTCTCCAAATCTGAGGAAGGACATTATTGCCATAGAGGGAGTGCAGAGAAGGTTCACCAGACTGATTCCTGGGATGTCAGGACTGTCTTATGAAGACTTAGTGACTTAGACTCGGTTTATACTCTCTAGAATTTAGGAGATTGAGAGGGGATCTTATAGAAACTTACAAAATTCTTAAGGGGTTGGACAGGCTAGATGCAGGAAGATTGTTCCCGATGTTGGGGAGGTCCAGGACAAGGGGTCACAGCTTAAGGATAAGGGGGAAATCCTTTAGGACCGAGATGAGAAGGACTTTTTTCACACAGAGAGTGGTGGGTCTCTGGAACTCTCTGCCACAGAGGGTAGTTGAGCCCAGTTCATTGGCTATATTTAAGAGGGAGTTAGATGTGGCCCTTGTGGCTAAGGGGATCAGAGGGTATGGAGAGAAGGCAGGTACGGGATACTGAGTTGGGTGATCAGCCATGATCATATTGAATGGCGGTGCAGGCTCAAAGGGCCAAATGGCCTACTCCTGCACCTAATTTTCTATGTTTCTATGTTTCTATGAGTCTCATGAAAACACCAATTACATTAGCACATGTCACAAAACAGATCATTTGGCACTTAATCCTTGCTAAACCGCTAATGAGGTTGAGAGAGTGTTACAAAGCACAGGTTCTGTTTCTGGGATGGCATGAATGCCTTTTGGATAAAGACAAAGTCACCCGTGTGTGATTGGTAATGTGCTTAAACCACCAAAATACTAAAGCGTGTTTTGGTGGAAGTTATTCCCTTTAAATGGCATTAAATCAGTGTTAACGTTTGTATTGATCCATTAGATGCTCTGACATTGCCACCATTTAGCCCTGCATCTGCAATCTCTGCAGCTATTTCTCAATGGAAAATTCTACAATACGCCACACTACGTTCATTGCTACTGAATGAACAGTCACTGCAATAGAGTTGATCAGCACCGAAACGGGTCCATCAGCCCAACTCATCCATGTTGTTCAAGATAAATCCCATCTAAACTAAAGAATGACACAAAAAGTTGGAGTAACTCAGCGGGTCAGACAGCATCTCTGGAGAAAGGGAATAGGTAGCGTTTCAGGTTGAGACTCTTCTTCAGACATCTAAGCTAGTCCCATTTGCCCATGTTTGGCCTATATCCCTCCAAAGCTTTCCCATCCACGTACAAGTCCAAGTGTCCATTAAACGCTGTAATAGTATTTGGTGGCGCAGCGGTAGAGCTGCTGTCTTACAGCGTCTGAGACGTGATCCTGACTACGGGTGCTGTCTGTACTTTCTTCCTGTGACAGTGTGGGTATTCTCCGGCTGCTCTGGTTTCCTCCTACACTCCAAAGACGTATAGGTTTGTAGGTTAGTTGACTTTGGTAAGTTGTAAAATTGTCCCTAGTGTGTAGGTTAGTGCTAGTGTATGGGGTGATCGTTTGTCAGTGCGGATTCGGTGGGCCGAAAGGCCTGTTTCCGTGCTGTATCTCTATAGTCTAAAGTAGTACCTCCTCTGGTAGTTTGTTCAAGAAGGAACTGCAGATGCTGGAAAATCGAAGGTAGACAAAAATGCTGGAGAAACTCAGCGGGTGCGGCAGCATCTATGGAGCGAAGGAAATAGGCAACGTTTTGGGCCTGATGCAGGGTGGGGGTGGGGGGGGGGGGGGGGCGGGAAGAAGAAAGGAAGAGGAGGTGCCAGATGACGGAGGGAGAGCTGAGAAGGGGAGGAGACAGCAAGGGCTACCGGAAATTGGAGAAGTCAATGTTCAGGCCACTGGGATGCAGACTGCCCAAGCGGAATATGAGGTGCTGCTCCTCCAGTTTCCAATGGTGCTCACTCTGGCAATAGAGGAGGCCCAGGACAGAACGGTCGGATTCGGAATGGGAGGGGGAGTTGAAGTGCTGAGCCACAGGGAGATCAGGTTGGTTAATGCGGACCGAGCGGAGGTGTTGGGCGAAGCGATCGCCAAGCCTGCGTTGGTCTCACCGATGTAGAGCAGCTGACATCTAGAGCAGCGGATGCAATAGATGAGGTTGGAGTAGGTGCAGGTGAACCTCTGCCGCACCTGGAACGACTGCTTGGGTCCTTGAATGGAGTCGGGGTGGGTGGGGGACACGTGTAGCATCGCTTGCGGTTGCAAAAGAAAGTGCCCGGGGAGGGGGTGGTGCATGTGGGAAGGGAAGAATTGACCAGGGAGTTACGGAGTTTAAAGTCCTCTAGTAGTTTGTTTCATATAATCACCACCTTCTGACTGAAAAAGATGCCCCTCAGATTCCTATGTGATCTTGCCCCATCTGCCTTAAATCTATGTTGACTGGTTCTTGATTCTCCTCCCCTGGGTAAAAGACTGTGTATTCACCCTATCTATTCTCCCCATGATTTTATACACCTCTATAAAATCACCCCTCGGCCTCCTGTGCTCCTAGAAGTGCTAGCCTGCCTGATCTCTCCCTGTAGCTCAGGCTCCCCACTGTGGGCAACGTCCTCATGAAGGGAGCGAGCTCCCCGAGCATCAGAAGAGCATGGGCAGGGTGACCAGCTGTACCCGCAGGAGGCATGGTCTGTGTGCTTGGACCCTGAGGTGCTGCCGATAGTTGGCAGGCGGTTTGTGAGTGCGCTCCATGAAAGCCTGCATTTTATGGAAGATGCAAGAAAGAGCTGAAAGAAAGTAGATAAAGTCTCCTTTGCCAGGGAATGGAATCTGGGAGACCTCTCCCATGCAGTAGGGAGCAGCAAAGGGCGAGAAGAGACCAACATCATCAGCAGCAGCAGCCAGCAGTGATAGTGTGGGAGCCGAGAGTCGCTGTGACGTTCACGTCTCGTGGCAAGGCAGTCCAGGCAAACATGAAGAAGGTCTGAAGGCCCGACCCGAAATGTCACCCATCCTTTTTCTCCAGAGATGCTGCCTGACCCGCTGAGTTACTCCAGCACTTTGTGTCTACCTGGGTAGACTTGAGGCTGCATCTGAGGATGCAGAAGGTTAGATGTCAGTGATAACAAAAAAAACCCTGCAAGTGTTGTCCCTCTGAAGAGCACAGCTTCCAGTTCTGACAATGTGGTCCCGACCTTCAATGTTTATTCTGTTTTTCTCTCTCCACAGATGCCGCCCGACCTGCTCAGCATCTCCAACATTCTCTGCTTTTATTGGTTTCAAGGGAAATGGGATTGGCAAAAACTTGTTTGTTCTGCAAACAATTAAGAAATTGTTTTTTTAGACAAGTGAAATTGAAAATCTCTCTAGAAATGCATTTAATGCAAGATGTTTTACACTGGGATAAATTGGACAAATCCCACCAACGTGTCACGTTGAATTTCCCAATGGACTGAAAGACACCAGCACTTTTGCTTTGGAATTGTTTTAAAGGATTTCTGTGCCAGTTTCTGTTATGTACCTCATTGCTCTTATGCTTGTGAATTGACTGCCATGTTTCTAATATTGCAACAATGACTCTTCTTCCGTTGTCAGGCACATAAGTGGTTGTGAAGAGCTTTGGGTGGTCATGGATGATCATGAGTGGCACAGTGTGTCCTTTCCTTTTAGAAATAAAAAGAGGAATGTAGTTCAAAATGTGGAGAAGGCAGGAGAATGGGGTTGAGAGAGAAAGATAGATCAGCCATGATTGAATGACGGAGTAGACTTGATGGGCCGAATGGCCTAATTTTACTCCTATAACATGAATTTATGAAAATGTGAGAAGAAGAAATTAGAGGGGGAGTGGTCTAGTGTTGAGCATGTGATTGTGGGGTCCTCTCGTGCGTAGTTATAGTGTTTCTAGGACCTCAATGCTGGGGATGTTAGGCTTGGAGAGGACATTGAAGCTGTAACGCTTGAAATCCAATCTATTTGGAAGATTTTATGGAGGCAGTACTGGCAATAGCTTTCCAGTTCATTGAGTGTTGGCTACAAGTAGCTTAGGTCTCAGAGGATACAGGAAGGCAGAGGTCACTGCAGTCCAATAGACCATGGGGTTTATGTCAAATCTGAGATCCTGATAATCAAACATCCTTCTTTTTCGGTTTAGGTTTATTATTGTCACATATTAAGGTCCAGTGAAAAGCTTTGTTTTCAATGCTATTCTATACACAGGCAATCAGTTCAAATTCAAGTACAATAGATGAAACAAAGAGACTATAGTTCTCAGCATTGCAGCACATCAGTTCCAGAGACAAAGTGCAATGTCCTCATTGTACACCATACTCCATTTTCTGGAGTATGGTGTACAATTTTGGTCGCCTAATTATAGGAAGGATGTCAACAAAATAGAGAGAGTACAGAGGAGATTTACTAGAATGTTGCCTGGGTTCCAGCAACTAAGTTACAGAGAAAGGTTGAACAAGTTAGGTCTTTATTCTTTGGAGCGCAGAAGGTTAAGGGGGGACTTGATTGAGGTCTTTAAAATGATGAAAGGGATAGACAGAGTTGACGTGGATAAGCTTTTCCCATTGAGGGTAGGGAAGATTCAAACAAGAGGGCATGACATGAGAATTAAGGGACAGAAGTTTAGGGGTAACATGAGGGGGAACTTCTTTACTCAGAGAGTGGTGGCTGTGTGGAATGAGCTTCCAGCAGAAGTGGTGGAGGCAGGATCGATTTTAACATTTAAAAGTAAAGTGGATAGGTATATGGACGGGAAGGGAATGGAGGGGCATGGTCTGAGTGCAGGTAGATGGGACGAGGGGAAAATAAATGGTCGGCACAAACTGGAAGGGCCGAGAAGGCCTGTTTCCGTGCTGTAATTCTTATATGGTTATTTGGTTATATGGGGTAGAGGTGAATTGGTCAGTAGCCTAGCATATGGAAGGACCGTTCAGAAATCTGATAACTGTGGGGAAGAAGTTGTTCTTGAGTCTGGTGGTGCGTGGTTTCAAGCTTCTGTGCCTCTGGGAGCAGGACTGTGGTAGCACAGTGAGGGTGACAGCGAATTTCATCACGTTTGTCTTTGTGAAGAATTGAATCCCCCAAAAATGCAAGTTCCAGATCTGTTCTGAGATCTGATAGGCAGGTGGTTGGACAGAGATGGAAAAAAAAGATGTGAGACAAAAGGATTGAAGAGTTCCAATTTGTGAATGAATGAAGGTGGTGGGGGAAGGGGAGAAATAGGTGCACCCAGGTGGGGCATAGGGGCAGGGGGAGGGGGGGAGGAACAAAAGGTGGTTGGTGGGGAAGAATAGGGAGAGGGATTGGGCAGGGGGGTTGTTAGAGATGACTTAAAATTGGAGAATCAATGTTCATATCATTGGGTTGTATGCTACCAAAGTGAAATATGAGCCTTGTACCTCCAGTTTACTCACTCTGGCAATGGCGGAAGCCCAGGACGGAAAGGTCACTTTGGGGATGGGAAGGGGAGTTAAAATGGTTGGCACCCAGGGGATCCTGTAGGCCTTGGTGGACCGTGTGCAAGTGTTCGGCAAAGTAGTCACCGAGTAGTCACTGTTCCCATGTGGCCTCCTGAACATCACAGTACAACATATAAACAGGCCCTTCGGCCCACAATGCCAAACATAAAGCCAAGACCAACTCTTATCTGTCTGTACATAATGCATATCCCAAGTAGAAAAGAAACAAAGGTGCTATGTGGAGTACAAAAACCTATATAAACCCATTTTAGTGAATGGATTATTTCTGGTTTGTGGATTCTATGCATTGTTAGGATATAACATGACAAATTGGAAATAGAAAATTGGCACATTTATGGTTTGTGTAGCTACATTTCACAGCGGAAAAACGATGAACTCTCATAAGTGCTTGTTCTCTGTTAGTTTCCTTACAATAGTTAATTGAGCACCAGCGATGAGTTGAAAAGAGAAGCCCCTGTAGACTGGATTGAGGTTCAACATTACTTAGAAAAGGACAGCGTTGGGATGAAGGTTACATTGTGAAGGTTACGCCTAGTGAGACCTTGATTGAACTATTGTAAATAATTAATTTATGCACCTTGCAAGGTTACCATATAAACATTATTGAGCTGCATTACAAAGTTGCATTGTTCACAACTTTCTATAAATTTAGTTTACCTCATACTTAACATTACAGATCTGAGCACCATCCGGGGACATGCTCTAGACTAACCCTTAATTAAGTAATTCAATACTGTATTTCAAGACAAAAACAGATTTCTGAACCGTAGGCATAGCAGGCAAATTATGTTAAGAATTATGTTAAGAAGGTGGTGAGACATTTTCTTGAAGGTTCTCCTGCAATGTTTTGGGAGGTTACATTTATTAAAACAACATTTCAAAGCTACAGGTACATGCATAGGAAAGGTTTATGGGCCAAACTGGGGAAATAGGGCAATTTGGCCGGCGTGGTCAAATTGGGCCAAAGGGCCTGTGTCCATGCTGTATGACTCATTGACTCTAAGTAGATGCAGGTGGAACAATACCATTCCACTGTACTCCTTAATTTTGCACACTATGCCTCTGATCTTTTATTGCCAGGCAATGGGTATGCAAAATAAGTGAATCTATGCTGCATATAGTTATGATCTCCTTATACAAGAAGAGAGGTGTTGCATTGGAGGAAGACCTTGCGTTCAAGGAATTTGCTTCCTGCAAGAAAGGGATTGTTTTATAAGGGAAGGCTAGGCCTATATTCACAGTTTAGAATGAAATAAGTGATCTTAATGACGTTTAAGATTCTGGGTGGGCTTGACATTGGTATTAGTTTATAATTGTCACGTGCACCGAGGTACAGCAAAAAGTCATTGTGTGCTATCCAGTGAAACCATACTGTACATGAATACAATGAAGTCATACACAAGTACAACAGGTAGCGCTAAGAAAAAAATACCAAAGTGCAAAAATAGAGTTACAACATTACAGCATTACAATTACAGAGAAAAAAATCCAAGGTCTGTAATGAGGTAGGTTGGAAGATCCGGACACCACCCTATCTCGTGGAAGGACTGTTCAGTAGGTAAGAAGGTGTTCCTGAATCAGGTAGTACGCGTTCTCAAACATTTGTATCTATCGATGGTAGAAGCAATGACGAGGCTGAAAAACGATTATGATGGTTGCTTTCCTGAGGCAGGGTTAAGTAAAGATGGAGTTGATGGTGGGGACACTGGTCTGTATGAAGGACATTTGGAACGAGGGGACATGGTTCCAGATGAGGAGGTGGGAATGCGGTGAATCTTTTGATTTAAGTAATTCAATACTGTATTCAAGACAAAAACAGATTTCTGGACCATAGGCAATTGGGTATATTTACTAGAATGATGCTTGAATGAGGTGATATCAGGGGAAAGGTTGGACAAACTTGGATTGTCTTCTCCTCAACGCCAGTGGTTCCAGAGGGACTTGATAAAAGTAAATAAAATTGTGAGAGGCATAGATAGGATAGACAGAGGTATTGGAGATAGATACGATAGTGGCATTTTGGATATGGAAGGGAGGGATATGGAGTATGTGCAGGTGCAAGCATTTGCTTGCAGTTTGACCAAACCAGTTGTGTTTCATGTATTCCCGTATATTTAGATTATGGTGGGGTTGGAGAAGACGTTAAATTGAACTCTAGAAAGAAACATAACGGACAGTTAAAAAACTATGTACCATTAGGTAGATTTTAAAATACCACCCCTGCAAAAAAGCATTATTAGGGCAGGTGGAAGTGTCGCTGCCACACAGCGCCAGGTTCGATCCTGACATTTTGTCTGGCTGTGTGGAGTTTGCATGGTCTCCCTGTGACTGCATGGGTTTCCTCCAGTTTCCTCCCAGATGCCAAAAGACATGCGGGTTTATAGGATAATTGGTCTCTGTAAAACTGCCCCTACTATGTCTGGAGTGGATGAGAAAGTAGTATCACATAGAACTGGTGTGAAGAAGTGATCGATGGTCAACGTGGACTAAAAGGCATGTTTCAATGCTATATTTCTCAACTAAAAGATGGCTTTTTAATACCAACCCTCCAAAAAATATATATATATTTGCACTCTGGATTAATTATTCCTCTCAAACAAAGAAACGAGAAGTATTCTGTAATTCCAGGACATTTGGATGGGATGCTGTTGCCCACGTTATAAACCTCTCTCATATCCAATTGCCACTTTTATTTTATTCTTGGCAGCCAGAGTGTAGTGGAGTTGGGAGGAGGCGGGGTGAGGGCTGGTTTATGAGTATGTATGTGTGTGTGTGTGCACACACACACAGTCAGCTCGGATTTCTTCTCTGCCTGGACTATTACCATTAATATTATTATTATTATTTTTGTCTGGGGTGGGGTGGTGGAAAGAGGAGGGAAGAGAGGTTGGGGGGGGGGGGAGAGAAAAAAAATGACTTGGATTTAACTGCTCCGCTGGCATCTCGTTTTATTCACGGCCAGGAAGAGTTGCTGCTGTTTTAAAAAAAAAAAAAATTTTTTTTTTGGGGGGGTGGTGGTGGGGGAAGGAGGAGGAGAGAGTGAAAAAAAAAAACAAACCCTCCTGAAGGAAGGAAGGAAGAAAGTGAGGGGAAGAAAAAGGAGAAGACGGGAGGGAGAGAGAGGGAAAAAAAAGTGAGGAGGGTTTCTTGAAACAGACGGCGCACATTTTCTTGTTGTTTTGGAGAAGTTCGAGCTCCTCCATATTGGAGAGCTAAAAACGACGAGCAGCCAGCAGCCAGCCCGCCACAACCACCGCCGCCGCCCGTCGCCACCACCGAGCAGGATAAAACTAAAACACCCACCGCAAACCCCACGGCCTCGGCACGACGACAAACTCCTCGTCTTTTTTTTTTTTCCCCTCTCTATTTCCAGGAGGGTATTTGTGTTTTTTTGGAACTGACTGAAGAAGAGGAAGGAAAAACCCAATTTGTTGTTGTTCTCCTCAGCACACACACACACACACACACTCACTCACGCACACACTCACCGGACAGCCTGGCGTCTCCTCTCCCGGGCCGCGCAAAGGCGGTTATTTTTTGAATCGTCGGTTTTTTTTAATATATATATCTATATCTCCACCCATCAACGTTAATCTAAATGGTGGACTGACTTGGATTTTTTTTATTAATCATCCGATTGTGTGTTTTATGTGCGGAAGAATCGGTTTTTTTTACACATACGAAAAAAAGTTGCAAGGTTCCTGTATTTTTTTTTCTCTCTCTCTAAGGACGTGGCCTCTTCTTTCTGGCTGGTATAATATACATTATTAATTTTTTTTTTTCCTCGGGGGTTTTTTTCTTTTTTGGCGGGCGGGGGGGGGGGGGGGGTTGTTATTTTTTTCCGGTGCATTTTCTGAAGGAGAGAGAGGCGAGGGCCCGGCGGCCGAGGGCTTGTTCGATGGACAGCACGTCCATTATAACGCAGGTCTGCAAAGAGGATGAGATTATTTCATCGTCCCAGGAAAAAGGTAAGGCATTCAGCATCTTTTTTATCCCAAGTAGAAACATCATTGAAACCATTGAAATTTAAAGTGTGTATGGGGTTGGATGGAGATGGAGGAGAAGAAGGCACTCGAGTTTGTAAAGTGTCAACCAATTCTTGACCTGGCCTTCCCAAGCTTTGGGTATTTACTTTTGTCTTTAATTAAGTGTCAATGCTGATTTAAAAAAAACAAACAATGTGTTGAAATGTTGTTTGCGCGCGCATATGTGACATCTAATCGTAAATTTGGCTTGGAAGTGAATACTTCACTAAAGGAAGTATTCCTGCACTTCACCGTAAAGGAATTGAGCACTCTTGTTTCATTTTATTTTTCACCCATTCTTTTTCTTGCTCAAAGTGATCGTTTCGTTTGTGAGCAACTAGTTTAGCGGGAGATGCAAGGGAATTAAGTCGATTCAAAGACATGGAGAGTTGTGGACAAATAAGGGGAGAGTTGAGGAAAGACAAGGGGAGAGTTGAGGAAAGACAAGGGGAGAGTTGAGGAAAGACAAGGGGAGAGTTGAGGAAAGACAAGGGGAGAGTTGAGGAAAGACAAGGGGAGAGTTGAGGAAAGACAAGGGGAGAGTTGAGGAAAGACAAGGGGAGAGTTGAGGAAAGACAAGGGGAGAGTTGAGGAAAGACAAGGGGAGAGTTGAGGAAAGACAAGGGGAGAGTTGAGGAAAGACAAGGGGAGAGTTGAGGAAAGACAAGGGGAGAGTTGAGGAAAGACAAGGGGAGAGTTGAGGAAAGACAAGGGGAGAGTTGAGGAAAGACAAGGGGAGAGTTGAGGAAAGACAAGGGGAGAGTTGAGGAAAGACAAGGGGAGAGTTGAGGAAAGACAAGGGGAGAGTTGAGGAAAGACAAGGGGAGAGTTGAGGAAAGACAAGGGGAGAGTTGAGGAAAGACAAGGGGAGAGTTGAGGAAAGACAAGGGGAGAGTTGAGGAAAGACAAGGGGAGAGTTGAGGAAAGACAAGGGGAGAGTTGAGGAAAGACAAGGGGAGAGTTGAGGAAAGACAAGGGGAGAGTTGAGGAAAGACAAGGGGAGAGTTGAGGAAAGACAAGGGGAGAGTTGAGGAAAGACAAGGGGAGAGTTGAGGAAAGACAAGGGGAGAGTTGAGGAAAGACAAGGGGAGAGTTGAGGAAAGACAAGGGGCGAGTTGAGGAAAGACAAGGGGCGAGTTGAGGAAAGACAAGGGGCGAGTTGAGGGAAAATAAGGGGCGAGTTGAGGGAAAATAAGGGGCGAGTTGAGGGAAAATAAGGGGCGAGTTGAGGGAAAATAAGGGGCGAGTTGAGGGAAAATAAGGGGCGAGTTGAGGGAAAATAAGGGGCGAGTTGAGGGAAAATAAGGGGCGAGTTGAGGGAAAATAAGGGGCGAGTTGAGGGAAAATAAGGGGCGAGTTGAGGGAAAATAAGGGGCGAGTTGAGGGAAAATAAGGGGCGAGTTGAGGAAAAATAAGGGGAGAGTTCTCCTCTCAGTTACTTTATGTTTCTCTCCCCATCGCCGTATCAAAGGTTTTATTGTTTTTCTTTTTATTGTTCGATTGTGCAATTGAGGTTTAAAGGGAGGGGCAATCTCGCCGAGTTTGTTTACTGTGTAGAATTATGCATTAATAATTTAAACGCTTCCATCGCTAGAGAGAGAAAAACTGTAGTTGTTTGTCAAACGATGTTGTTAGCGTGAGCTCCCTCCACTTTTCCACGCCCACTGTCTTGTCATCTGTGGAATTGAATGGAAAATGGCACACTTCCCACCCCCCCCCCCAATTAAAAAAAAAGTTAAAATAGAAATTGTGGAAATAGTATTTCCTCTAGCAATCCTACAACGTTTAACATGGGAAGAAACTACGCAATAGCCCGTGTTTAGAAAGAAATGGCATTCTGGAATTAGGGTGTAAAAAGTTATGATCGTTGGACCGGTAAAACCTACACATAGTTGCCAGTAGGAACTTTTTGAAGAGAAAATCCGGTTAGGCATTTGGAGCTTATGGAGGGAATGGATCGAAGTAGATGAGGTTTGAGTTGGTATTAAAACTAAAAGGCATTTGCTTTAGTGTGACGAAGAATTTATTTAGTTAAGAAGGTAGTTTTGGCAAGCATTTTTGAAAGTATTTTCATGATTTCAAGTGGACAAAAAAAGCTTGATGGAATTGTCCCTCTTATCATGGAAAGGTTGCTTGTCAAAAGTACTTAATTATTATAGTTTTTGCATGTGCAACATTAAATTTTCTGTGGTTTGTTTTCTTACCATTTAAAATATTTATGTGGGAATTTCCATTACATTCATCATTCCCAGGATTGAAGATTTTTTAAATTAGTTTAAATTCTAGACAAGAACCTAAACATGTGTGGTCTGGAATCAGTGGCACTGTTGTTTGTAAATCCCAACTCTTTCGGAGTAACAGTAAAAATTTGCACTTTAAAATTAATGTAAATATGGTTGGATATGAAAGAACATGTTAGAAGATGGCAGCAACTGGTTTACCCAAACTTTTTTTTAGGGACTGTCAAAATACCTGGTAATGTCCAGGTTTGGTCAAACTATTTGTGGTAGCTAGAATGTTTTTTTTTAATATGTCATTGCATAGAAGGAAATTTAATATTTGATAATTGAGGATCGCCAAACGCACGTACTGTGAGGTACAAAGTGTACTTCTATATATGTTATTCTTTTATATAATGAACTATGTCGCTACTTGCTATGTTTGTGCAAAAATTCAGTTTATAGTCATGCATTCAGTTTCTTTTCACATCCTATGTTATGATGGGCTTTCCTATTCTGTTTGCCGAGCAAGGTCTTGTGATAGGAAACAGGAGGTTAATGCTGCCTGGCTTCAGTTAACGTTCTAAATGGTTTCCTTTGTGCATGCTTTCAGCTAGGCCTTTAAAAAAATTTGGAAAAGGACCATACCCTTTTGTTAAAGCTTGAATTACAAGGTTGAAATGCTGTGCGCAGTGTTGTACTGTTTAGTGAAGGTTTCACATCACGTATGTGCCTGCTTCGGCAGTCTTTCAGCTTGCGTTGTTTTTGACTTGTTTCAGAATAGGAAGACCATGAAGCCTTAATCTGGCAAATATTGAGCCATACGTTTTCAAATAGTGTTCCTGATAAAGATTCCCTTGAATATTCAGCACTAGACACAGGAAATTGTAAGCTGTAGTTTAACAGCACAACACACAGCTGTGTGCCTTAGTTGTTGACTGCCACCACACAGACACACATCTAGTTCTTGAAGACAATTTAAAGATGACCAATCCAGCTTGAAAGGAACACTTGATCAAAAGCTAGCTAATAAAAAAAAAATCACCTTTATTTGCTTAAGAAATAACTGTTGTGCTATTCATTTTAAATTATCGTTACTGAATATGATGACACACTTGTAATATGAGAATTTTTCGTTGCACAGTCGAAATGGAAATGGAGAAACTTCCTGGTTTTTTTGCTGTCGTTGTCAGACCTTCCAGTCTGCATATCTTGTCTGTTAAGATATTTGATGTAAAACCCATGAATTGAAATTGTCCAGAATAATATTATAACCTTGGATTTCATGGGAGGATTATGAATTTCTTTTGCGGTATTCATGCAATTCGGTTATTAATTGGCGAATATGCCCTTAAAACTAGCATATTAATATGAAAAGGTTAGAGTTCTGTATTTTTCCTATGTAAACTTGCAATTGATCCATGGTACTGCCGTCTGAAGGGATGTTTGTGACTAGGATAAAATATGTTTTCAATTTAGCAGCATCAGCTAAAGTAATCAAATAGTCAAAGGTACACAAAAATGCTGGAGAAACTCAGCGGGTGCAGCAGCATCTATGGAGCAAAGGAAATAGGCTAACATTTTGGGCCGAAACCCTTCTTCAGGTTTCGGCCCGAAAGCTTTGCCAATTTCCTTCGCTCCATTGATGCTGCTGCACCCGCTGAGTTTTTCCAGCATTTTTGTGTACTTTCGATTTTCCAGCATCTGCCGTTCCTTCTTAAACAAATAGTCCAAGGTCATTGACCAGAAACTTTTAATTCTGTTTCTCTCTCTGTAGATGCTGTTTGACATGCTGAGTGTTTCCAGCATTTTCTTTTACCTTAGATTTGCAGCCACCGGCAATATTTTCCTTTTGTTCTTCAATCACATTATTGGTCCTGCCTGATACCCCTGTTGGCATGTATAGAAACAGGATGTATAAATATGTTTGAGCTTGTGAACATTTTAGAGGCTGGAAAGACTTTATGCAGGTCTTCCAAGTTGTCTTCAGGTCTCCTTCGGCCTTAATTTGGGAAAAACAGAAATGTAATCATCTAGAGGTTGACATATCAACTTAAAAAAAAAAGAGTTTTATTTAAAAGTATATTTTATATCTGCTTAGAAATTACTGCACTGGTGAATTTTGGAGATTAACACATGTTGCCAATCCAGCCTCAAATAAGTGGGAGAATGGATAGTCTTGGGTGTAAGAGAACCGAGAATGAGTGTTTTACGGACTTGACTATTGTCTTGATAGATTCGTTATAGGAAATTTGATGGTGTCGTTACTCCAGCCTTGTACCTTTCTATATGTATCCTTAACTTTTTGTTTATGTTTATTGTCACATACTGAAGAGCAGTGAAAAGATTTGCTTTGTGTGCTTCCTGGCAAATCAGATAATACTATTAATTCAATGGGTAAAGAGAACATAAAAATACATTGTGCAGAATATAGTTCTCAGCATTGTAGCAATGCAGTGCCAGAGAAAAAAAATCATTGTCTGCAATGAGGTAGGTTGGAAGATTAGGATTATGCCCACGATTCCAGAAGCCTGTTAACAGAGGGAAGAAACTGTTCCTGAGTCAGGCAGTGCGTGCTTTGGCTGTATCTTCTGCCCAATGGGAGCAGTGAGAAGAGGGAATGACCGGGGTGAAAAAGGTCCTTGATTGTGTTGTCTGCATTTCCGATGGAATGAATGGGTAGGGAGTCTGATTTGTGTGATGGACTGATACAGATACATTGGAGATCATTACTCTGGATTCAAAGCCTAGCTGGGGTCTTGAATGCTTTGTTGGAAATAAAGCTCCATGGTACTAGTGAAGTGTTCTTGCAAGTCCTTCAGGGCAAGAGTTGTTGCAAGAACAGAATGTTTAGTAAAACTTCAGCCTCGTGTCAAATTCAAACAAGTCAGATTAAAAGATTATGATCACTACACAATGATCTGTTGCCATCATGCACATTTGAGAGGCGTAAAACCTTTGGGCCTGTGTGAACATCGTATGAATTTTGAGTTTTAATTTTGCAATTTATGACACTCTAGCTTTCCCAATATGAGATTTTGTTCTTGTCTTTTTAACCATGTTGAGGGAGATGAAGAAAGGGGTAAAGTGGATAATTTTGTGGCTGATGTGTACCCCCCAGCAGTTAACTGGGGGATTTGAAAGACAGAATGGCTTATGATTTAAATACATCCTATTTTAATGCTGGAATATTTCTCCAGGGAAGCTGACAACAAGAGAATTATTTTTGAATTTGCTTGATCGTCCACATTCTGCTTCAGCTGTGACCCATACCCAGTTGTAGATCCTGGGCTTGTCCAAACCATCTTGGTACAATGGCAGCAAAGTATATCAGAAGCAGATTTATGTGCGTGAAATGCGGGCTCTATTAATGGTTGAAAGCACCCATTTTCTGCTTTCCTTTATGCCAGAGTTCCTGACCCTTTCTCCTCTTCCACCCCCCCCCCCCCCCCCCAAAGAAATGTGTTGGACAGGAAGCGTCTGTCAAAAGAGAAACTGTGTTAACGTGTCGGGTCCAAGACCCTTCATTAGACGTTGATGAGTTCTGTTTAAGGATCTCCAGCATGCATTCCTGAGATGCCTACCTGACCTGCAGAGTGCTTCCAGCAACTTGTTTGCTTTTGCTTATGACCATATGATCTTGTGTTCTGTGTCGACCAATAAAGACCACCTTAACCACTTTATAGACCTGTCCTGCATATTTATGGTGGACAAAAATGCTGGAGGAACTCAGCGGGACAGGCAGCATCTCTGGAGAGAAAGAATGGGTGATGTTTCGGGTCGAGACCCTTCTTAAGACTGATGTCAGGGGAGTGGGCGGGACAGTGATAGAATCTAGTTGGAGACAGTAAGACTGGTGGGAGAACTGGGAAGGGGGAGGAGAGAGAGGGAAAGCAAGGACTAATTGGAGTTAGGGAAGGAAAGCAAGGGCTAATTGAAGTTAGGGAAGTCAATGTTCATACCGCTGGGGTGTAAACTACCCAAGCGAAATATGAGGTGCTGTTCCTCCAATTTGCACTGGGCCTCACTGACAATGGAGTAGGCACAGGACAGAAAGGTCAGATTGGGAATGGGAGGGAGAGTTAAAGTGCTGAGTTAAAGTATGATTCTGTGGGCACATATTTCAAGATTCCTTTGTTCTTATCTCTTAGCACCCTATCATTTACTGTATCTCGTATGCCCTCCCCAAATGCGTAAGCGTACTTTTTCCAGCTAAAATTCCACTTATCATTTCTCTCCCATCCTAACCCCTTGATTGATGTCTTCCTGCAGCTTAGAATTGTTCACATTGCCGTTGCCCACAGTGTTCACTTTGGGAAAATTGCAAACGTCTTAATCATGCTTCTTCACAGGAAGTTAGTTTGCTTGCTCTCTGGTCCATTACCACTGTGCTTGTTTACCTATATTCCCAATCCGTTTTAAGCCATAATGTATTTCACATCTGTTCATGGCCCCAGCACTGACCAAATCTCTAGGTAGTTCTAACTTTGGTTCCTTGCCCACCCTCCACCATTGCCAACTGGTCAGCTGCCATAATGACAAATTCAGGAATTCCCTTACACCTACGCCCCCCCCCCCCCCTTAAAATGTACGTCATTGTGAAACATTTTGATTTAAAATAGCTTGTATATTATCTTGGCATCCGCTTCTGTTATCTTTTCCTCCAATTAAATACTTTGGGACATTTTGACCGCTTTGAAAGCAAACACAGCTAAAACAGAAAATGCCAGGGCAGTTTGGCAAGCAGCATGTGTGGAGAATGTTTTGGACCACTGACCTTTCAACAGAATTGCAAGATGCTTGTATGCACTTTCCAATAATTGGATCAGTGTGGCACTTGTAAGGGTATGTGGTGGGGACAGGAAGGCCATTCTAATCTTTTCATGTGGTTCTGGTGTGTTTTCAATGGGAAGGAAATAACTTGAGAAGACGTGAATGGTTAACTCCCTTTGCAAAGAAAGGGGAGGAAAGAAGTTTGGAAATCAAGTTAGGTTTGGGCAGTTTCTTGTAAAAAAAAAGTTTATTTAAATAAACTTTTTACTTCCAAACAATCTCTTTCAGCTTTGAATTTTGACAGAACGCCATTCCAGTGGAAGCTAACTGAGGAAGCGACAAAGAGTGGCGCTTGTAACCAGAAGATAATTAAATTTGAGTACTTTACTTTAGTCTTCAGATCCGTGCCGCAGTTTGAAGGGTTGCGTGTTTTAATTCATTTTGCAAATGTACCATGTACATTTTAGAGCATGTACAAGTTTTCTCTATTCTGGCTTCTCGATCCCCGCCCTGGCCAATCTCAAACTTCAAAGGGGTTGGCTGTGAAGGTTAATTGTAACAGATTTGGTTGATTTAAATAAAACTGCAAAAGTAAAATTGTGTTTCTGTGAACATTCTCCTGTTGTGGGATAAAGTATATTTGAAAAATGTTGCGTGGCATGCTTGGTTGGAGCAACATTTCAATGGGAGATCTCCTCCTTCTGCTCGCTCCATGCTACAATGTAAGGAATGTTGTAATATTTACTCGTGGGGGAAAAAAATAAGCAAGTGACGCCATCCAAGAACTTGGTGCTTTCAGTCTGTTGGGTTTCTTAAAGAATGCAAGATTTTACAGTAAACTTTGGGGGAAGCTCTTTGGAGTCATTGAATATGAATAATCTCACTACTGATTACTTCTCATTTGCTTTGCAATGCCAAAGGATCTTGCATTTTACTGCAGACTAATTATTATTAAACTGGAACAACTTTCATCTGAATTGCTTATTCCATCTGCTAAACTCCATCCTCATCTATAACATCTTTGGTCTCCATGCCTCCTTTTCCTGTGTTCTGTATAACGAAGCACTGTCAGAACGAATATAACATGGATAATGATAGATTGCTTTACAGATTAGTTCTATACAAAATGTCTGTTCAGAGGTTATCTGCGTTATTGTTTTAAAATCCTAAAAAGTTTATAAAGGAAATTATGGGTTGCCATTTCAATTTTGTAAATAACCCAAACACAGGGAGAAATATTTGAAATTTTGAGGAAATATTTTTGACTGTATATCCTACATATTGCATCAAGCTTTTACTCCTCAAACATTTAATATTTTTGAAAGGGCCATGCTATATAATTTATTTGTTATCAATTGTAGAGCTTACTGTGTATGTAGTCACGCACTTTGCCTTGCTGCTGTTTGAAGGTCGTGTGATGAAGAAATAATTTTATCCAAAAGTCCACTTTGATCATAATCGTCACCCTTCCACCTTGCTTTTAGTTGAAATTTAATGAAATCAATTAGTTTAAATTTTCAAATCAATTTGACGAATAAATCCCCAGGGTGTATTAATGTTTCAACAACGTGAATTACAATAGGGGAAGATGGCATTTGGATGCGTTTCTGATATTTCCGATTTGTTCACTTGGCTGCACTATGCAGATGACAATTCTGAGCTGAATCCAGCTGCTCTGGGAAAGGGTTACACAAAAAGCTGGAGAAACTCAGCGGGTGCAGCAGCATCTAAGGAGTGAAGGAGATAGGCGACGTTTCGGGTCGAGACCCTTCTTCAGACTGCTCTGGGAAAGGGATGGTCAATGTTTTGGAAGAGATTCATGAGGCCTGGATTGCTTGACATTGGAATGACGAGCAGGGGCCAAAATGATAGCCAGTGCTATTTATTTGTGACATGTAAACAATCCTCTGTGGCTGGTTTAGGGTATGATGTTGGTAGGTCCATCCAAGAATCTAGCCCTTGAGCTATGACCTCTGTCAAATAATTCATTTTGTGGAACTGCCCTTTGTTAGAAACATAGAAACATAGAAAATAGGTGCAGGAGTAGGCCATTCGGCCCTTCGAGCCTGCACCGCCATTCAATGTGATCATGGCTGATCATCCAACTCAGTATCCCGTACCTGCCTTCTCTCCATACCCCCTGATCCCTTTAGCCACAAGTGCCACATCTAACGCCCTCTTAAATATAGCCAATGAACTGGCCTCAACTACCTTCTGTGGCAGAGAATTCCAGAGACTCACCACTCTCTGTGTAAAGAATGTTTTCCTCATTTCGGTCCTAAAGGAATTCCCCCTTATCCTTAGACTGTGACCCCTTGTTCTGGACTCCCCCAACATCGGGAACAATCTTCCAGCATCTAGCTTGTCCAACCCCTTAAGAATTTTGTAGGTTTCTATAAGATCCCCCCTCAATCTTCTAAATTCCATCGAGTACAAACCGAGTCTATCCAATCTTTCCTCATATGAAAGTCCTGACATCCCAGGAATCAGTCTGGTGAATCTTCTCTGTACCCCCTCTATGGCAAGGATGTCTTTCCTCAGATTTGGAGACCAAAACTGTACGCAGTACTCCAGGTGTGGTCTCACCAAAACCCTGTACAACTGCAGTAGAACCTCCCTGCTCCTATACTCAAATCCTTTCGCTATGAATGCTAACATACCATTTGCTTTCTTCACTGCCTGCTGCACCTGCATGCCTACTTTCAATGACTGGTGTACCATGACACCCAGGTCTCGTTGCGTCTCCCCCTTACCTAATCTGCCATCTGTTGGGTTTGAGATCAGTTATGTCATTGGTACATAGAACATGGAAAATAGAAAAATATAGCACAAAAACAGGCCTTTCAGCCCATAATGCCCAGGCGGCACGGTGGTGCAGCAGTAGAGTTGTTGTCTTACAGCGAATGCAGCGCCGGAGACCCTGGTTTGATCCTGACTACGGGTGCTGTCTGTACGGAGTTTGTACGTTCTTCCCGTGACCTGCGTGGGTTTTCTCTAAGATCTTCAGTTTCCTCCCACACTCCAAAGACGTACAGGTTTGTAGGTTAATTGGCTTGGTGTAAATGCAAAAAATGTACTGTGTGGGTGTCGGATAGTGTTAGTGTGCGGGATCGCTGGTGGGTGCGGACCCGGTGGGCCGAAGGGCCTGTTTCCGTGCTGTATCTCTAAACTAAACTAAAATGCCTGTGCCAAACATAGTGCCATTATACAACTCTCCTCTGCTTGAACGAATCTTATCTAAATGCCACTTTTGTATCTGCTTCCATCACCACCCCTGGTAGCATATACCCATCTCTTGCTATGCATATGAAAAAAAACTTACCTTGTGCATCTCCTTTAATCTTTGCCCCTCTCTTCTTAAAGCTATGGCTTCTAGTATTTGACATTTTCACTTGGATGAAAGTGGAATGGAAGACCTAGGTAGAGTGGGGACGGGGACGGCGAGATGCCCAAAGTAATGGTTGTCGTTTAGGTCTGAGGCATACACGGAAAGTCTGTTGGGAGGAAGTTTGAAAGAACATGAACTGTTGATGTAGCCATTAGTGGTGGAGTATAGTGTCTAAAGAAACCGCCATTAATCATGGATCAGGTTGGTGGAGCAACAAGCAAGCTCAGTATTGGATGAGGAAAATGAACACAATGAGATCTTCAAGAAGCATTAAGATTCAAAAGTAAATTTGTTCAGGCAAGAGAACTAAGTGTGCTTAGATTGATGGCTATGTTGGATTTTCTGTGTGAGTGAAGATGGCACTTGCCATGTGTTTACTTGAAGCCTGTGTGTGGTTGAGAAGGGTTGGTTGCTTAGGGGAACTAATGAAGGCATGGGTTTTGGCAGTGGAGAGGAGTTGCAGCGTTTTAGATGTGGAACGCTAATTTTACCGAATTGGAGGAAGTATTAATAACTGAGCTGATATAGATCAACCAAATCTGTTGTTTTCTGTGTATATAATTTCTGAAATGTCTTGTTTGCTCACGCTCAAATGATCAATTATTTATTTTCTGCTTGTCCATGAAGTTTGTTTATTATTGGCAGGGTCACTGACTTGTAATTCAAAAACATTCACCCCCCCTCCCCCTATGAAATCTAAAAAACCTATGGCTTTGCTTGTAAATTTTATATATATAAAATCAGAACCTGATATATATAAATTTATCTTATTTCAGACTTTAAGCTGAAGATTATAGTTTAGAAACATATAAAATTATAAAAGGACTCGACAAGCTAGATGCAGGAAAAATGTCCCCAATGTTGGGGGAGTCAGGTCTATGAATAAAGAGGAGACCATTTAAAACTGAGATGAAAAAAACATTTTCTCCCAGACAGTTGTGAATGCGTGTAATTCTCTGCCACAGAAGGCAGTGGAGGCCAATGATTGCTGATGAGAACAAAAATCAAATGTCTATATGAAGTTGATGCTCACCAATCCAATAACAACAGTGTGTTCAGGTGTTATTGCTTCTGTAAGGAGTTGTTGAAGAAAGTCCCAAGCCATTGTGGCTATGTTATGGAAATCTCATCAGCCATTTTCGCAAGGATTTGATTGACTGCAAGACAGCTGGTGTACCATTAATAGTGATCATTATTGTCATAAACCTTTTAGTGTGGGTGCTTAAAGCTGGACTGATCATTCAACTCCAGCCTTCTCAGTCACCAGTATCTTGTTATGCCTCGAGCATGTAGATTTTTTAATGGGATTTTTCGCTCTCGCTCTCGCTCTCACTCTCTCTCTCACTCTCGTTATTATTTGTGAGTTCTCCAGTTTCATTTGCAAATCTTACGGAATTTACGATCCTGCGCAATGATGGAGGTTGAGGGGTGACCTGATAGAAGTGTATAAGATTCTGAGAGGCATCGATAGGGTAGAAGTCAGAATATTTTGTCCTGGGGTGCAAATATCAAAGACAAGAAGGCATAAATTTGAGGTGAGTGGGAACGTGCGGGGCAAGTTTATTTTTATATTGGGTGGTATGTGTCTGGAACGTGCTGCCAGGGAAATAAAATAGTGGCATTTAAAAGCCCCAGAGATGGACACAACCATCTACAGGGAAAGGACAGGTATGGATCGCGTGCAGGCAGATGAGATGAGTCTATCTTGGCATCATGCTCAGCATAGACATTGTGGGCCGAAGGGCCTTTTCCAGTGTCGATCTGTTCTACGTTTGTATAATTCCTGATGCTTTTCTGGGCTGCTTTTAATTAAAATCTTGTGATTTAATATTCTATGCAATTCTTCAGAATTTGATTTTCTGTCTCGGTTTGAAGACTGATTCCTCCGTCTCATTGGTAGCTGGTGCTACAAATCCTAAACGAGGTTTTGTTGCTTTTTCCATGTTTTGCCTGTAAGTTGCCCGACACTTTCCTGTGTAAAAGTGGATTGACTTGTTTATTCACTGGAGTGAATCTCCTGTTCCCTTTTTAGATAACCATGCCCAATGAAGTGACGCATTATCGTTTTATCGTCTTTGTTGATCTTGCCAAGTATCAAGATTGCATTAAAAAAAAAATAGTGATTTGCCTCGGGAAGCTTGCCCAGTTCTGAAGTTTTCTCATCTTTTTGAGATTAAAAGGTTTTTCTTTGGGTACTGCAGCCAAGTATTGTGTAAAAAGAAATCATAAATACTGCCGATCTATTATTGAGATCATTTTACAGAGCACTTGGGCCGGCTGTCAAATGGAAGACCTAGTTTCTCTATAGGGCTGCAATTTTTTTGTAAGAAGGGAAAGAATTACTTTAAAGAAACAATTTACTTAGTAATATGATTAAGGAAGGAGGGTGTCCACCTGATGACCCCAATTAAGTTATTACCCCTACCCCCACTCAAGATATTAAGAAGGTGCCAATTATAGTTGGTATTGGAAGTCCTATAAGCTCAACTGATTGACTATAGAGTAGGTATAAGTGGGCGGCATAGTGGCACAGCAGTAGAGACCTGGGTTCGATCCTGAGCACGGAGTTTATACGTTCTCCCTGTGACTGCGTGGATTATCTCCGGATGTCCTGGTTTCCTCCCACATTCCAAAGACTTGTAGGTTAATTGGCTTCTGTAAATTTTCTGTAGTCTGTAGGATAGAACTGTGGACTCGGGACCAAAGGGGCCTGTTTCCACACTCTTATCTCTCAACTAAAATAACTGGAGATGCTGGTCTACAAAAAAAGACAAAATGCTGGCATATCAAAGTATTTTTTGAGAACTTGAATATGCTATATTTTGGGTCTATGTTCTTCAGAGATGCTCCCTGGCCTGCTGAGTTACTCCAGTACTTTGTGTCTTTTTTGATGTTTGACTATATTTAATTTAACAGCCAAGTTGAAATGTCTATTAGTGCATATAGCAGTCCATTTAAAAATGGTTGCAACCTATTGTGGGCGGACACAATATTAGCGCTTCTAACACTTATTATTTGTTTTAAATAAGTGACCTGCGCTAAGAAAAACTTTCAGCGCATCAAGCTTGTAATTGTTTAGTAAGAGTGACTATTTCATTACCAAAACATTCATAGAACAGGGAACATAGAACCAGTTTATATTTGCTGAGTAATGGTTTAATGTATTCATTTATGTTGTCTATGGTGCACTAATGAATGTTCATCTCCCGATCAGCATTACCGTGGAAAAAGATGATCTGGTTATTATCTCATTGTTATGAGTGGGAGATTGCAACACTGAATTTGACAGCTGTCTTTCCTACATCTGTAAAGGGCCTGTCCCACCAGCATGCAACTATATGCGATGAACGCGATCAAACCGGCAGCAGGGGCCGCGCGGAGGTCGGGTGATCCCCTGTACAGGGCCGGTCCCACCAGCATGCGCCTGCATGCGGCAGGGGCCGCGCGGAGGTTGGGTGAGTGACGCGGCGCAAAGCGAGGCGAACTTGAAGCAAGTCCAAGGTAAGTTCGGCAGGACTTAGAGGGGCACACAGAAAGGGGCACCGAGACACACACACATACAGGGCCACGGAGCCACACACATAGAGGGTCACAGAGGCACTTACCAATAGGTTCACGGAGGCACGATGTCCGGGCGGTATGTAAATGTCGCGGCGACTGCGAGCCGACAAACCGTTGCCGCGCGGGATTTTTGGACATAGTCGGTTTTTCGGAGTCCCGCGCGGTCTCGGGACGAACTCCGCACAATTCTGCACGGCTCCCGCGATCGAAGTGGGACCGGCCCCGCGACGCCGGACGGCTCAAACGACCACGTTAGGTCGCGCTAATCGCATCGAGTTGCATGCTGGTGGGACAGGCCCTTAACTGGCTAGACTTGGGTTGGCATTAAAGCACATTGGTATACTGAACCTGTTAAAGGTGATGAATAATGAATTTTCCAGGTTGCATATTGCTACCTTTCTTTCTCATCTGCATGGTCATTCTTTCTGATTTGCATGTTAAGTGTGAGGAAGCAACATGGATTTTTTTTAAAGCAAAACTTCTAAAAAATATCAACAATACTTCATCTATTTCAGTTATAAGGCTTGTTGATGTTTTTTTTGGTTTGAATTTAGTTTTGAGTGTTAGCTGGCTATTTACATAGGAATAGCAAATCAGATCCTTGCTGTCAAAGTCCTGTGGATTTCCATTTGGGCATGAGAATTGGCTTGTTTTAAAATGCATCTTTCCTCACAGGTCCCCTCCCCCTACATCATAAAACTGGTAGAACCAACCCAAGAAAGAGCTGATGGTCCACTATTCAGTACAGAGCAGTAGATCAGGACACTAGGAACTGCAGATGCTAGTTTTGTGCAAAGTTCAAAGTGCTGGAGTATCTTGGGACCCGAAATCCTTCCTTTCCTTCATCAGATACTGCCTGGCCTGTTATCTGATTTAGATTTAGGTTTATTATTATCAGTTGTACCGAAGCTGTAATTTGCATACTATCCAATCAAGTCAGATAATGCAGATAATGTCAGATAAATACAATCAAGCCATAGGCATAGTGTGCCGAGCTCAGGGAAAGATCAAGATTGCAGCATATAGCATTGTAATGTAACAGATCCACAGACAAAATCCAACGTTAGAATATTTTTAGAATGACTAGAAACGGTGCTAGATTTATGGGTATAAAAGCTATTTTTAAAAAAAGTTGCTCCAGCATTTTGCAGTAAATTGGGAATTCTTCTTGAGGAATATCGACTAGATAGCAGGCTGAGTCAGCTATTCTGCAGCTAAAGTTGGGCGTGTAGAATCAAGTATGCTATTACTTTTCTTGAGGCTAAATTACACGTAAAACCCTAAAGGAAATCAGAGAGTAAATTTGTCCAAATGTACGGGAAGCTATCTCTGATTAACAGGTTTCCAAGGAATGCATTGTAATAGCAGTGGGGTGCAGTAACTGTGTGTCCTAATTTTTGTCACATAAATATGGGAACAGGAGTAGGCTTTTACTCCCTCTGATCCTGTCTCACCATTCAGACCACACCTAATGCATAACTCAATTACATTTTTTCCACCTTTGTTTAATTCCATGAAAGTTCTTGCCAACATAAATGTTTTTACATATTTTAAGAGGATGCAGGATTAATCAGATTTTTATGATTGCTTAAAATGTTAAATCAAGAAGCTGTTGAATCTGTGATGCATCACTTCCAAGGCCAATGTAGCATCCTTGAGGATCATTGCTCAAACTAAACTCATTGCTCCAGGTGGGCTTCTGATCAGTTGAATAACCTTAAGATAAAGGTGAAAGGGAAGCACCTTTTTCACTCAGTGGGTAGATATATTGGGAACGAGCTGCCAGAGGAAGGCAAAATAAGCAAATTACTTTTAAAAGATGTTTGGACAGATATATGGATAGGAAGGGTTTAGACGGCTATGGGACAAATGCAGGCATATTCCTTGTACAGCTCTATAACTCAGTAATAAACTGGCAATAAGATTTGATTTATCTCCTGAAACTCTTCAAACATATCTCGCACCCATTGTTCGTCCCTCCGGCCTTTTTTCCAACCCTTGCCCGAGTTAACCTATTACCTGCCACGCTTTGGCCTGCTTCTTCTCATTTCCAGCTTTATCTCCCAACCCCCCCCTCCGCAATCAGTCTTTTTCTTGCGTATGTCGTGCATAGCCTAAAGTTGTAGGACAACTTGTTCTATTTGATTGTGCACACCAAGTTGATTGCATTCGTTGAAACAGGGCGGACCACGTGAAGGTTGCAATCTCCCACCCTGCAATCAGTCTGATGGGTCTCGACCTAAAACGCTACCTATCCATGTTCTCCGGAGATGTTGCCTGACCTTCTGAGTTACTCCAGCACTTTGTGTCCTTTTGTGTACCAAGCAGATAATTTGCAATTATCTATAAAATTAAAAGTCTCACCTTGACCACTTCCTGTTTGCACTGTGCTTTGATTTTAGAAAAAACGCTACCACATATGGCTGTGATTTTTGGCCAACTTACTAAGAGTCCTCCTCCACTGCGCAGGCCCCGAGAATTTGTCCCATCGATGAAAAATAAAAGACTTATTAGTGTTTAAGAAATCTTGAGATTCTCTCTCTTGTCAATCACCTCCATGAAGACCATGCCCCTTCTGGTGGTAGGGGGAGGGACTATAAAACCCGGAAGTGTGGGCGTGGCTCAGTCTGTCTGCAAGATGGCGAGGGAGATGTCACGACTCTGTCTGAGCTGAGAAACTACAGAACACCGTGAGTATGCAATGTACTTGAATAAATGATTTGTTAGCCCTTAATGAAAATGAAATGAGTTGTTTGGCCTGCCTTGTGCTTGAAACTGCAATGGCAATGGAAATGAAGTGACAACGCAATGAGCTGTTTGGCTTGGGCCTGCCCTGTGCTTGAAACTGCAATGGCAATGGAAATGAAGTAAAAATGCAATGAGCTGTTTGGCTTGAGCCTGCCCAGTGCTTGAAAGTGCAATGGAAATTAAATGAAAATGCAATCAGCTGTTTGGCTTGGCCTGCCCTGTGCTTGAAACTGCAATGGCAATGGAAATGAAGTAAAAATGCAATGAGCTGTTTGGCTTGAGCCTGCCCAGTGCTTGAAAGTGCAATGGAAATTAAATGAAAATGCAATCAGCTGTTTGGCTTGGCCTGCCCTGTGCTTGAAACTGCAATGGCAATGGAAGTGAAATGGAAATGCAATGAGCTATTCGGCCTGCCCTATGCTTGAAACTGCAATGCAATTGAAAATGAAATGAGTTGTTTGGCCTGCCCGAAACCACTAATTTCAGTCCACAAGACCCCTATTAGCCAAGAAACCAGTCCCTTTTGCCAAAAATGCCCGTATTTGCCCAGGAGGAGTATTTTGGCCCAAAAGGCCCGTGCCAGGCCAGGAAAACTCCTGAAAAAATGCTTTCCACCGAGATTTCACTCTTTTTTTAAAAGAGCCCCTTTGGCCCATCAGGCCTGTACTAGCCAAGTAGTCCCTTCGGCCCATCAGTAAGTATACCCCCTGCAAGTATTAAACCTCACCCCAGTATTTTTCTCCCTCCATTCATTTGCTCCCTGTGAGATCCAGGCCAGGATAGACTTTCCTCCTTTGTTAATGTGATCTGCGGAAAAAGATGAAAAATGTCAAAAATTGATTCTCCACCCTCTCCCCTTCTCTTTCTCACAGTTTCTCACCTGTTTTAGGCAGTATTTCTGGCAGTTTCTGAGCTGCCAACCCACCAGGCCTGAGTGACTGAACTGCCAGCCCAAGAATCCATTCGGTCCACAATGTGCATACTAGCCCTCAGGAAACCAGTCCCTTCGGCCCATAACACCCATACTAGCGCTCCAGAAAGCCCCCCACTGGCCATTGGAATTGGTGGAGAGGTGGAATATTGTGTTGTGGGGACCAGCCCTCCCGTGTGAACATGGGGGCCAATGGGTCTCACTTAGTCTAGTATGTTTCTACATTTTAACTGTTCTATTTTGTTAATGAATTCATAACTTTCAGCTGTTGCAGGATTTTTCCCATCTATCATATACCTTTTAAACTCCCCTTGTAAAACTTAATAACTGTCCCAAGCCACGAGATCTATGTCAACCCTTTCATGGAGGAATAGCAGCCCCATTTAAGGTTTCAACCTGTCACTTCTTTAAAAAGAATCTGAACCTGCATCAGCAGTTTTGAACTGATAGCAAAATAATGTATTGAAGTGATCAAGATTTCACTGCCGGCAGAACCTCGCCACCAGATGTTTGTTTCTTTGTAGTTCCTGCTTGCACAAGATAATCGGTGTGATGAATCAGGTAGCAAGGTTTCAGAATGTTTGTACACGTTTGTTGTTGCCAAACCAGTGCATGGGAATGTATCTCCTTTTCATTACTTGGAACAGGAAATCTGCAACATATTTTCCTCTTCTGGCATTTGAGATTTGTGTGTAAAAGAAGGAAAATTTAATTAATCTTTACTAGTAAATTGGAAGAAAATTAGAGTCGAGGCAAAGTTGAAGACAATAGTAGAAACGAGGAACTACAGATGCTGGTTTACAAAAAAAAACACAAAGTGCTGGAGTTACTCAGCAGGCTAGGCTGCATCCCTGGTGAATGTGGATAGAAGATGTTTCGGGTCCAGATCCTCCTTCAGACGGGTGATGATACGGGTTGGGACTATTCATCAAGCTCAAGCAGTCTGAAGAAGGGTTCTGATCTGAAAAGTCAGCGTTCCATGTTCTCCAACATTACTGCCTAACCTGTTGAATTACTCCAGTACTTTGTGTCTTTTTTAAGGCAATGGTGCTTCCCAATAGTTTCAATGAGTTTGAATTGAATGCCTTTTTGTCCTCCATTTTGGCTTCAAACATATAGAGAATGTGAAAAAGAATAAATTATGACAAAGTTATAGTCATAGAATCATGGACCATGGAAACAGTCCCTTCGGCCCATCATGTTCATGCTGACCAAGCTGTACTATTTATGCCAGCCCCATTTCCCTGTGTTTGGGTCGTATCCCACTAAATCTTTCTTGTCACCCTTTCAAAATGTCTTTTAAGTTATTTCATTCTAATTATTATTAATTTCACCACTGAATCGTACAATTAAAAGTATAAATTTACAAGTGATTGTGCCATCTACCACAAATGGTTCTACACAATAAAAATGAAAAATGTTGGTTTAACTGGACTGCAGGAAATTTTGCTCAGTAAGGTTAAAGTCATAACTGGTTAAGCCATTACAGGTACAGGGCATAAAGTCATAACAGGTTAACATGTATAAGATCATGAGAGGAATAGATCAGGTAGGTGCACAGTGTCTCTTGCCCCGAGTAGGTGAATTGAAAACATTTAATAGGAATCTGAGGGGTATCTTTTTCATACTAAGGGTAGTCAGTGTATGGAACAAGCTGCCAGAGGAGGTAGTTGAGGCTGGAACAATCCCGACATTTAAGAAACAGTAAGATGGTACATGGATAGGACAGATGGCAAGTGGCATTGGTGTAGCTGGGGCATGTTGGCCGTTGTGGGCAAGTTGCTCCGAAGGGCCTGTTTCCATAATGTATCACTCTGTCTCATTGTGCCGTGCTGGTTATTTCAGCAGTGAGGATGTCATGTGTGACACCAAGTACATCAAGTTAATAAACAGAAATATGAGCTATTGTCCTTTGCATGTTGCACCATTGCCTGGGTGTGATTGCAAAGAGCATTCTGATTTCAAGGCTTGAGACTGCTATAAATAGCTCAAACTGTTTTGTTAAAGTATCTGAAGGTTGCAGAGACATTCACAGTGCCCTCCATAATGTTTGGGACAACAACCCATCATTTATTTATTTGCCTCTACTCCACAATTTGAGATTTGTAATAGAAAAAATCTCATGGTTAAAGTGCACATTGTCAGATTTTAATAAAGGCCATTTTTCTACACTTTGGTTTCACCATGTAGAAATTACAGCAATGTTTATACATAGTCCCCACATTTCAGGGCACCATAATGTTTGGGACACAGCAATGTATTGTAAATGAAAGTAGTCAGGTTTAGTATTTTGTTGCATATCCTTTGCATGCAATGACTGCTTGAAGTCTGTGATTCATGGACATCACCAGTTGCTGGGTGTCTTCTCTGGTGATGCTCTGCCAGGCCTGTATTGCAGCCATCTTTAGCTTGTGCTTATTTTAGGGGGCTAGTCCCCTTCAGTTTTCTCTTCAGCATATAAAATACATGCTCAATAGGGTTCAGATCGGGTGATTGACTTGGCCACTCGCGTATAGACCACTTTTTAGCTTTGAAAAACTCATTTGCTGCTTTAGCAGTATGTTTGGGGATCATTGTCTTGCTGTAGAATGAACCGCCGGCCAATGAGTTTTGAGGCATTTGTTTGAACTTGAGCAGATAGGATGTGACTATACACTTCAAAATTCATTATGCTACACCATCAGCAGTTGTATCATCAATGAAGATAAGTGAGCCAGTACCTTCAGCAGCCATACATGCCCAGGCCATAACACCCGCACCACTGTATTTCACAGATGAGGTGGTATGCTTTGGATCTTGGGCAATTCCTTCTCTCCTCCATACTTTGCTCTTGCCATCACTCTGATATAAGTTAATCTTCAGCTCATCTGTCCACAAGACCTTTTTTCCAGAACTGTGATTGTTATTTTAAGTCCTCCTTGGCAAACTGTAACCTGGCCATCGTATTTTTTTGGCTAACCAGTTTGCATCTTGCAGCGTAGCCTCTGTATTTCTGTTCATTAAGTCTTCTGTGGACAGTGGTCATTGACAAATCTACTCCTGAAGAGTGTTTCTGATCTGTCGATCTGTTTGGGGATTTTTCTTTATTATAGAGAGAATTCTTCAGTCATCAGTTGTGGAGGTCTTCCTTGGCCTGCCAGTCCCTTTGCGATTTGTAAGCTCACCAGTGCTCTTCTTTATAATGTTGATTTTGGTAAGCCTAAGGTTTGGCTGATGTCGCTAACAGTTTTATTCTTGTTCCTCAAATGGCTTCTTTGACTTTCATTGGCACAACTCTGGTCCTCATGTTGATAAACAGCAATAAAGGTTTCCAAAGGTGATGGAAAGACTGGATGAAAGACTAGGTGCTGAGAGCTCTCTTATACCTGCATTAAGGAGGCAATTAAACACACCTGAGCAATTACAAACACCTGTAAAGCCATGTGTCCCAAACATTATGGTGCCCTGAAATGGGGGGACTATGTATAAACACTGCTCTAATTTCTACATTGTGAAACCAAAATGTATAAAAATGGCCTTTAATAAAATCTGACAATGTGCACTTTAACCACATGTGATTTTTTTTCTATTACAAATCTCAAATTGTGGAGTACAGAGGCAAATAAATAAATGATGGGTCTTTGTCTCAAACATTATGGAGGGCATTGTATAATATTAAATTTACTCCGATCCTTTGAGTTTTCAGCAGGATAAAATGAAACGTTTAAATGGTTAGACATATAATTTTGCGATCCGCCGGCTGACTTATTTTATTAGGTGGTAGGTGGTACATTGATGGGTAGGTGGGTCCTCCACTTTACTTTGTTTCAGCAGATTGTAATCCGTTGTGCAAGGCCTGTGGATGAAGACGATAGTGGAGGTGTACCACAATTTTATTTTTGAGGGTTTGGTCTTCATCTTGGGACTTGGAGGCACGTTCCTCGATGCAAGGCTATTGGTAAATGAGGGGACCAAAACTTTGTGGTACACCAAGTCTGATCACAATGAATGGATGTGCTGTGTAGTTATAGCAAAACGTACTACCTTTGTGCTCCTTTACTTTGCCATATTAGGTTTGGCTGATGTCGCTAACAGTTTTAATCTTGTTTCTCAGTCTCATAATGGCTTCTTTGACTTTCATTGGCACAACTTTGGTCCTCATGTTGATAAACAGCAATAAAAGTTTCTTACCCTGATGGAAAGACTGGAGAAAAGACTAGGTGCTGAGAGCTCTCTTATACCTGCATTCAATTTTGTGTGGCTGCATGCTAACTTTAGGATTTATTAAGTACGAGTGTTAATAATGGTTCAATTGCAGTGCTCAATGGGGAAATTGATAAATATCTGAAAGAAAAAACAAAGCTCAGGGATGTGGAGAGAGGATGGATAGTGTTAGGATTGGCTGGAGTGTGTTGGATACATTCTGCGCTGTGTGGCCTCCTCTTCTGTAACCTCTCATTTATCCCGCCACTCTTCCAGGCAGGCGTTTCAAATTCTGATGTCGGCTGGCTGAATTTGCCAACCTCCAGTCTAATCTTTCACCTTGTGACCCTCTGTGCCATTTGTTCATGGATCTTTTCATAGCAAAGCAGAAACTATCCCTCCAGATGTCTCATGTTAAATGGAAGGGGAATTGCCAAATCCTGAACACAGTCCATCATTTGTTCAATTGTTATTCAAAATGGTTAATTAGAGCATTGTTGTACTGATTTTGTTTCTGTCAGCAATACGCTGCTGCAATAGAATCATTAACAATGCCACTAGCTTTTGTGTAAAATCTGATCATCAAATGTTATTGTAGATATGGATAAATAGTATTATCTGCAGAACTGACCCACGATCGCCTGACCAATTTTCATTTCCACCCTTCATTAACTGAAACTCATCCAAAACTCTGCCTAGTCTTAACTCTCACCAATTTCCCACTTACCCGTCACCTCTGTTCCTGCTCAACTACACTGGCTCCCGCTTGAACAGTACCTCAATTTAATGATTCGATTTAATGATATAACATACAACAAATTGTCCTCCGACATTTTCGCTACCTCCAACTAGATCCCACCACTGGCCACATCTTCCCATCTCCTCCCCTTTCGGCAAAGACGGCTCCCTCCGTAACTCCTTGGTCAATTCGTCCCTTCCCACCCAAACCACCCCCCCCCCCCCCCCATGGTACTTTCCCTTGCAACCGTAGGAAATGCTACACTTGTTGCTTTACCTCCCCCCTCAACTCCATTCAAGGACCCAAGTAGTCTTTCCAGGTGCGGCTGAGGTTCACCTGCACCTCCTCCTACCTCATCTATTGCATCCGCTGCTCTAGGTGTCAACTACTCTACATGGGTGAGACCAAGCGCAGGCTTGGCGATCACTTCACTGAACACCTCTGCACAGTTCGCAACAACCAACCTGATCTCCCGGTGGCTCAGCACTTCAACTCCCCCTCCCATTCCGAATCCACCCTTTCTGTCCTGGGCCTCCTCCATTGCCAGAGTGAGTCCCACCATAAATTGGAGGAGCAGCACCTCATATTTCGCTTGGGTAGTTTACACCCCAGCGGTATGAACATTGACTTCTCCAATTTCAAGTAGTTCTTGCTTTTTCCCTCCTTCCCCATCCCTTCCCAGCTCTCCCACAGCCTACTGCCTCCGCCTCTTCCTTTCTTCTTCCCACCCCCCCCCCCCCAAACTGAAGAAGGGTCTCGACCCGAAACGTCACCCATTCCTTCGCTCCATAGATGCCGCCTCACCCGCTGAGTTTCTCCAACTTTTTGTCTACCCTCAATTTAACGATGATTGTTTCCACTCTGGACATCACCTCACTATCTCTGCAACTTTCTCCAGCTCTGCAACACTCCTATAATTATAAATTCCTTTAAACATCCAACTTGTTGTGTATCTCTCTTCCTTCATTCCACCATGTGCCAGCTGTGTTTCAACATTTAGGCTGGTCCCTCGGGTCCTGAAATCCTCTCCCAAACTTTCTTGTTCCTGTTGTTTGAAAACATCTTTCGTCAAGCATTTAACACGGCTCTTTTTTTGGTGTACAATTTGGTAAACTTTATGTAATTGAAGCTTGTGTCATGATACTTGGGACCGAGCGATACAGCATGGAAGTGAGCATCTCGCTCTGTTGACTCTACTCTGACCATCAAGCACGTGTCTCCCAAAAATTGCTCCCTTTTATTCTCCCCAGATATTACTGCGTACATGCACTGGGAGGAGGGGGGGGGAGGGGAGAGATTCATAGTAGATCAGTGGCTCCCAACCTTTTTCGTCTTGTTTACCCCAGGCAACTTTAATAGCATGTAACAATGTTATTTCACTTCTTTATGAGCAACTAATGATGAACAGATACCGGTATATCAGAACCAAACACAGTCAGTCAATGAGAGAAAATTATGTACAAATCCAGAATCAACAAATTTACCCCCTGGGTAAGCAAAATTTACCCCCGGAGGTAAATTTACCCCAGATTGGGAACCCTTGTAGTAGACAGTTAACCCACTGATCTGCATGTCTTTAGGATGTGAGAGGAAACCAGAGCATCCAGAGAAAATCCACGTTGTCACTGGAGAGTGTACAAATTCCACACAAGCAGCAGCAGCACCAGAGGTCAGGATTCAACCCGGTGTTTCACTGGTGGTGTGAGGCAGCAGCTTTACTAGCTGTGCTGCTGTGCCGGATGTTTCGCTAATTGGAGCAGCAAGTAATGCAGGATATTAGTGTAAGAGACGTTCCTCTGCCATTAAGATGTCTAATCTCCCAAGACGTTTAGAATCGGGTCTAGGACATGTAGAAGATCTGTTATAATTGAGCTGAAAATGTTTACCAATCCTAATGCAGGTTGCATATGTTTGTGAACTGGTTAACTTTAACTTTAGTGCGGAAGGTATTGCACAAGTAAAACCTATTTCCAAATGCTGCTTTTGTCTTTGATTGCGGCATGCCATTTCCTAGTTTGTAAACCACATTAGAATGTAAACAGCAAATATAAAATGAAGCGTGCCGTTTGAATACATTGACATTCCACTCCCCCTTTATGCGAAGCCTCTGGTTCCTTCTGTTCTTCCACGTTTTTGTTGGAGTTGTTTAAGAAGTGCAAATAACATGTTGCAGGGCTTTCTAACATGATTGCTCAACAATATCTTGCATTGTTTCACATAGAACCCCTTGGGTTCGTCTGTCCAGTGTGTGGAAATCTACATTGCATGTAATGGAGCTTATTAATGAAGGCAAAATTGGAAACAGATGCTTTTATGAAGTTGGGAGAGAGGAGGAATGGCAAAGGAATTTAAAGAATTTTGTGATCTTTTAGCAGTGGGTTAGAAAAGTGATCTGTATTCTGGAGAGACGAGGAACAGCAGATGCTGGTTCACAAAAAAAGAACCAATTGCTGGAGTTACTAAGCGGGCCAGGCAGTATCTCTTGGGAGTGTGGATAGGTGACGTTTCGGGTTGGAACCCATCTTCAGTCTCAAACATTGTCTATGTTTTCGAGAGATGCTGCCTGACCTGTTGAGTTACTCAACGCTTTGCCTTTATCTGCATTCTGGAATTGGTGTAAGAGATAGTATAGAAAACCTAAAGAAAATATCTCAGATTGGGAGAAGGGGAATGAGACTGTTAAAATTGTACTTTATCTGGAATATAATGTTGAAAGGTTTTAGTAGTAGGGGGAGGGGAGGGGGTCAGGGTATAAGAAATCATTTTTCTGGATTTTGCTGTAGAATAGAGAAATAATATTAGAAAGAACATTTGTTTGTGCTCTGCATATTTAAGGCTTCTTTATTGTTTGGTACATAGAATGGTTCAATTGATACGCAGGTTTAATTAGTTTATTTGTTAAAGGGTTATTCTACACACCAATAATAGTGTATATCAAATATGTTGTCAAATGCACATTGTTAAACCTGTGCAGCATGCTGTTACGTCTTGGGTATGGACTAGGGGTTCTTGCTTTTGATCATTGTATTTGAAATTTCTCAGATTAAATATTTTATTTTTGTTTTGTGCTCTTGAATCCCATACTTCGCTCAGTTTTAAGCGGCGATGGCATGAAATAAGGGTTGGGATGTTATGTTAAACATGTCTGACATGTTATGCCTGAAGAAGGGTCTCGACCTGAAAACCTCACCTGTTCCTTCTCTCCAGAGATGCTGCCAGTCCCGCTGAGTTACTCCAGCATTTTGCCCCTACCTTCATGTTATGTTAAACCACTGGTTTGGCCATACGTGAAATATTGCATGCAATTCTGGTCACCATACTAAAGGAAGGATGTGATTACACCGGAGAGAGTGCAGAGGAGATTGGCCAGGATTGGAGGACTACAGTCATGGGAGAAATTAGATTGCTGGCTTGCTTTCCCTGGAATGAAGGTGGAAGACAGCTGAGATGGTGTCAAAATCTTTTTACAATGGTAGGGATATCAAAACAAAAGGAGGCTATAAGTTAATGGTGAGAAGAAGGACTTTTAATTTTTTTTATATACAGAGTGGTTGAAATCTAGAATGCATAGCTAGAGCACATAGAATCAAACCAATTACTACATTTAAGAGGCATTCGGACAGACATCTTAAGTAGGTGGGGCGTAGAAGGATACCCACTTAAATGAGATTGGTGTAGGTGGATGAAAGGTTTCATTATGGATATGGTGGGTTAGGGGCCTGTTTCTGTGCTGTCCAACTCTGACTATATCTAATACTTTGGTGCATTAGAACCATGGGAGGATGCAATTTCATTTTTATCTTTCCCGGGAAGGAAGCTCTCTTTCTAACTTTTGGGGTTGTCCAAACCGAAACAGCTTGTACCAGAGACTGACTTTTATATTAAAAATTTGGATCAAGGAATTCACTTCTGTGATTAACTACCATGGCTGAAATTAGTGTATTTTTCTTGATTAGGTTCACATATTTTCCCAGATCACATTACAATTCATTTCAGCAATGAAGGAGAAATGTTGTCCTCATTTGTCCTTTGGTTCTTTTGCCAATTGTTCTATATCTACTGATTACCACCTCGTCTGGCAGAAGAAAATATCTCTGTTTACTATATTAAAACACTTCAGAACTTTGGATGCTCCTGTTAACTCTCCCCCTCATTTTTACTACCCTGAGAGAATAATCTTCCTTCCTCATAACATTCTGTTAAATCATCTCTGAACCCTCTCCAGGGTCTTGAAATCTTTCCTGAAGTACAGTGCCCAGAACTATATGTACCAAGCAAAGGCTTAAAAGATTAATTTACAAAGATTTAACATAATGTCATTATGAGAGAGTTTTCCTACCAAGAGACTAAACAGTTTGGTCGTGAATCCCTTAAGACCATAAGACATAAGAGCAGAATTAGGCCATTCAGCTCATCGAGTCTACTCCGCCATTCAATCTTGGCTGATCTATTTGCCGTCTGAAGAAGGGTCTCGACCCGAAACGTCGCCTATTCCTTCTCTCTATAGATGCTGCCTCAACCGCTGAGTTCCTCCAGCATTTTTGCCTACCTTTGATTTTTCCAGCATCTGCAGTTCTTTCTTAAATATTTTCTGTCTCAACTCTGTTTTCCTACCTTCTTCCCATAACCTTTGACACCCTTATTAATCAAGAATCTGTCAATCACCACCTTAAAAATACACATTGTCTTGCCATCCACCACTGTCTGTGGTAATGTAATCCACAGATTCACCACCCTCTGGCTAAAGAAATTCCTCTTCATCTCCATTTTGAAGGTATGTCCTTTTATTCTGAGGCTGTGCCCTCCGGTTCTAGACTCTCCCATTAACGTAAACATTCTTTACAGGTCCACTCTATCTAGGCCTTTCATTATCTGGTAGGTTTCAATGAGATTCCCCCCCTCCTCATACATTAACCTATTCATCCCCGGGATCATTCTTGTAAACCTCTGAACATTCCAAACCCAGCACATCCTCAGACAAGGGCTCTAAAAATGCTCACAATATTGCAAATGTGTCCTCACCTGCACCTGATAAAGCCTCAGCATTATATCCTTGTTTTTGCATACCTTATCAAATGCCTTCTGAACATCCAAGTAAACAACTTCCATTGACTTTCCTTTGCCTATCCTGCCTGTTATCGCCTCAAAAAACATGCTGACTTTGGCCAATTTTATCACATGCTTCCAAGTACCCTGAAACCTCTTACTTAAGAATCCTCATATTGAAGAAGGGTCTCGGCCCGAAACCTCACCCATTCCTTCTCTCCAGAGATGCTGCCTGGCCCGCTGTTACCCCAGCATTTTGTGTCTACCTTCGATTTAAACCAGTTCTTTCTTACTCACCTCATCCTTAATAATGGACTCTAAAATTTTACCAGCCACAGAAGTCAAGCTAACTGGTCTATAATTTCCTTTCTTTGCCTCCCTTCTTACACAGTGGATTCACATTTGGTTGTGTGGAATTATCTGCCCTGCTGGGTTGTGGAGGCTCGATCATTGGATGTATTTAAAGTGGAAGCAGATCAGGAAATAAGAGGGTTCGGCGAAATGGCACAAGAGGGGATGAAGCCAGCATAGATCAGTCATGGTGAGGTCGGCTTGAAGGGCCTGATGTACTACTCCTGCTCCTATTGCATTCTTCTTTTAAAAGCTAAGGATCTTTATTCATTTCAATGGACGTCATTTATCCTTTGTGCATTCCCCTTTGAAAGTGTCTATTTAGTTTATACTGCCAGTCCTGGTTCCTTCTTTCAAAATTACAGAACCAAATCAAATTATTATTATTTAACGCAGCTACAAGTTATGAAATGTTTTATTGTTTAATGCACGAAGTGCCCCAAGAGATGTTGCAGTATTTGATGTGTACTCCTTCAAGTTAGAATTTGTATTTGTTCTCCAAGGGATCTAATATTCACTATACCTGGTACTCTGAATTGTTAATATTGTACATGGTGATCTTTATTGCACTTGCTAGCTAGTGCCACATTAAAATAATTCGCTGAATTAAGGAATAGATGAAGAAAATCTGCGGACATATCTCCAATGATGCATAATCAGTTGAATACTCCATTCTTTTGTTTTTTTTCCTTTCCCCCTTATTACTTTCTATCTATATAAAAATTAAAAAAATATATAGAAGTACAATTACTATACAATTGTTAATATAAATGATATTAATAATGCATGACTATAACAAGCAAAATGCTTTTTATTATGTATTTACTTCTAATAAAAACATTTATTAAAAAAATAAAGAAATAATTCGCACAAACACATCTTCCACTCTTTATAACCAGAGTGGCAGTAAGCCATCCTTGACCCCAAGGGATTGCTGATGATGATGACTCTTAAAGTATTGATTTTCCTCTCGCGAGGCAATGTAAATATAATGAGGCCATGCACAAACCAGCAACTGTTTCCATCTTTAGTGGTGCTCTGTAAATGTCTTTTCACTTGTAAATAAACATTGTTGCTGAATGGATACTATTGTGATGACTGTAACTCGAATAAGTGTGTTGGAAGCAACTGCAGATGCTGGTTTACACCAAAGATATACTCAATGTTGGAGTAACTCAGCGGGACAGGCAGCATTTCTGGAGAGAAAGAATGGGCGATGTTTCGTTTGAGACCCTTCTTCATCACTGAGTCAGGGGAACGGGAAATGAGAGAGGTAGACGGCGATATAAAGAGATATAGAACAAAGAAAAAATGTATGCAAAACAATAATGATGATCAAAGAAACGGTCCATTGTTTGCTGTGGGCTAGGTGAAAATGATTTACACCTAGCCCACACCTAGATAATGAAACTCACCAGGGGAGGAACAGAGAGAGAGGGAAAACAAGGGTTACTTGAAGTTAGATAAATCAATATTCACACCACTGGCCCTAGTGCAAAGTAAAAGATATTGCATTTCATTGACTCATGAAGTACGGTCAGTAATTGTGACAATGCATCTTGATGTGCCCTCTTGATAAATTTAAGCATTGTGGTGTATGGAAGTAGACTACGACAAAGTATTGAAGTGCATTGTAGATCTTTAAATCTCTTGCGTTAGGGTGAGAGGATGAGAAAGATAAACATAGGTTGATGAAGCCACGGTGTGTGTGTGGGGCAAGAACACTGCAAATTGGGATATCTGAAATTAGAAAATGTAATGCTCATGTTTGTAAGCTGCCCAAGTGGAATATGAGTAAGAAGGAACTGCACATGCTGGTTTAAACCAAAGATAGACACAAAAAGCTGGAGTAACTTCTTCCAGAAGGGTCACGACCCGAAACGTCACCCATTCCTTCTTTCCAGAGATGCTGCCTGTCCCGCTGAGTTAGTCCAGCATTTTGTGTTTTGTCAAGTGGAATATGAAGGTAGACCAAAAATGCTGGAGAAACTCAGCGGGTAAGGCAGCATCTATGGAGCGAAGGAAATGGGCGACGTTTCGGGTCGAGACCCTTCTTCAGACTGATGGAATACGAGATGTTCTTCCAATTTGGATTTTTTGCCTTGCTTAACAATTGAGAAGGACAAAGTGAGACAGATCAGTGTGGGAATAGGAAGGAGTACTTAAATGAGCTTGTGTGGTCTCTGTGAGGAAAAAGGGAGAACATTCTAGTGTTAATAAGGCATTGTTAAAGGGGTGAAGGTGAAGTACTGTGACTGTGGTGGAACACTGCATTACCCAGGGGAGCACCGTGGTGAAAAGAAAGGCCTGTTATCATTTGGGACCATTAGATAATCAATTCATTACATTAGGGACCTCAGAGGTTTGCAATTATTTTTAACATTGTTAAACACTGTGTTGAGTTACTACATGGCTCCAATGAAAGATTTTGAAAGTCATTATTGTGAAGAAGCACAAAATAATTTTCAGTGGCTTTCAGGGCTCTCTCTTCATATATAGCTGGTGTTTTTCTAGAATGGCATGTTTGCACAAATGCCTGTGGGTTAATAGGCAGTGCAGTTCAACAGGAACACATTGTCTGAAATATTTTCAGACACCGTGATAAGTTGTCATGGAAGGTAGAAACCTTGAGATCATGAATTTTATGGGAGATATACATGATTAATTCCCCTGCTTGCAAAAATAATTTTCATTGTAGTACTTTAGTTTACATGGCAGTTTTCACAACTGCATGCTATCCAGAGCGCTTCAAACATTGTAAGCAGATCCTGCTGCCAACTTGCATATATTTAACGTGTTCATTTCAGACTTCATTTTTGTGACGCAGTCCAGTCTAAACACTGTCAATGGGATCTCAATTCTAAAATGTTATTTCAGCTTGTCTATTTGGTTTCTCTCTCTTCATCACTGCATGGGCTTGCTATTAGATTAGGTTGGCTGTTGCCATTCATCCTTCAAAACTCCTGTCTTGAAACAATTTTATTTTTCCTCCTCCCTGGATTGGCATAGTTGCATTCTGTTGTGGGAATCGTCAAGCATGTGTCCTGCATCATCCACAACATCAGTGCGAGATTTCATTTGCATGTCCTGCTTTTAAAAAAAAAAAAAAATCCTGATTGCTTTTTATTTAAATAAGTAGGTATTTGGTTTCAGAATTTCAAGATTTATACACTTTTTCACAGGGAGGCTGTTTACTTTGCATTCTTCAAATGCTTTGCAAGTTCCTTTCCTCATCCAGACCGGTTTTGGTATTGGTTTATTGATTGTATTTGTCTTTTTCTTACACCTGGATTTCACAGCTCGTTTAAATAATTTGGAATGAAACAGGTCTTCAGAATGAGCATTGTGTAAAATAGTTGTACACTAGATCAGCCTCCTGCTTGGAATTTTTTTTTGTGAATTTGTTTACTTCACCAGAGCTATTGGAGTAGGGATTTATAATTAACTCCAGTTTTGTGTGGTGAATGATTAACAGCAGAAGCTTGTTGCTCTCCTCTATCTGAACTAAACAGCCCTGGTAAGCTGCAGTGTATGTTGCTGCTTCACAATCTCCAGCTGTTGGACTGCAGACAAATCGCACATTACACGCAAGTTCATGTGGACCTTTGTGTGCACTCAATTTTTATAAACCATAATTAAGTCTCCCTTCGCGCCTTTACCATGATTACCCTAGACAGTCTTGTACAAACCCACTATCAGAAAGAAAATGACTTTACTGTTTCACTTTTTTTCCCCTCTCTTAGTGTTAGTGACAGGAAGCCAAATATTTAGTTTATCCAGGCTGGTATGTGTGTGTTACAGAAACGGATGTTGCTCCATAAGAGAGTAACTTTTTGACTGAGGTTAAAGAAAATGCATGCCTGCTGATTTAAAAAAAAAAGTAGAAAGGTTTTGTCAGAATATTCTTCTCGTATCACTCCCCAGCTCACCTAAACTTGAGGAAGGAACTGCAGATGCTAGTTTACACCGAAGATAGACACAAAATGCTGGAGTAACTCGTCGGAACATGCCTGTTCTGCTGAGTTAATACAGCATTTTATGTCTATCTCTACCTAAACCGCATTGAATTTGGAGAGACAGATGCTGGAACCTTGAACAAAAGTGCTGGAGGAAATCAGAAGGTCAGGCAGCACCTGTGGATGACATAGATAGATGATGTTTCAGGGCAGTTTAAAGAAGGGTTCAGATCTGAAATGTCACCTAATTATTTTCTCGTAGATGTTGCCTGACCCGCTGAGTTCTTCCAACATTTTTAAGATGGTGAAAAACGTCAGTATTTTACACAGGCACTTCAGCCCCTCATCCACAACCTTAAAAACCAAGCCGTGCCAGGGCCAGTTGAGGCCATTTGCTTCCTATTTTAGCTGATCGATAGCCAGTGGTATCTTTCAATTGTTCTTCAAAGGATATGGGCACCACTGGCAAGGCCAGCAGTTATTACCCAGAGTTGAATGCCCACATGAAGGTGGTCTTATGCCAGCATGTTCAACTACTTCAGGGAAAGGCATGTTAAAAAAAACCACCATCATCTAGACAGACAGACAGACGCGCGCGCACACACACACACACACACACAAAAGCACACAGCTCAACACAGTCAAGTCAAGAGAGTTTTAAAGAAGGAACTGCAGATGCTGGAAAATCGAGGGTACACAAAATGCTGGAGAAACTCAGTGGGTGCAGCAGCAACTATGGAGCGAAGGAGATAGGTAACGCTTCGGGCCGAAACCCTTCTTCAGACTCTTCAAACAGTCAAGAGAGTTTATTGTCATGTGTCCCAGATAGGACAATGAAATTCTTGCTTTGCTTCAGCACAACAGAATATAGTAGGCATGACTACATATCATATCAGTGTGTCCATATACCATTATATAAATATATACACACATCAATAAATAAGCAGATAAAGTGTAAATAAACAGATAATGGTCTATTAATGATCAGAGATTTGTTTCAGATGAGTTTAATAGCCTGATGGGGGGGGGGGGGGGGTGATTGCAGATGTGTGGAATAAGTGACAAAGGCTAGAGATAAGGCTGTCGGAGGGGGAGATGAGGAATGAAATGTCAAACCAGAGGGCGGGATATGGGTGGAAGGGGGATAGGTGGGTGAGGAAGGAAAGAGGGTGGGACAAATGATATGCATGGGAATGAGAAAGGACTTTGGGTGGGGGGTTATTACTTAAAATTGGATAAATCAATGTTCATACCATTTGCTCGTCAGTTACCCAAGCTGAATATGAATCCTCCAGTTTATGTGTGCATTCCCTCCACAGATGGTCCTCCAGCACTTTGGGTTTTGGTCAGGATTCCTGCATGTGCACTTCCTTATGTCTCCAAAGATCTGACTATGTTTTGTTCACTACCTGATCATTGTGGAAGGAGGAGGACTGTAATGATATAACTGCATTAACAGTTTGGATTGTGATGGTCTTTTTAAGAAAAAAAGCATTTGTTTGCCTCTGCTTGCTGTATATTAAATTGCAAGATCTTGTCTGTGGGTAGATGAAGTACTGTTGCAATAGATTTGAGAACAATGAGAGTGGTTGAAAAAGAGATCTGATTTGTTTAGAGTTTTGGTTGCAATGCTGCGGTGCAGTTTGCCGTGATTTGAATATTTCCGTTAATTACATGCTATCTGACTGAAAGTCGGCGACACTCTTGACAGTGGGGTATTTACACTGGCTTCTTTCCCTCGTGGTGCTTGGTGAGAGGAGAATAAACAAAAACATCTGCTGTGTATTCTCGTTTGTTGTAAAACCGAACACGCAGCTCTTTAAAGGAATGATCTGCTGTGAACCTTATTAATGGACATTGTAATAATGGTTGTATGATGAACTTGAGAATTGAGGGCAGAGAAAAGCATTGTGAATGACATTTTAAGTGCTGCTTTAGATTGTGCAGTCATGGTTGACTTAAAGCAGCTGCATGCCAGAAACGAGGCTTAACTGATGCTTTATACACTGAAAGAATAGTTAACCATTAACATTTTCCTGTGGTGGCATCTCCTTTTTCCCCAGCAGCCGTATAAATTGTACCCAAGAGTTTTTTTCCCTCCATTTTCTGTCTGGTATACTCTCTCTATTTTTGATTCGTTTTTTCTTTGGCGTGGAAATAGGCCCCTTGGCCCACCGATTCTATGCCAACCAATGATCACCGGTACACTAGTTCTATGCTACACTACACACTAGGAGCAACTTATAGAAGCCCAGAGAAAAACCATGCGGTCACAGGGAGAACGTACAAGTCAGGATCAAACCCGGGTCTCTGGTGTTGTGAGGCAGCAACTCTACCACTGTGCCACCCTAAATCTATTCCCCTTTCCTCAACTGTTGATTGTTTCAGCATGTAGATAGCTGGACTCCATTCCAAGCTGGTATGGTAGCAAGGTCACTTGACCAGTCTGCAGTCAATGGCCTGGTGACACTAGCTTGAATGCATGGCAGTTGAAAAATAATTAGGTAAGGATTTAAAAAAGCAAGTAAGAGTAACCATGAGGCTGTGGTTTTGCGATAAATACCCATCATGTTCACCAACGTCCTTTGTGAAGGAAATCTGGCATTCTAATTACACTCTGGCCAATATGTGATTCCTGACCCCCCTCATAGAACAAACAATACATCACAGGAGATAGACGCAAAAAGCTGGAGTAACTTGGTAGGTTAGACAGCATCTCTGGAGAAACGGAATAGGTGACATTTTGGGTTGAGTCCCTTCTTCAGAGGAGCAGGTCCCTCTGCCCACAATGTCTGCGCTGAACGCAGTGACAACCTAAACTAAACTCATCGAGCCTGCACTTGATCCATACTCCTCGATTCCCTGCGGTGGTTATGTGGTTGAATCATAACCTCCTCCTTTCAAGGTCAGTTAAAGATAATGAATGGTAGCCTTTCCATTGATCTCATGAACAAATAAAAAATATCTTTGTAATACAGAAAAAATGACCACAGTGAGCATCACAAATGTTTACAGTGTCCATTGGTGAGTATTGTTACTGGGTGGTTTGGGAACCCAGGCATATCTCCCCAACATCCATTGATGGGGGATACCTCCCCAATAAACCTAACGATAGAAAAGCATTTGCATTTTATACTGTAAATTCTCAACTTGAGGAGTCAAAGTGTTTTAGTACTTTTTAAATGGCATTTATTGTAATGTGGGAAGTGTGGAAAATTTATGTATGGTAAGGTTTCCCAGGATAACAACTATTTAAACTGTTCAAGTGATGTTGACTACATGTAGCAACCACTCCACTGCTTGTTTTTCACAATAGTGCAAAGGTCTTTTATATTCTCCAGAGTCTGGGGGGTGGAGTTGGGTGAAGAGTGGGTAGGTTAATACCATGCAGGAAACATGTTCCTGATGTTGGGGGAGTCCAGAACCAGGGGCCACAGTTTAAGAATAAGGGGTAAGCCATTTAGAACGGAGATGAGGAAACACTTTTTCACACAGAGCGTTGTGAATCTGTAGAATTCTCTGCTTCAGAAGGCAGTGGAGGCCAATTATCTGGATGCTTTCAAGAGAGAGTTAGATAGAGCTCTTAAAGATAGCGGAGTCAGGGGATACGGTGAGAAGGCAGGCACTGGGTACTGGTTGTGGATGATCAGCCACCGTCACAGTGAATGGCAGTGCTGGCTCGAGGGGCCGAAGGGCCTACCCTTGCACCTATTATCTATTGTCACTGGTTTAATGACCTGCTAAAGAAGATGCCCCTCAGACAATACAGCAGTCCTTCAATGCTCAGCTGAGTTTGTGCCCAGGTGTCGGGGATAGGGCTTGAACCTGGAGCTGCGGTGCTGTGATGGGAGCACTGCACAGCTCCACCACAGCTCTTTCTCTCATTCTGAAAACAAAAATAGATTGAGCAGGAAATTCTCAGGTCAGCAAGTATTATGGAGAGTGGTTATGTGGCATGCTGAATGTCTCTTATTTCATCTTCTATTTGGATTTTCAGCATTCATAGTTTTTATTGTTAGACTATTGCTTTCAGGCTTCATGTTCCAATGACATCCTCTAGCTCCCTGGCAACCCCTGATAAGGTCTGCTCTTCATATGGCCTTTGGACTCTTCTCCATTGTTTGTATATCTTTGGCAGCTAGTTATGGCAGGCTTTTGCGATCAATTCACTTCCATTTGTTTTTTTAATCTCGCCTTTCAGTCCTGCTCTGCCCCAGAGATTTGTGCTGTAGTGCCTTTACAGATTGGTTTAGTGATACAGCGTGGAAACAGGCCCTTCAGCCCTCGTGGAGTTCACGCCGACCAGCAATCCCCGTACACTAACACATGCCATACACTAGGGACAAGTTACAACTTTTACTGAAGCTAATTAGCCTACAAACCTACATGTCTTTGGAGTGTGGGAGGAAACTGGAGCACCCGGGGAAAACCCACGCGGTCAAGGGGAGAACATACAAGCTCCATATAGACAGCATCCGTAGTCGGGATTGAAACCAGGTCTCTGACACTGTGAGGCAGCAACTCTACCACTGTGCCATCATGCTGCCCTTGTAGTTTATATCCAGGAAACAGCATCAAAGATGCATAATGGTAATAAAACGGGTCTGGCAGCATCTGTGGAGGCAAAGGGATGGTTGATCTTTCAGGACAAAGCTCTGCATGGATTGGACTGCTCTGAGATTTCTCCAATTTTGTGGCAGTTTTGACATGCCATCCATTTAATAATGTCTCAATGCTTTCTACACTGGGTGGCTTACTGATGAGTAAGATCACACACAGTGGTACTATAATGTAGCATGGCTTTGCCATGGCATAGATGGACTGATTCAGAATATGTGATTAACAGCTGAGCCAGTGTAGTGCTCTAGAGTTTAGAAGAATAGGAGGTGATCTTGTGGAAGTCTACAAAACTCTACAGGAGACAAAAGGAATTGCAGATGCTGGAATCTTGAGCAAACAAATTACTGGAGTAACTCGGTAGGTCAGGCAGCATCTATGGAGGGAATGGATAGCTGATGCTGAAGAACTCCCTCCCTCTTCCTTCTCCCAAGAGGCACAGAAGTGTGAAACTAACTTCAAGGACAGTTTCTTCCCAGCTGTTATTAGGCAGCTGAACGGTCCTCTCACTAGCTCGAGAGCGATCCTGGCCTCCCATCTACCTCATTGGAAACCATACCAATAAACTAAAAACCGCAAAACCCCTTCTTCACCCATATCTCTGCACATCACTCCCTCAATATTTGATGGCCATGCGTGGTGGGCTGCATTGCATCCGTTGTGTTAGTCTCAGATGAAATACCAGACCTCGCAGATTCTTCATGGTGAATAATGTTCATGGACCCATGATAGCAAATTATTAAATGGATGGCATGTCAAAAAGTGAGTTGTATTTGCCTACCTCCCACATACCCATACACACTAGGATGCCACACTCTGATTATAAATTGTGAAATAATGTTGTTGGCCTAGCTAGTAAGAGGCTGGTGATGGTTTGGGAGTAACTGCAGTCCAAATGTAACATTTGCAATAGAACAAGGAACAGGACCAGGCTCTTCGGCCCACTGTCTGTGCCAAGCATAACGCCAAGAAAAAATAATCTCATCTGCCTGCATGTGATCCATTTCCCTCCATTCTCTGCATATCTGTATGCCTATCTAATAGTTAAACACCCAAAGTTGCCAAATTTGTGACATTGTTGTAAGATAGACAATGACTGCAGGACATGGATAAAGTACAAGCTTGAGCCAGTATCAGAAAAGCTCTCATCTCATAACCATCCCAATATCCAGAATAGTATTTTGTAGGGAAGTGGAATTGCAGGCAGTGTTTTAATCTATCCTTGTCCAACTCTGCGATGGAGTGGAATTGTCAAAGTGTGATCACCAGGAATGGTGGGAGTATGTATCGATTCCCTCACAATTCGCTGTGGCACTCTTGACTTCAAGGTGGATGACAGTTAGCTTGACTGAGACGGAATTGAACTTGGACTATTGCTTCACATATTGATCTCTTTGAAGCTCACTAATGTTTCTGACAATCGTGATTTCCTCTGGGCTGCAGCTTTTGTCTTTGCTGGAGATGGTTCAGAAAATGTAACACTTGTCGCTGTGCCTGATTCTTGCACCTGATTTACCTGTTTGGTAAGCAGTGTCTGCTTGTTGAAGTTGAGTCTGCAGCATTCCTTAGTGTACAAATGCCAAGTTGCAGAATAAATGTGGGTCCCGGCTTGAGAATCTGCGGCAGAAAATTAAAAAACAAACCCTGCAATTTCTTGCACATTCCTAATTTCCTTAGAAAGTGACTACCAGCTATGGAGTCATAGCGTGGAAACCTCGGCCCAGCTTGTCCGCACCGGCCAACATGTCTCAGCTACGCTAGTCTTCTTGCCGTTTTTGTTGTTTCCATTGTCGTTATTTTTTATCTGTTACGTTGGAGCTTCGCTCGGGCAGTGCGCTTGAAATTTCGTTGTATGTGTTTACAATAACAATAAAATGTAGTATTATTAGCATTTAGTCCATATCTTCCAAACCTGTCCAACTGTTTCTTAAATTTTCGGATAGCCCCTGCCTCAACTGCTGCCTTTGGCAGCTTATTCTATGCACCCACCACCCTTTGTGTGAAAAAGCAACCCCTCAGATTCATATATTTTTTAAATGTCCCCATCTTAAATCTATGTCCTCTGGTCCTTGATTCGCCTACTCTGGGCAAAAGACTGTGCATCTACCCGATCTATTCCTCTCATGATTTTATATATCTCTATAAAATTACCCCTCATTCTTCTGTGCTCCAAGGAATACAACCGACTCGACCTCTGCCTCTAACTCGGGCCCTCTAGCCCTTGCAAAATCCTCGTAAATCTTCTCTGTACCCTCTCCAGCTTGACATCTTTCCTATAACATGGTGCCCAGAACTGTACAGAATACTCTAAATGCGGTCTCACCAACGTCTTATACAACTGCACATGACCCCCCCCCCCCCCCCCAAATTCTATACTCAATACTCTGACTGATAACTGCCAATGAGCCAAGAGCCATTTTGACCACCCGACCTACCACTGATTCCACCTTCAAGGAACCAATGCACTTACACTCCTAGATCCCTCTGCTCTATAACACCTTCACTCTCTGCAAAACCACCCACTTTTGTATCATCAGCGAACTTGCCAATCTTGCTGTGTGTGTTCTCATCCAAATCATTGATGTAGATGACAAACAGTAACGGGCCCAGCATCGAACCCTGAGGCACACCACTAGTCACAGGCCTCCAGTCCGGAAAAAAAAACCGTTACCATCACCCTCTGCTTCTTTCCATGGAACCAATTTTCAATGCATTGAGTTACCCCACCTTGGATCCCATGTGATCTAACCTTCCGGTTTTCTGGAACCTATCTTCTGGAACTGCTGATCAAAATGGCAAAGGTATTTATTAATTCTGCATTAATTATTATTGACAGAGAAAGATAGCTAAGTGTTTAATTTACCCTTGGTGCACTGTCCTGATATGAAGTGCCTTTGACGATTATCAGACCATCATTATTGTATTGGTTTATTATTGTCATGTGCACCAAGACACATTGAAAAACCTTGTTTGTGTGCAATCAAGCCATATACAACACAACAGGTACGGCAAGAGAAATATACCAGAGTGCAGAATTTAGTGTGGCAGAGGTATAGCTTTGCAATTACAGAGGAAGTGCAGATATATATATATTTTAAAAGCACTAGGTGCAATGAGGTAGGTTGGGAAATCAGAATGTCATCCTTGCCTAATAGGAGCACCATTCAGTAGTGTGACTGAGGGAAGAAGCTGTTCATGAATCTGGTGGTATGTTTTCAAGCGTGTCTGCTGTCCAACAGGACAGGGAAGAAGACGGAATGACTGGGGTGTGAGTGGCCCTTGATTGATTGTTGGTTGTGGTGCAGGTGTAGTCAATTGGGGGGGGGGGGGGGATAGACCAGTCTCTGGGATGGACTTGGTTCCATCCACAACTCTGCATTGTCTTGCAGTCTTGAGCTGAGCCCAAGAGAGGTGAGAAAAACCTTAGGCTAGATTAGGGACAAAATATCAACAAAATCTATCACCTACCACTGAAGGGGTTCAACACAAGTTTTAAAAGACGTCCTGAAAGATACTCGTACCTGCCACTAAACACTGTCCAACTGAATTGTGCATCGTGTAATGAATAGTTTCTTCTGCATGAGCTGGCATCTTGTTATAAAAGTAAGCGACCATCCGAGAAAAGAACATTTATTATTCATTTATTCATGAAGTATTTTCTCTTATGTTCATTCCTCTGCCCTTATCCTTCACAGAGATGGAGAGAGAGAGTCTATTAATACTACATGCCAATATTGTTAAAATCTAGACTAGCATATGTAATGAGGATTAGTTGTTTCTCCAATTTGCTTTTGAAAGATATTAAAAATTCTGCTTTCCCCATTGTTTTAGATATTTTTTTATAAATAAAATCACAAACGACCCTTCACAATGGATTTGTCAACCCTGCCCGCCATTATTTTATGTTGATGTACAGAATACTCCCTTCTAGTTATAGACCTGCAACTAGTGAAAATAGTCATTCTTCTGTTTGCCTTCAACATTTTCTGCGCCTCTGATCTCTATCTTGCTGTCAGAAAAGACATGTCAGAATTTCTGATATCCTCGGTTGATGAGTGTTTCTCATCCCTGGAATCACATTGTGTATATCTCTACCTTCTCTTCGTTCCTGGGAATTTATAGTCGGGTTCATAATTTAAAATATGATGTCTTTATCCTCTTTGTAATATTGCCTCAACTACTCTTTTAAAATCATTTTTCAAATTAAAATAGACCATAAACAGGTCACTTTGCTGTAGCAGCATGTCAATATTGTGTACAGCTGCTGGTCTGCAGGGAATTGTGTGGGTGTTCGAAAGCTGTCAGGCAGTCAGAAAAGACAGTTCTCTATTGAGAACCAGAAGGGTGTATTTTTCAATTTCGACTTTCCTGTTTCACCATTTAACAAATGCCTGATTTTCCTTCCTTGAGATAAACCCTGCAGGAAGCAGCGTCTCGGGGGACAACGATAGACAGGATGTCGGTGCCAATCTGACCATCTTATTAGCAGGTCATATTCCCTGGGTGTGACTTTCCGTCTGTGTGGGCTGGGTGCGGCTGGCTTGACCGAGACTGCCAAGCATGACTCTGGGCTGCCAATGTGTACTTCATCTATGCATCATACCTCCTGGTCATTCGCATTGCTTCCATCAATCAGTTATTAATAGTCCTGATATTCCAAACCTATATTTTTCCACCATGAGAGAATTTATTTCCATCTTTTGTTTTTTTGCTGTGTCACCATGCATATTCTTAACAGAGTGCTTACTGTGGTGATGGGTCATATGCAAAACATTGACTTCCAAGACTCGGTCACAGCTTTCGGTAAGTATTTAAACTGTTAAAACAAAAGGAATTATTCTTTCATCAGCTGCCAGAAAATCGTACAAACATCATGTATAATCATATAAATGAATCTGAAGAAGGGTCTCGACCCAAAACGTCACCCATTCCTTCTCTCCGGAGATGCTGACTGTCCCGCTGAGTTACTCCAGCATTTTGCATCTATCTTCGGTTTAAACCAGCATCTGCAGTTCCTCCTTACACATTTATATTCATAATTTCCCATTGGGAGAATCTGTGGGCAGAATTCCAGCTGCTGATTGTACCTGACCCAGAATATACTTGTAAAAGCAATGAGCAGAATGAGATTCTTCTCCATTGTCACAATAAATGGCACATACGATACGACGGAACTTTATCCGGTTTCCTTCAGACCCATTGCCAAGACCTAGGAGAGTGCTCACAAATGGAGAATCTTAAAAACATAAGAAGAATAAATTAGAAAAATTGCTTTCTCTATCTAGTCATCGCCCCCCCCCCCCCTTGATTTTTCCTTTCTGTATATTACACAAGCAGTCACATGTAACTCTGCATTTGTCCAAAACTACTTCATGTCTCCAGAGACACTTCCAAACCTTTGGTTCCTCCCAGAAGCAGTGAGCATTGAGAAGGGAAATTTGTGTTGGAAGATGAAGTCCGAAGGAAATGTGGTTAGAAGCACTGTAGCAAGTCCTGGGATTGTTTTTTGGAATCTAGACCATTATATTTTGGTTTGTATTAACATCCTGGGCTCTGAATCTGATTATTTACAGGTCAGAATTCTGGATGTTAACAATGCAGAAGAATAAGTGAGCCTGAAGAGGCAGCCAAATGGCTGCATAATGAGGTAGATAAAATCTCATCAGTGCCAGACTAAATTTAATATAAAATGTCATAGCTTAATGTATTAAATTGCGAAATGTATCAATTTTTTGATGACAAAGGGTTGGAGGGGTGTTGGTAAACTTGGCATATGAGTGGTCCACTCGCTTGGAAGTGTAGTCAAAGTGTTTGCCTACTGAACCGCACTACCAGATTGAGAGAAGCAATGGATCAATTGCATCGAAACCACTGCTCCAATCACATTGTGTCGGTTATAGCATATTTTGGTCATAGAAGAGTTGTGGAGCTGCTACTTTACACTGGAAAATAGGGTTGCGAGGAGTTTGTTTAGAACAGGTGACCGAGCATTCACTGGGAAAGGATTGTGCAGGGGAATCATTCTCACGGGTCTGGAACTTTGCTTCAATACAGTGACATTGTGGCGAGGAGACAGAATTTCAAACCAGCAAGAGGCAAATGGGAGTGCTGAGAAGCAGATGAAGAACTGAGTAACATGATGCCAAGATAGTAAGCTCTCCCTCAGTCAGCAAGATGAAGGAGCTAGTTATTGACTTCAGGAAACAATCTGGTGTACATGCCCCTGTCTGCATCAATAGTACCAAAGCGGAGATGGTCGAGAGAAACTTCCTAGATGTGAATACCTTCAACAATTTGTCCTTGACAATCGCGCCTCACAGGACGGTTGCATCCTTTTGCACCCAAGCATTGAAGTTGCCTAGGAGAATAATTTTTCCTTTCAGTGAAAGTTCACAGTCGAAGTCCTCAGCTCCTAGAAAATGTCAGCAGCTGGTCTATACGCACTAATGATCATAGCTTGTTGGTTCTGCGTTAGTGAGTGGAAGGATCATAAGGCAACCACTGAGGTGGTGGCTGAGTCTCCAGACTAACTCAAACTCAATCATGCAGCTCACACTGTGACGGTAATAATTGTTGTTATGTTTGACCATGGACAAGGTATACCCGTTCTTTAAACGTGCCTTGTCTTGCCCGTCATGATTCACTCGTGATGCTAAAGCATTGGAATTCCTAGGCTTTGATAGCAGAGCAGCATTCCTGCCCATCACTGTTGAGATGGCCCGAGTGGAAGTAGTGTGTACCTGGGTTATTTCTACATTGGGCAGCCGTTGCACACCAGCTACCATACGGCAATCACTGAATGACGTCTTGATCGAGGAGATCCAAGATGATTGGCGAGCAAGCTCTGCTGTGTGGATACCTACAAGGAATAATCAACATGCCGGGTGGTCTTTGGAGACAGTAATAGACAAAACCATTTCAATGCACAAATTATTGAGCATGATATGCATTTGGCTACCAAATACTGTAACTTGGCTGTGTGTGTATGCTACAAGTTGTGTTTACATGTTTCTTTTCTGAATACCTATCCTCTGTCTTCTATAACTAAGCCAATTGTGTATCCAACTTACTGTGGATCCTATGTTACTACATTTTTTTTGAACCAACCTACCACGATGTACCTTGTCAAATACTTTATCAAAGACCATGCAGACGTCATCCATTCCATACACTGATCAATCGTCTTGTTCATTTTCTCAATTGGTTCAATCAGATCAGTGAGACTGGATCTTCCACCCACAATGCGATGGTGTTTATCCCTAATAAGTCCATGCTTTTACAAATGCGAGTAACTCCTGTCCTTAAGAATCTTCTCTTGCATTTTCCTTACCAGTGATGCAAGGCTCACTAGTCTATAATTCCCTGGTTTGTCTTTGTTGCCCATCTTAAATAAAGGGACAACATTGGCTATTCTACAGTTTTTTGGTACTTTGCCTGTGGATATGAGAAAACACAGATCTCTGTTTAGATCCCAGTAAAATCTTCCCTTGCCTCCCTCCTGGATCCTGTATCCTGGATTGTTTCCATCACCTCCTGGATACTTATCCACCTTGATATTTTTCCAGACAGCAAGCACCACCACCTTTTCAATATCGACATGTCTCAGAATATCAATGTACCTCTCTCTGGTCTCACATTATCCACGTTGTTCACCTTGGTGATAATTGGTGAAGTACTCATTTAAGACCAAATATGATCCCCATTCAAATCAACTCCTTTCAATTGTTAGTGTATCGGAAGGAAATGCTGAAAAAGTGTCTTGACTCAAAACGTCACCAATTCCTTCTCGCCAGAGATGCTGACTGTCCCGCTGAGTTACCCAGCATTTTGTGTCCACCTTCGATTAAAACCAGCATCTGCAGTTCTTTCCTACACAAAGAAATGCAGATGCTGGTTTAAACCAAAGATAGACACAAAATGCAGGAGTAACTCAACGGGACAGGCATCTCTGGAGAAAAGGAATGGGTGACATTTCGGGTCGAGACCCTTCTTCAGACTGAGGCAGGAGAAAGGAAAACGAGAGATAGATGGTGATGTGGAGAGATAAAGAACAATGAATGAAAGATATGCAACAAAAGTAATGAGGCCATTGTTAGCTGTTTGCTTTGTGAGAACAAGAAGCTGGTGCGACAGGTGGGGGTGGGATGGAGAGAGGGGGATTGCAAGGGTTACTTGTGAGTTAGAGAAATTGATATTCATATCACTGGTTGTAAGCTGCCCTAGTGAAATATGACATGCTGTCCTTCAAATTTGCATTTAGCCTCACTGACAGTGAGGAGGCCTAGGACAGTAAGGTCAAAGTGTTCAACAACCAGTAGATCAGGTAGACCCAGGTGGACTGACCGAAGGTGTTCAGCGAAACCATCGCCCGGTCTGCGTTTGGTCTCGCCGATGTATAAGAGTCCACATCTTGAACAACGGATACAGTAGATGAGGTTGGAATAGGTGCAAATTAACCTCTGCCTAACTTGAAAGGACTAATGGGGTCCCTGGACAGAGTCGAGGGGGGAAGGTATAGGGCAAGTGTTGCATCTCCTGTGGTTGCAGGGGAAGGTAACTGGGGAGGGGGTAGTTTGGGTAGGAAGGGACGAGTTAACCAGGGAGTTGGAGGGAACAGTCTCTGTGGAAGACAGAAAGGGGTGGAGATGGGAAAATGTGACTAGCGGTGGGGTCCCGTTGGAGGTGGCGTAAATGTCGGGGAATTATGTGTTTTATGCGATGGCTGATTGGGTGGAAGGTGAGGACTAGGGGGACTCTGTCCCTGTTGCGACTCGGGGGAGGGGGAGCAAGGGAGGTGCTGCAGGGTACTGAGAAGATACGTATGAGGGCCTCAACTATGATCACAGATGTTCTAGTATGGAACACCTTATCTTGGGCACGGATGCGGCGTACGAATTGGGAGTAGGGGGAGAGAGTCTTTGCAGGAAGCAGGGTCGGGAATGTAGCCGAGATAGTTGTGGGAGTTAGTGGGTTTGTAATAGACGTTAGTCAATTGTAGGCGGTACATTATTAACCGGGAATTTGTAGATTTTAGCAGCTTTCTCAATACTATACTAATTTTCTTATACTTTTTCTGCTGTTGAATTTAGTGTTCTCAAAACTTTATAAATTCACTTCTTAATGCTCAATCATCTTTAGAGACCTTATTGGTGTTTAAAATCAGAAGTGTCATCCAATCTATCACCACACCAACACCAAATTTTACCATGAAGGATTAAATCATTGTTGTTTTGTGCTGAAAAGTTAGTTTTTTCATTGTCAATTCAACGAGGTGGCTGCTGTTAACACACGTGGCACTACCCATCACACTGACAAGATCTTTGTTTTAATATATGATCTTAATGCACTGAAAATTACATGGTGCAATAAACTGGTTGTCTGGTGAATTGTCTTCCTGGAACATGCTCTGGTTTGATGGCATTTGTCCAGGTCAAGCAAACTCTTAACTAATGTAGGATCCTGAGCAACTGACAGATGCACTGGCATGTAATAATCAATAGAAATGATTTACCGCCCTTTACGGTCCGGTGATGGAGTATAGTAAAAGATCAGACAGAAGCCAAATCATTTTGTTTCCTTGAAATGTGGCTCCTGTGGATTAAGAATTTGCTTTCTTACCGAAGCAGAAGTGATTTGTAGATTGAAGTAGAACACTAGTGGTGCACTGTTGTCTACTTTGTTGGGGCCGTTGCAACTGACTGCTTTTAGTAAAGAACTGGATATTTGCGGTGGGGAATGGCCTTGCAAATAACATTGGGATTTATGTGAGTAATGGTGCTGAGGGAGTGAGAAAGTTACAGTAATCGTCATGTTCTGTGGCTTGGCATAGGTATTGAGTTGGCCAGTTTCACACCATTCACTGCACAAAATATGCTCATTCAGTCTATGTTTGTTTATGATTGTCATGTGTACAGAGGTACAGTGAAAATGCCTGTGTCTCCAAACCCTCTTTTTAACCCCATCTGAATTTTGTTTCATTTGAATAATGGGATTTAAAAAAAAAATTAATTTAAAAATAGACTTTATTCGAGAAATAAATATATACAATATACGATCTTTACAAAACCATCCGACATTCTCCGAGGCCATACTTACAATAATAGTTTCCCCAAATCACAAATTTATATCTCTCCCCCCCCCCCCCCCCCCCATCCCTGCCCACTGGCAATTTATTTCAATGACATGCATATGGTCATGCTACAGATTTGAAGTCTGTTGCAAAAGTAAAAGATCTTGCTGTTGGGGCACAGTCCCCTTAAGGCCAGGATTATGTGATAGCCAAAGCAAATAGTTGTGTACTAGGTTACAAAGCTACAACACGGTCATTTATTTCTAAAAGTCTGTGTACTGACTGGTGGGCAGTCAAATATGTGAGGGCATTTTAACATCAAGAAGGAAACGGCATTGTGTCTTTTTAAAGAGCATTAATGCGGAAATCTCCAGGCCTTGATGGGTTCCGGGTAACTGGGAGAGGAAAGAGAAGAGAATGCAGGAGCCTTGCCAAACACCTTTGTACTCTCTCTAGCCTCAGGTGAGGCACCAGAGGATTGGAGAGGGGCCAGTGTTGTTCTTTTGGTCCTTTTGAAGCAAAAAAGGAGATAATCCGAGATATTTATAGGTCGGTGAATCTCGCATCAGTGGCAGGGTAGCTATTGGGGAGGGTACACAAAAGGCTGGAGAAACTCAGTGGGTGCAGCAGCATCTAAGGAGCGAAGGAGATGGGCAACATTTCGGGCCGAAACCCTTCTTCAGTCTGATGGGAGGTTGGGGGGGAGAAGGAGAAGAAAGGAAAAAGGAGGAGGAGCCCAAGGACTGGAGGAGGAGCCCGAGGACTGGGGGAGAAGTGGGAAGGGGAGGAGACAGCAAGGGCTAACAGAATTGAGAAAATTTAGATAGGATTTGTATTTGGTGGTGAATGACCAGTCAGCGTGGCCTTGTATGGGGCGGGTCATGTCTTACAAACGATTGAGTTTTTTCAAAGTGACAAGTGATTTTGGCAAGGGTAGGGCAGTGGTTGTCGTGTACATTGACTTTCATAAGGCATTTGACAAGGCCTGTCATGGTTGACTATCTCAAAAATCAAGAGGCATGGGATCCACAGTGGCCTGTAGTTTGGATTCAAAATGTGCCTGCATGTAGAAGAAAGAGGGAAGTGGTGGGAAGGTTTTGCTCGGGCTGGAGGTTTGTGACCAGTGGTAGTCTGTAGGGATCAGTGCTGTGCACTGTTGTTTTGTGATATGTAACAAATAACTCTATGAAAATGGTAGGTTAGTTGGTAAGTTTGTAGAGAGCTCAAAAAATAAGTAAAGTGGCAGACAGTGAAGAAAGTGACGAGGTGCAGCAGGATTTGGATCAGTTGCTCATCTGGGCGCAGAAATAATGTATGGAGTTTAATCTGGGCAAGTGTGAGGTGTTCCACTTTAGGAGGTCAATGGCAGGTCCCTTAACAGAATGTTGTAAAGAAGGATAGAATGATAAAGAAGGTGTATTGTATGCTTGCCTTCATTGATTGGAGCATTGAAAATAAGTCACAAAGTCATGTTGCAGCTTTATTAAACTTTGGTTTGGCCGCATCTGGGATATTTATGCACTTTTGGTCGCCCTTTACAGGAAGAATATGGAGGTTTTGGAGAGGGTGCAGGTTTACCAGGATTTTGTCTAGATTCAAAGGGTATTGTCTATAAAGAGAAGTTGGACAATCTTGGATTGTTTACTATGGAGTGGTGGATGCAGAGGGAAGACCTGGTAGAAGTTAAGGTAGACGGTCATAATCTTTTTCCTCAGGGTGGAAAAGTCAAATACTAGAGGGCATTGCTTTAAGATGAGTGGGGGAAAGTTTGAAAGAGATATGTGGAAATATGTGTTGAAAGATGTGTGGAAATGTCAACAAAATAGAGAGAGTACAGAGGAGATTTACTAGAATGTTGCCTGGGTTCCAGCAACTAAGTTACAGAGAAAGGTTGAACAAGTTAGGTCTTTATTCTTTGGAGCGCAGAAGGTTAAGGGGGGACTTGATTGAGGTCTTTAAAATGATGAAAGGGATAGACAGAGTTGACGTGGATAAGCTTTTCCCATTGAGGGTAGGGAAGATTCAAACAAGAGGGCATGACATGAGAATTAAGGGACAGAAGTTTAGGGGTAACATGAGGGGGAACTTCTTTACTCAGAGAGTGGTGGCTGTGTGGAATGGTCTTCCAGCAGAAGTGGTGGAGGCAGGATTGATTTTAACATTTAAAAGTAAAGTGGATAGGTATATGGACGGGAAGGGAATGGAGGGGTATGGTCTGGGTGCAGGTAGATGGGACTAGGGGAAAATAAATGGTCGGCACGGACTGGAAGGGCCGCGAAGGCCTGTTTCCGTGCTGTAATTGTTATATGGTTAATATTATTTTTTTTAATACACAAATTGGTGGGTGCCACAGTCGCACTGCTGGGGGTGATGGTGGAAACTAATCAGATCATGGTGATTAAGAGGCATATGAATATTACAGGGAATTGAGGAGTCGTGCTGGCAGAAAAGATTAGTTTAATTTAGCACATTGCTTGTTACAGCCATCATGAGCCTAAGGGCCTGTTCCTGTACTGCACTGTTCTATGTACTTGAAATGTTATAATTACCCAGCTTAAACCACATTGAAAGCCTTAAGAAACTTGCTACTTTACTTCAGAAATGAATCAACTAATAAAGTTCTTTAACGAACTGAGATTGCTTCCATTCTGTTAAATTGATATTTAGCCATTTGGGAGGAGCCAAGTTCATGTGTACAAATTAAGCTTGGACACAACTGGGTTAGATGTCATTAGGTTGTTCTTTTCCAAGAAGATAGAAAACCTAAGGAACAAGTTGGCCGCTCTCCTTGATTTGTTGCATGCCTTCTCAGGGAGCTAGATCAGTTCCAGGACGAGGAGGAATTCGTAGATTGCAAAAGGTAGGTGGAATGCCAAGTAGAGTAAATGGTAGTCATTTGTCAAATGGTAGTGATCTGCTGGACGAGTTTTAGTTGCCTTCGGAATATTTGACATTCGGTGCAGAATTGGCTTCATGGTAGGAAGTAGAGGGTGGTGGTGGTGGAAAGTTGTTTTTCAGATTGGAGGCCTGTGACCAGTGGTGTGCCTCAAGGATAGGTTTCCTGGCCCATTACTGTTTGCCATCTATATCGGAGATTTGGATGAGAACGCACAAGGCATGAATAGTAAGTTTACAGATGACACTAAGTGTGAAGGGTTCCATTTTGGGAAGTCAAACCAGGGTAGGACATTCACAGTGAATGATAAGTTCCTGGGGAGCATTGTAGAGCCAAGGGTTCTAGGAATATAAGTGCATAGTCTGAAAATGTATTACTGATAGATATGGTAGTGAGGAAGACATTTTGCACATTGGCCTACATCAGTCAGGAAATTTAGTATAGATATTGAGATTTGACGTTATAGTTGGACAAGACATTGGTGAGGCCACACTTGTTCTATTTTGTTCATCCTGATGCCATTAAACTGGAATGGGTGCAGACAAAATTTACAAGATGTTGCCAGGACTTGTGGGCCAGTGCGATAGTGAGAGGTTGGGCATGCTCACCCTTATTCCTCGGTGTATTGGAGGCTTAAGGGTGATCTTATAGAGGTGCATAAAAACATGAGGGGAATGTGCTGAGCCTTTTTCCCAGCATTGAGGACATAAATTTAAGGTGAGAGGGGAAAGATTTAATAGGAACCTGAGGGGCAACTTTTCACACATGCAGTGGGGCATATGGAATGAGATGCCGGATGAGGTAGTTGTGGCAAGTACTACAGAAACATTTAAAATACATTGGATAGTTACGTGAATAGGAAGTTTAGTGGGAAATAGGACTCTGCTTGGATGGGGTCCCATAATTAGAAATGGTCAGGGAAGTATTAAATTAGTGGATCCTGGGTGTGGCAAAGCTAAAGTCAGTTTGCCTTCAATATCCCCTCCACATGATGTCCTCCGGGATTTTAGATCCCTTCCGAATTCATGTCTACAATTGGACCTTCACCAACATAATCTAAAATTCTGGTGAAACAAATCTCATCCTCATCTTTTTCTACCCATTTTATTGTCATCTGTCCAGAAACGGAACAAGTAAGAATTTAATCGTTCCATTTCGGGACAAAATGACAATAAAACGCACTTAATTCTTGATTGTCAGATTGTTTGTCTAATTAATCTATCCTCAAAATGTTAAACAAAAAAAGGCAAAGTAACTTTCTTGCCATTTATTGAATCTGACTTGCTCAGGACCCTAGTGTCACAGTGAACATTGGACCATATATCGGCACCATCAAACAGCATGGCACTATCTCAAGGGTTCCCAACCTGGGGTAAATTTCACCTACCCAGGGCGCAAATTTGTTGATTCTGGATTTGTACATTTTTCTCATTGAATGACTGTGTTTGGTTCTGGTATCTGTTCATCATTAGTTGTTCATAAATAAGTGAAATAACATTGTTATGTGCTATTAAAGTTGCCCAGGGTAAACGGGACGAAAAAGGTTGGGAACCCCTGCACTATCTGCTTCCATGCAATCTTCCAATTCCAACTTCTAGCTATCCTACACCAGTTTCCTCTGTCAATGACTATTCCCGTGTCAACTATTGCACATTGAAATCCATCTAAAATAACACTCTCGACCCTAACTTGCACTGTCCCATCAGCTGTTGACGTGTGTAGCCAGGAGCGATGGTGTTGGATTGAGAGTTTGGAACAGTAGGGAGTTTAGCTGGAAAACCTCTAGTACATTTGAAAGTGAATGTCAAGGTGAGCAACCTGCACAAAACTCCTTTGTACTCTCTAATCCAGGCAGCATTGTGGTAAATCCTCCACATCCTTCCTGGAATGGGGTGGCAAGAACTGCACACAATGCTCCAAAGGCAGCCTAACCAAAGTTTTATCAAGCTGACTTTTATATTCAATACTCCAATGTATCCCAATATTCATTATGACCAATGAAGGCAAGCTTGCCATTTTAAAAAAAAGACGCAATGTGCTTAAGTAACTCAGAGGTCAGCCAGCATCTCTTTGAACACAATAAGTGACGTTTCGAATCAGGACTTTGCTTCAGACGGAAGAAGAGTCCTGACCTGAACCATCACCTAGCCATGTTATCCGGAGACATTGCTTGACCTGCTGAGCTACTCCAGAACTTTGTTTCTTTTTTTGTAAATCGGCATCTGCAGTTCCTTCTGACTCGAGCACAACAATGCACCTTCTTTGCTGCTCTGTCTGTTTGTGTTGCCATTGTGGTTTCGATTCAACATGATTTCAACTAAAGTGTATAAACTACAAACAACATTAAAATGAACAAGGATTCCTCTTTGGAAGATTTCAAAGGAATGAGAAGCCGCAGCTGCAGTTGCCAAGGTAATGATTGGCATGTATGCTGTTCATCTGAATTACTCCCAGTGATGGTTGAATTCCAGACGTTGATATTTCTGGATTTTTTTTAAAAAAGTGTCTTTATTAACTTTATCAGAGACTATTGTACATGCTCATGTATGGCTTGGTTGTACTTGTGTATGGATAATTTGCATGAAAAACATGCAAAACAGGTTTCTCTCTGTGTCTTGATAATATTAATATAAACCAATACCTTATCTCCTTGTATTCCAGCTCAGCCAGCATCCTAGAGAGTGTGCAGAGGAGATTTGAATGGTCTGGAAGGCATGAGTTATGGAGGTTTATAAAATCGATAGGGTGGACAAACCACAGTTGTCTACTCGAGGTAGAAGAGTCTGAAGGTGGAGTGTGTGGGTTTAAGATTAGAGAGGAGAAATTGGAGGGCATCAGAGGGACGGTGGGTGTATGGAACAAGGTGCCAGAGCTGGTGAAGGTGGGTATAGTTGCAACGTTTAGAAGACATTTGCGCAAATATGTTGTAGGAAAGATTTAGAGGGATATATATGGACCAAATGCAGGCGAATGGGAAGGAACCTTGGACGGCATTGACAAGTTGGGCTGAAAGGCATCTTTCCGTATTGTAGAAGTCCAAGGCCTTCTTTGGATTTCTCCACATGGAAAATACAGCTGAATAATATTGACTTTTTATCCCATGTACATTTTTAAAGACATTCTAAAGTTTTTAAATCCATATTTTTAAAAAAAGGACTATTATCCATATTATAAAAATTTTAATTTACAAGATTTGAATACAAAATTTATTGAGGACTTTAATGTTCTGCAAAATGTGGTACAGTGAACTTTCACAGATTAAATGGGAAGCAATTGTTGACAACCTTGTCCACGTTGTAAACGTGTTTGAGTCGGAGAAATGGATTGTGATCTTACCGTCATAAATTTGCTGAGAATTCCATCCAGTATTGAGAACTCGATAATCAGTACATATTGCCAGTATTTCCAAATATTGGTCGTAAGTGAAAAGTGCAGAATTAAGCCATTCGGCCCATGTAGTATATTCTGCCATTCAATCATGGCTGATCTATCTCCCTCCTAACCCCATTCTTCTGCCTTCTCCCCATAACACCTGCACTAATCAATAATCTTATCTATCTCTGCCTTAAAAATATCAATTGACTTGGCCTCCACAGCCTTCTGTGGCAAGGTATTCCACAGATTCACCACCCTCTGACTGAAGAAATTCCTCCTCCTCTCCTTCCTAAAGGAATGTCCCGTTATTCTGAGACTATGACCTGGATTCTCCACTAGTGGAAACATGCTCGCCACATCCACTCCATCCAAGGCTTTCCAGCCTGGATGTGGCCAGGCTGTTCTTAAGTGGTTGGGAATTTTTCCATACAGATATTGTTAATGGAGTTCTGGGGTGTAGTTTGGTGGTTGGTGCCTTTGGATTGTGGGAGGAAAGCCTCCTAAGTGAGGAACGGCAAGAAGTATAGCAAGGAGGACCCAGAGTAGGTAAATCGAGGACCAGAGGACATAGGTTTAAGGTGAAGGGGGAAAGATTTAAGAGGAATCTGAGGGGTAACTTTTTCACACAAAGGGTGGTGGGTGTATGGAGCAAGCTGCCAGACGAGGTAGTTGAGGCAGGAACTGTCCCAATGTTTAAGAAACAGTTAGACAGGTACATGGATAGGACAGGTTTGGAGGGACATGGGGCAAAAGTGGGACAAATGTAGATGGGACATGTTGGCTGGTGTGGGCACGTTGGGTTGAAGGGCCTATTTCCACGCTGTATCACTCTATGACATTATCTAAGTATTATCTTCTTTGTCCAGCAATTATCCACCATTTGGATTAGGGGATCACAATCAGCCTTTATTTCTCCAATGCCCTTGTGACTAATTCACATGTTCCACTCCCCCTTTATCCAGAACCTAAATCACTCAAACCAAATCTCATTCATCTTTCTAATATTGGTGTAAATATGATATTCTCATTCTTATACCTATTTAACGTGCATCTTTGGGTTCCTATATAATACTAGCAATTCTCTCTCCTTTTTAAAATCTCGGCTTCTCTACTAAAGGCCCTTTCCCCCGTTACTCACGTACTCCCCGAGTTTTCCCCTTGATTCTAACTCGGATAACTACGGTAATAGCCGTTCGTAGCTACTCGGGGCTATTATTTTTTTCCCAGCTTACCTGATGTCCCGCGTTCCTACGGCTGGCATTACGAGCCGCTACAAAACATCTACGGACTCCTACGGATTTGCTACCGACATTCCCCGAGTTCGAATCGAGGGGAAAACTCGGGAGAGTTTGTGAGTAACTCGGGTAAGTGGGACAGGGCCTTTATGATTCCTCGTGGGAATGTTAGGCACAATACATGAAGCGTACCAATGTTTACAATGTAAAATATGTTACATTTTGTAGCATCAATGTTGTAAAATGCTGGAAATGTTCAGCAGATCAGGCAGTATTTGTAGAGGAAAAAGGTTTCATGTATCAGACCAATAATCTTTCATCAGAAGTGGGAAAAGTTAGAAAATGTTTTTTTGCACGCAGCTTTTTACTGTACCTCGGTAGACATGACAATATTAAACTTAACTAATTTGGGGAAACAGTGGATGGTAGAAGAGGTCAGGACAAATGTGACGGAGAAACCAGAAGGGAAGAACAGAGTGAATGGTACAAGTGATAGTGGTGTGGTCTGAAAGAAGATGCATGTTATAGTAGGGGGAGTGCATTCGTGCAGCTTATCTTCATGTTTTTCCATTTCCTCGTGGGTGGGTGTGCAAGCATATTTTATTCCTGAGAACGGATCTTGGTATTATTACCAAAAACTCTCTTTAGCTGCAGTAATGCTCAACCACGAGTGAAAGTGTTTTCGTGTTATCTTTAGCAAAGCTGAGTAGGTGTTCTAATTTCAAACATTTGTCAGCATTGGATTTTGGGTGGATGAGGAGGTGGGGAGTGTGTGAGGAGGAGAATTATTATTCTTTGAAAGTGTTTGTTGATGTCATCATGTTTATTTAGAATGAGTCTAATATGATCAAAGTGTCATTTTGTACAAATGTTTTGCGCAGAGGGCAGATTGTGCAAATGTCCATTTTCAATGATGATGCAGGACAGGAGGAGAATGATGAATCGGATAGGCAAGGGTTATTGCTAGGGATGCAGGATGTTGTTAACATGTTAAGAATGGGGTGCTATGGATTTGCAGGACATGTGGCAATTACTTGAGTTCTCAAGACTGGACTAAATTCTCAGCCCAGAATTTTCTTTGAATGCTTTAAACTAGATAATTCATAGGTCGATGTTAAATAATATTTGAACACACTTCATTACCTCCGCTTTGGCTGAAGACGCATAGAGATAGAATACACTGAGTATAGAAGTCATAGGCACGAGCATTTGGCTGGAGAAATCGACTGTTGCTGACTTCTGGACGTGCAAATATAAACAGTTGCTTCAAAATAAGTGACATTCGGATGTATTCCTCCAGTAGGTAAGGAGATGATGTAAAAGGTGCCGTGTATAATGGTGCTATTCAGTACAAATACGTGCATGGAGTATGTGATATTGCCTCGTACATTTTTCTGCACTTTCAAACTATTCCTGAAAGCCTGCTGCCCAAAGCTGGTTGACTAAAAGAAGCATCCTATTGTAGACTCTAAAAGGCACATTGTGCGTTTTGAACAGAACAGCAAATAATTGCTACAGCAGACATTGGTTCAGTTGAAGGTTTGTTTATCAGGAGAATAATGTTAGTGTTAGGAGTTTTGACTTTCTGTAGATTTACTGAGTGAGTCTGGAATGACGTGCAGCTCTGGACCAATGTAATGAAAGATGACATCACTTGCATTTAAAGGCTGCTTCTGCATTTTCTACCGTTACAACGTGTTTGTAAAAGACTCAGGAAATGTGTGAGAGAGGTCTGGAGGCGCTTTAACGTTATTCTGTAGACGAGTGAATTTTTCATCCTTTACTGTCAATGTGCACATCTTGAGGAGAACAGTTTCTGAGGCTCAGGACCACACATCTAGGCTCGGAGCAGCATTTTGCTTAAGTATTTAAAAAAAAATGCAGAATGTGTTAAAGTTCTTTGGTATTGTAATAAAAACCTGACAATTTATAGTGTTAGGAGAGGAATTAGAAAAAGTAACTAAGCATCATCCTCTCACACTACCACTATCCTACACACACTAGGGACAATTTAAAATTTATACCAAGCTAATTGGCCGATAAACCTGTGCGAGGAAACTGGAGCTTTCCAGAGAAACCCACACGGGTCACACGGAGAATGTACAAATGCCTAACACGCAGCACCCATAGTCAGGATACAAGGCAGCTACTCTACCGCTGTACCAACTAGGGTTAGTCCAATCTGCAAATGATGACAGGGATAAAATCTATGGGAGGTTGCATGGCTATAGTGGCTAAGAACTGGAGCATTCTGGATAAGGACAAGATTTTGGATTTGATTTATTCAAATACTGGGAATTGTATATATTTTTAAAGGATACAAGGTTTGGAGAGATTGGGATGGATTTAAGAACAAAACGCATAAGGATTGAGATAACCAAGGTATACAGGAGAATTTTAGTGGCAGTGAAACATGTCAGCCTGGAGAAGGGCAGTTGTACTGGTTAGGACATATGCCTTAAAGCTTGGCTTAATGCCAAATGCCCACATTGGCTCTCACCAGGGTCTCTTCTATATACCGTAACTCCGTTCTCACTCCCCATCCCCCGCCCCCCACTCGTAACAAGGACAGAGTCCCCCTTGTCCTCACCTTCCACCCTATCAGCCGTCACATACAATAAAAAGAATCCCCTGATATTTTTGCCACCTCCAACGGGATCCCACCACTGGCCACATCTTCCCATCTCCTCCCCTTTCGGCTTTCCGCAGAGACTGCTCCCTCCGTAACTCCCTGGTCAATTCGTCCCTTCCTACCCAAACCACTCCCTCCCCTGGTACTTTCCCTTGCAACTGCAGTGCACTTGTCACTTTACCTCCCCCCTCAACTCCATCCAAGGGCCCAAACAGTCTTTCCAGGTGAGGCAGCGGTTCACCTGCACCTCCTTCAACCTCATTTATTGCATCCGCTGCTCTAGGTGTCAACTGCTCTACATGGGTGAGACCAAGCGCAGGCTTGGTGATCGCTTCGCCCAACACCTCCGCACAGTTCGTATTAACTAACCTGATCTCCCGGTGGATCAGCACTTCAACTCCCCCTCCCATTCCGTAACCAACCTTTCTGTCCTGGGCCTCCTCCATGGCCAGAGTGAGTCCCACCGCAAATTGGAGGAGCAGCACCTCATATTTCGTTTGGGCAGTTTATACCCCAGCGATATGAACATTGACTTCTCCAATTTCAGGTAGTCCTTGCTTTCTCCCTCCTTCCCCTCCCCTTCCCAGCTTTCCCACAGCCCACTGTCTCCGCCTCTTACTTTCTTCTCCCCCCCCCCCCACTCTCACATTCCTTCGCTCCATAGATGCTGAAATTTTCATTAGGCGAGAAATAGTATTGGGTGGGCTAATGGGATTGAAGAATGGTATATTCCAGGGCCTGGTGGACTGCATCCTAGGGTCCTCGGGGAGGTGGCTCTAGAAATAGTGGGCGCATTGGTGATCATTTTCCAATGTTCACTAAATTCAGGATCAGTTCCTGTGGATTGGAGGAAAGCTAATGTTATCCCACTTTTCAAGAAAGGAGTGAGAGTGAAAATGGGGAATTAGCTCGACTTCGGTGGTGGGAAAGATGCTGGAGTCAATTATTAAAGAGGTAATAATGGAGCATTTGGATAGCAGTAAAAGGATTAGTCCAAGTCAGCATGGATTTATGAAAGGGAAATCATGCTTGACTAATCTTCTGGAATTTTCTGAGGATGTGACAAGTGAAATGGATGAAGGGGAGCCAGTGGATGTAGTTATCTAGACTTTCAGAAAGCCTTTGATAAGGTCCCGCACGGGGGACTGGTGACTAAAATTAGAGCACATGGTATTGGGGGTAGGGTGTTGACGTGGATAGAAAATTGGTTGGCAGACAGGAAGCAAAGCGTAGGAGTGAACGGGTCCTTTTCAGAATGGCAGGCAGTGGCGAGTGGAGTGCTGCAAGGCTCGGTGTTGGGGCCGCAACTGTTTACCATATACATTAATGATTTGGAAGAGGGAATTAGGAGCAACACTAGCAAGTTTGCGAATGACACAAAGCTGGCTGGCAGTGTGAACTGTGAAGAGGATGTTAGGAGGTTGCAGGGTGACCTGGACAGGTTGAGTGAGTGGGCAGATGCGTGGCAGATGCAGTATAATATAGATAAATGTGAGGTTATCCATGTGAGGGGCAGTTTATTATTTCTCAATGGGGTTAGATTAGGTAAGGGGGAGGTGCAGCGAGACCTGGGTGTCCTTGTACACCAGTCACTGAAGGTTGGTGTGCAGATACAGCAGGCAGTGAAGAAAGCTAATGGAATGTTGGCCTTCATAACAAGAGGATTTGAGTATAGGAGAGGTTCTTCTCACTATTCAAGAGATTCAAGATTCAAGAGAGTTTATTGTCACGTGTCGCTGATGGGACAATGAAATTCTTACTTTGCTTCAGCACAACAGAACATAGTAGGCATGACTACAAAACAGATCAGTGTGTCCATATACCGTTATATAAATATATACACACGTGAATAAATAAACTGATAAAGTGTAAATAAACAGATAGTGGACTATTAATGTTCAGAGTTTTGTCCGAGCCAAGTTTAATAGCCTGATGGCTGTGGGGAAGTAGCTATTCCTGAACCTGGACGTTGCAGTCTTCAGGCTCCTGTACCTTCTACCTGAAGTTAGCGGGGAGATGAGTGTGTGGCCAGGATGGTGTGGGTCCTTGATGATGCTGTCAGCCTTTTTGAGGCAGCGACTGCGATAGATCCCCTCGATGGACGGGAGGTCAGAGCCGATGATGGACTGGGCAGTGTTTACTACTATTTGTAGTTCTTTCCTCTCCGGGACGCTCAAGTTGCCGAACCAAGCCACGATGCAACCGGTCAGCAAGCTCTCTACTGTGCACCTGTAGAGGTTAGAGAGAGTCCTCCTTGACATACCGACTCTCCGTAATCTTCTCAGGAAGTAGTCAAAAGTAAAAAAAGTCAAAGTATCCTTTATTGTCATTCAGACCTTTCGGTCTGAACGAAATTTTGTACGAAATCATACATATAATAAAAAACAAAACACACAATAAACACATATTTAACATCCACCACAGTGAGTTCACCAGGCATCTCCCCACTGTGATGGAAAGCAAAAGTCTTAAAGTCTTTGTCGTCTTTCCTCCTTGTTCTCCCTCTGCGTTGAGGCGATCCAGGTCTCCGATGTTGTCGTCCACTAGGCCCGTGGCCGAGCCTCCGAAGCCGGGCTGCCGCCACCGTTGTCGCCGGAATGTTGGAACACCACCACAGCTCTAAAGCAGGGTCCGCCAGTGGAACACCACAGCTCTGAAGCCGCCTCGCCACTGGAACGCTGGAGCACCACAGCCCTGAAGCCGGGCCCGCCGCTGGAACACCACAGCTCTGAAGCCGGCTCGCCACTGGAACGCTGGAGCACCACAGCTCTGAAGCCGGCTCGCCGCTGGAACGCTGGAGCACCACAGCCCTGAAGCCGGGCCCGCCTCTGGAACGCTGGAACACCACAGCTCTGAAGCCGGCTCGCCACTGGAACGCTGGAGCACCACAGCTCTGAAGCCGGCTCGCCGCTGGAATGCTGGAGCACCACAGCTCTGAAGCCGGGTCGCCGCTGGAACACTGGAACACCACAGCCCTGAAGCCGGGCCCTCCGCTGGAACGCTGGAACACCACAGCTCTGAAGCCGGCTCGCCACTGGAACGCTTGAGCACAGCTCTGAAGCCGGCTCGCCGCTGGAACGCTGGAGCACCACAGCCCTGAAGCCGGGCCCGCCGCTGGAACACCACAGCTCTGAAGCCGGCTCGCCGCTGGAACACTACAGCTCTGAAGCCGGCTCGCTGCTGGAACGCTGGAGCACCACAGCCCTGAAGCCGGGCCCGCCGCTGGAACGCTGGAGCACCACAGCCCTGAAGCCGGGCCCGCCGCTGGAACGCTGGAACACCACAGCTCTGAAGCCGGCTCGCCACTGGAACGCTGGAACACCACAGCTCTGAAGCCGGCTCGCCACTGGAACGCTGGAGCACCACAGCCCTGAAGCCGGCTCGCCGCTGGAACGCTGGAGCACCACAGCCCTGAAGCCGGGCCCGCCGCTGGAACGCTGGAACACCACAGCCCTGAAGCCGGGCCCGCCGCTGGAACGCTGGAACACCACAGCTCTGAAGCCGGCTCGCCGCTGGAACGCTGGAGCACCACAGCCCTGAAGCCGGGCCCGCCGCTGGAACGCTGGAACACCACAGCCCTGAAGCCGGGCCCGCCGCTGGAACGCTGGAACACCACAGCTCCGAAGCCGGCTCGCCGTTGGAACACCACAGCTCTGAAGCCGGGCCCGCCGCTAGAACGCTGGAGCACCACTGCTCTGAAGCCGGGTCGCCACTGGAACGCCACTGGAGCACCACAGCTCTGAAGCCGGGCCCGCCGCTGGAACGCTGGAGCACCACAGCTCTGAAGCCGGGTCGCCGCTGGAACGCTGGAGCACCACAGCTCTGAAGCCGGGTCGCCGCTGGAACGCTGGAGCACCACAGCTCTGAAGCCGGGTCGCCGCTGGAGCACCACAGCTCTGAAGCCGGGTCGCCGCTGGAACGCCGCTGGAGCACCACAGCTCTGAAGCCGGGTCGCCGCTGGAGCACCACAGCTCTGAAGCCGGGTCGCCGCTGGAACGCCGCTGCTGGAATGCCGCTGGAGCACCACAGCTCTGAAGCCGGGTCGCCGCTGGAACGCCGCTGCTGGAATGCCGCTAGAGCACCACAGCTCTGAAGCCAGGCAGCGCCGCCACTTCCGGAGACGCTGATGTGCTTTCTTAATAATTGCATCAGTGTTCTCGGACCAGGAATGATCTTCAGAGATGTGCCGCCCAGGAATTTGAAGCTCTTGACCCTTTCAACCATCGACCCATTGATATAATCAGGGCTGTGCGTCCCCATCCTACTCCTTCCAAAGTCCACAATCAGTTCCTTGGTTTTGCTGGTGTTGAGGGCCAGGTTATTGTGCTGGCACCCTGTGGACAGTCGCTCGATCTCTCTTCTATACTTCGACACATCTCCATCAGTGATACGTCCCACAACAGTGGTGTCGTCAGCGAACTTGATGATGGAGTTCACACTATGACCGGCTACGCAGTCATGAGTATGGAGTGAGTACAGCAGGGGGCTGAGCACACAACCTTGAAGTGCTCCCGTGCTGATTGTTATCAAGGCTGACACATTTCCATCAATACATACAGTCTGTGGTCTTTGAATGAGGAAGTCGAGGATCCAATTGTGAATGAGGAAATTTAGGATTCTGCAGTTGTATAGGGCTCTGGTAAGACCACATCTGGAGTATTGCGTACAGTTTTGGTCTCCTAATTTGTGGAAGGACATCCTTGTGATTGAGACAGTGCAGCGTAGGTTCACAAGGTTGATCCCTGAGATGGCGGGACTGTCATATGAGGAAAGATTGAAAAGACTAGGCTTGTATTCACTGGAGTTTAGAAGGATGAGGGGAGATCTTATATAAACATATAAAATTATAAAAGGACTGGACAAGCTAGATGCAGGAAAAATGTTCCCAATGTTGGGCGAGTCCAGAACCAGGGGCCACAGTCTTGGAATAAAAGGGAGGCCATTTAAGACTGAGGTGAGAAAAAACTTTTTCACCCAGAGAGTTGTGAATTTGTGGAATTCCCTGCCACAGAGGGCAGTGGAGGCCAAATCACTGGGTGAATTTAAGAGAGAGTTAGATAGAGCTCTAGAGACTAGTGGAATCGAGGGATATGGGGAGAAGGCAGGCACGGGTTATTGATTGGGGACGATCAGCCATGATCGTAATGAATGGCGGTGCTGGCTTGAAGGGCCGAATGGCCTCCTCCTGCACCTATTTCTTTCTATGTTTCTATGCTGCCTCACCCGCTGAGTTTCTCCAGCATTTTTGTCTACTTTCGATTTTTCCAGCATCTGCAACTGTTTCTTAAACATGTATGTGATGATCACAGTCTGAAGGATCAGCTGTTGAGTAGGATGATTTTCGTATGAATCCATGCAGAGTTCCTCCAACAGTAATAAAGTCATAGTCATAGAGCTGTACAGCATGGAAATGGGTCCTTCGGCTTAACTGATTTAACCTGTATCTTATCCCTCCAAACTGTTCCAATTTGTATTCCAGTCCAAATGTCTTAATTGTATGGGGCTCTACCACTTCCACTGGCGGCTTATTCCATACACCTACCATCCTGTGAATGATATATTTACCCTCTAGGTCCCTTATAACTGTTCCCTCCTCACTTTAAACCGGTTCCCTTGAGTTTCTGGAGAAAAGATGGTGATTTAGTCTATCAGCCTCTCCTATTTTGCTTTTGGCATGGATCTGTTCTGCACAGTTGAAAAGAATGAATTCTGTTTTGCCACCATTGAAGCGGTTTCTTCCTGATCCATTATTTAATGCCATTGGGGATGGATTTAAGGATCAAGGCTCTCTTTCCAAGGGAAGAATGGATCCTGCACAAGTGAAGGAAAGATACATATGGATGGCACGGCTTTTCATTATCACAGAAGCTACTGGGGGGGGGGGGGGGGGACTGGCTGTAATGGGCCAAAGGTAATTGGACCCAGGAAAGGGCAGTGATACATCAGGGAAGTGCAGGTGGTGGGAGAGTGTGTTAAATGCTGCAACATAGGGATGAGGTGGAAAACATGGCCCAAAGTTATAGTAACGTGGTGCTGTGAGTGGCTTTGGGAACGGACTGGACGCTAGTACAAACAGCAGAGCACATGAGAGGAGAGTGAATGGATTCAGGTAAATAGTTAAAAGGCTTACGGCAAAAACAGGCCCCATTGCAGTTGTGATTAAATATCCTTGTGAGATCTTGCTCTTCGCTTAGTGAATGTAAATGGTGAGTGGGCTTTGTGAGTAGTCATGATTGTATTGAATTGTAACAGGAGACGCATTCATTCCAGTGGGGGGTGGGGCTGGATGCATTTTGTATGCAACGTGGAAGAATATTTCTTGCAAGCTCGTGGAATCATTTATAGGCCGGTAGTGGACAGGGTTATTTCTATGTATTGGACGTTGTTGGCATTTTTGATCTTGACATGCCTTTTACATTGTAACAGTCAGTCCTAGCTTCCGGATGCAGTCACAAGCAGCTTCATATGGAGCTGCTTTTTAAAATCTAGTTTTATTTCTGCTCGGCTTCCTTCCACCACCGCACTTCGCCACAAGTATCAGATTAGTTCCTCTGAGCTCCCAATAATGACTTTGTTTACTGCGAGTCTGAGGGTAGGTGTGCGGGGGCCGGTGATGGGGTCCAACTTCCTGAGCAGGATGGTGGAGGCCAAACACAGAGCTCGTCTTTTATACAGAGCAGGCGAAAGCGAGGCTGAAAATGTGTTTTTTTTTAAAGAAAACAATTTTGGACGCAAATGTATTCACTCTGGCGACCCCTGGTGATGGCTGCTTCAGGAAGTTGCTGCTGTCAGAGGCTGATAAACATGTTTTAAGCAATCCTTGTGTCTGCAGCTCAACCATGTTTATTGGACGGACAGTTTGAAACCAGGGAAGGAGTGGGAGTGTATCGATGAATATTTAATGACGGGAGAGATTTGGAAACATGTCTGAACAGTGAAATATCTTGGTGCCAAGTGGAGCAAATCTGCATTGAAAAGGTTTTCCTATCGCCTTGGATTTCTTCTGATGTTTATAAATACCAGCTTTTGTTGGCTAAGAATTTCAGCCCTGACCCCTGATATCTAAACGGATTTATCTGCGATGCAAGAATTCTCTGTTCATCTCAGAGTCAATGGACCATAAAAAATAGACATTAAAGCTTTCTCATTGCCATGCGACTTTGATCTCTTCCAGATCTCTGATTTTGATCTGGTATTAGTTCAGCAGCGTGGCACACAAGCCTTACAGTTCTGTCACTGGGGCCCTCTCTTGCCATCAAATTACTCTATACCACTTGGTCCAATCTGAAGCAACATGTTTAAGAAGGAACTGCAGATGCTGGAAAATCAAAGGTAGACAAAAATGTTGGAGAAACTCAGCGGGTGAGGTGGCATCTATGGAGCAAAGGAAATGGGCAACGTTTCGGGCCGCAACCCTTTTTCAGACTGATGTGGGGGTGGGGGGGGAGGGGAGACAAGAAAGGAAGAGGAGGAACCAGTGGACTGAGGGAGAGCTGAGAAAGGGAGGAGAAAGTAAGGACTTCCTGGAATTGGAGAAGTCAATGTTCATACCGTTGGGATGCAAACTGCCCAAGCGAAATATGAGGTCCAACATATACAAAGCAACATCCAGTTTTGTGAGACGCTCCAAATCACATTTCATAACGATTGAGATATTTTTTCATGCTGTATATTGTAGGAAATGATGCAAAATAATTATACATTATTGCTTGTGCCTTTAGTAGCTCTTATTTTAAGTAACCCGAGTGACCATGTGCACTGCTTGGTTTAGTACTCTCACTCGATGTACACGCTGTCCAAGACGTGGTTAGCAGATGGAGGTCAGGTTCACTCCTTTTCCAGTGAGGCCTTCAGCACAGCTTTAACCAGCAGTAGGGCTCAGCCATTACTTAATACAGACAGTGTTTCAAGTTATTTGGAAAATAAAGCTCCTCGGCTCAGATCTGGCAGTGGACTGAGCCAGCTGAATGCATTATGTCACACTGTGACAAATTTAGGTCACTGCACAAATGGGCTATTGTGTTAGATTGACCCAGCAGGGAACTAGGAGAGTGCAGATCTGGGGGACAAATTCTACCCTCTGTCAACTCTCCCCGTGAGCATGTACCAGGTTATGCCTGTCTGCTTTAAGGATAGCTTCTTCTGTTAAAAGTAAAAATAATGGGCGGCATGCTAGTGCAGCGGTAGAGTTGCTGCCTTACAGCGCCAGGGACCCGGGTTCAATAGAAACATAGAAATTAGGTGCAGGAGTAGGCCATTTGGCCCTTCGAGCCTGCACCGCCATTCAATATGATCTTGGCTGATCATCCAACTCAGTATCCCAATCCTGACTACACGTGCTGGCTGTACAGAGTTGTAGGTTCTCCCTGTGACTCTGGTTTGTCTCTGGGAAGCTCCAGTTTCCTCCCGCATTCCAAAGACGTACAGGTTTGTATAAATGTAAATTGTCCCTAGTTTGTGTAGGATAGTGTTAAAGTGCGAGCGTCGTTGGTTGCAGTGAGTTGAAGGGCCTGCTTCCACGTTGTATCTCTGAACTAAATTTCACTGGAAGTATATTTTGGGATCTGGGACTGTATTTATTTTTTAAAGATATTTGTGGTGTCATCTTGATTTTAATCATCTGACATCCCCTCAATTTTGGCATGCGTGTATCTTGGTCGCATAATGAGACGGGGCAAGATTATTCTTCCTGTAACTAATTAAAAGCAAACCGCATCATGCTGTTTGTTTATTGGCAGCTTGACAGCAATCTTGCTTGAGAAGAACATGGTTTCTCAGTTGATGTTCTTTTTGCGAGCCATTCAGCGACCTGAAACGTCGCCCATTCCTTCTCTCCAGAGATGCTGCCTGTCCGGCTGAGTTACTCCAGCATTTGGTGTCTATCTTCGATTTAAACAACCATCTGCAGTTCCTTCCTACACATAGTGTTGATGGTAGTGCCCACTGCCACTGAATGGCTCGCAAAAAGAGCATCAACTGAGAAACCATGTTCGTATCACGCAAGATTACTGTCAAGCTGCCAATAAACAAGCAGCATTTTGAGTATGTTTTTAATGAGTTGCAGGAACATTTAATCAGTGAAGACCCGAAACGTCATTCCTTCTCGCCAGAGATGCTGCCTGTCCAGCCGAGTTACTCTAGCATTTTCAGTCTACTATCAACACTAGTTTGTGGCCCGTGTTTGCATGGTAACCATGGGAACCTTCTTCCTACTCTCCTTCACTTTTCCTTCTCTGCCTTCAGGCTCGGCCATCTGTCTTGGGGAGCTGAAGATAAAAGTACCGGGCTAGCAATGGCGTGGATTCTTTTTGCAATGGTTCACCATTTGAGAAATGCTTCACAGGGGGCGTAGTGTAGTTGAGTAAATGGGACAGCCACTTGCTATTGTGCTCTTAAGGAAGTAATTGGGTACTTTCAGTACAATAAAAATGACAGCATTTGAAACAAAGTATCCTGTAATCCTAGCATTGTGTAAAGAAGGTGGAGTGCCCTCTGCTTACAAGACACAAAATCCCCTAGTGTTGGTGTTCGGCGCAATAAATGGGGTAGGGTTGGGTTTGGAAGGCTGGATTAATAATCCCGAAACCTAATTACAGGTCCCACCATGGTAGTAGCTGTGGTACTTCATTGAGTGACAGAAAAAGAAAAGTGTATTGCTGTTGACCACCGAATGTTACGATGACAAAACCCTTCTAGTTCACTAATGGCCTTTCAGGTGAGGGATTTTGACCGTACTCACCCATACATGGATGACTCTTGAATGTTCTCCGAGGTGGCGCAGCGGTAGAATTGCTGCTTTACAGCGCCACTGACCCGGGTACGATCCTGACCATGGGTGCTATATGTTTTCCCTGTTTCCCTTGGGTTTTCTCCAGATGCTCCAGTTTCCTCCCACATTCCAAGGGCATGCAGGTTTGTAGGCTAATAGGCTTCTTTAAATTGTCCCTAGTATGTAGCATAGAATAAGTGTATGGGGATTGCTGGTCAGCATGGACTCGGTGGGCAGCAGGGCCTGTTTCTGAAGAAGGGTCTCGACTCTTGCTATTGAGGGAGTGCAGCGTAGGTTTACAAGGTTAATTGCCGGGATGGTGGGACTGTCATGCTGAGAGAATGGAGCAGCTGGGCTTGTACACTCTGGAGTTTAGAAGGACGAGAGATGAAACATATAAGATTGTTAACGGCTTGGACACACTAGAGGCAGGAAACATGTTCCCGATGTTGGGGGAGTCCAGAACCAGGGGCCACAGTTTGAAAATAAGGAGTATGCCATTTGGAACGGAGACGAGGAAACACTTTTCCTCACAGAGAATGGTGAATCTGTGGAATTCTCTGCCTCAGAGGGCGGTGGAGGCAGGCTCTCTGGATGCTTGATAGGGCTCTTAAAGCTACCGGAGTCGGGGGATATGGGGAGAAGGCAGGAACGGGGTAACTGATTGGGGATGATCAGTCATGATCACATTGAATGGCGGTGCTGGCTCGAAGGGCCAAATGGCCTACTCCTGCACCTATTGTCACCCGAAACGTCACCCATTCCTTCTCTCCAGAGTTGCTTCCTGTCCCGTTGAGTTACTCCAGTTTTTTGTGTCTACTGTCTCCACACTATATCTCTAAACTAAATGAACTAGCAAGCCATCAAGTTTGTGGTCATTTGGGAAGAACAACAAATGGTGGTCTTGCTGTGAAATAGATTGCAGAATATGAATAGGTAAGTGTTCAAATTATTGAGGTTGAAGATGAATATAATTGGGTATGTATGTGTACTGGTAGCACAATTGCCAACTTACTGCACCAGCAGCCAGAGCTTTAGAGCATTGATTCAGGGTTAGGAATGTAAAAATAGTTCGCTTTTATCTTGGTAACCATGGAGCGTCTCGGATGTAGCCCCTATTGGCCAGCTTGGTTTCCTGGCATGTGTTTGTTGAACTTGAAAGCAGTAAATCCCAAGAAAATCTTTGTTTTTCTAATCTTTCTAACAGTTGCTTTTAATCAGGGAGCCAAAAACTAGAACACAGATTTAGAGAAATAGGTCCTCATTAACTCTATCCAACCCCTTTATAATTTAATGCTTTCCGTTTATTTGCCTTTCAGATGACTACATGTCAGGGAAATTCACTCCAGCCTATGCAACCTTCTCTCGTAAATTAAATTTACCAATCCTGGCAACATCCTGTAAACTTGCCAGCGACCTCCAGTCTAATTGCACCTTTCCTGCAATGTTGTCAGCTTGAGCACCAGGCAGTTCTCAAGCTATGGTGTAGCTCTTGTAGCAGAATCTTCCTCCTTTTATATTCTGTCTCATCTAGTAAAGGAAAGCACCTCCTGTGTTTTCTAACCGCTCCCCTGACTTGCTCTTCCGTCTTTTAACAATTTGTGGACATACCTCTTTTGCTAATAAAATGACAGCATGGAAACAGTCCCTTTGGCCCAACGTGTCCATGCTGACCAAGTTGACATTGGTGTGCTACTTTCCCTTTAATCCTATGGCTTAAACCTTTTGAACGGCTGCCTTATCAAAGGCATGCTAACATCACTGTGGACGGTGTAAGTGCACTCCCCTTATCAAGATTCCTTGCTGCCTCCTCAAAGAAATTAATCAAGGTTGTCTGATACGAATCTATGCAGTCTCCCCTTGATTAATATGTGGCTTTCGAAAAGCGTCTGGACCTGATGGCATACCTGGTCGTGTTCTAAAAACCTGTGCGGACCAACTGGCTGGAGTTTTTACGGACATTTTCAACCTGTCACTTCTGAGGTCTGAGGTTCCCACCTGCTTTAAAAGGGCATCATCAATTATCCCAGTGCCCAAGAAGAGTAAGGTGACGTGCCTCAATGACTATCGACCAGTGGCACTAACGCCTGTGGTGATGAAGTGCTTTGAGAGGTTGATCATGGCGAAAATCAACTCCTACCTCGACAAAAACCTGGACCCACTGCAGTTCGCTTACCGCCACAACAGATCAACGGTGGATGCGATCTTGCTGGCCCTCCACTCCGCTCTGGACCACTTGGACAACAAAAACTCATATGTCAGGCTGTTATTCATCGATTACAGCTCGGCATTTAACACAATCATCCCCTCCAAGCTGGTTACCAAACTCACAGAACTGGGTCTCTGCGCATCCCTCTGCAATTGGATCCTCGACTTCCTCATTCACAGACCACAGTCTGTCCGTATTGGTGGAAATGTGTCAGACTCGATAACAATCAGCACGGGAGCACCTCAAGGCTGCATGCTCAACCCCCTGCTGTACTCACTCTATACTCATGACTGCGTAGCCGGTCATAGTGCAAACTCCATCAAGCTCGCTGACGACACCACTGTTGTGAGATGTATCACTGATGGGGATGAGTCAAAGTATAGAAGAGAGATCGAGCGACTGTCCACTAGTGCCAGCACAATAACCTGGCCCTCAACTCTAGAAAAACCAAGGAACTGATTGTGGACGGAAGGAGTAGGATGGGGACCCACAGTCCTGTTTATATCATCTGTGAAGATCTTTCCTGGTCCGAGAACACAGATGCAATTATTAAGAAAGCTCATCAGCGCCTCTACTTCCTGAGAAGATTACAGAGAGTCGGTCTGTCAAGGAGGACTCTCTCTAACTTCTACAGTTGCACAGTAGAGAGCTTGCTGACCGGTTGCATCGTGACTTGCTTCAACTTGAGCGCCCTGGAGAGGAAAGGGCTACAAAAAGTAGTAAACACTGCCCAGTCCATCATCGGCTCTGACCTTCCTTCCATCGAGGGGATCTATCGCAGTCGCTGCCTCAAAAAGGCTGGCAGCATCATCAAGGACCCACACCACCCTGGCCACACACTCATCTCCCTGCTACCTTCAGGTAGAAGGTACAGGAGCCTGAGGACTGCAACGACCCGGTTCAGGAATAGCTACTTCCCCACAGCCATCAGGCTATTAAACTTGGCTCGGACAAAACTCTGAACATTAATACCCCACCATCTGTTATTTGCACTTTATCAATTTATTCATTCATGTGTGTATTTACGTATATAATTGTAGTCAATGCCTACTATGTTCTGTTGTGCTATGCAAAAAAAGAATTTCATTGTCCTGTCAGGGACACATGACAATAAACTCTTTTGACTTTGACTTTCTGACTTTCCGAATAAAAGTTTGTACTCTCTCCCCAGAATTGATTCCAGTAATATGCTCTTCGAGTCATAGAGTGATACAGTGTGGAAACAGGCCCTTCGACCTAACTTGCCCACACCGGCCAACATGTCCCAGCCACTGCAACCAACTGTCCCGTCAAAAGCTACACTACACATGCTCACAGCTGGAATTAAGCCACCAGGCTCACAGTCACTTGATTCATCCGGTCCTTTTCAACACAATGAACTGAAAAAAATGGTCCAAAACTCTGTTAATTTTTTCCTTGGATCTATTAACAACCTGAAAAATATTTCATCTTGGCCTGGCAACTTATCTACTTCCTAAGAAACAAAACTTCAACACTATCGCTCATGCTATATTTACCCTATGCAGTGATTTTGATTTTAGTCAATTAAAAGTGCTGAATCTGCATTTAAAACAGTTTGGGTTCCAACTTGTGCTTTGTAAACAGTTTTGATCACGTAATTTTAGTAAGTTACTGGTGATGGGGCAGGTAAGATTTATTGTAATTAGGGATTTTAGATACATAGTTTGGACTGGAGCAACTGCGGTGGGCTTCCTCAGGAGCTGAGAGGCTGATTAAAGAGTAGCTGATGAGTAGTTTGAGTGGATAGAATAAATAGGAAATTGGTTCCAGATGGTCGTGGTAGATGGTTCAAGCTCTGAACTCGTTTTTTTTTGTGGGGCAAAAGATAGAAGGAGAATGTGAGGGAGAGAAAGCAGTTTTCCCACTGAGTCGTTGTGCAATTCAATTTGTTTGCATGTATGATGGAAGTGGTCAGGATTTTCAGAAGTGAACAGGCACTCCAGAGAAAAGAAATTGGAAGAGCCTGGAACTGCAGGGATTGCATCTGACAAAGACATGGCAGGTCATTCCAAAGTTATGACTCCATGATTCCATAATCGCCAGTTTCAGTGCCGTGCGTATGTAGCTTTTCCTGACACTTCTGTCGGCCTTTTTGCAAACTTCATATTTTACTGCTGCAAAATAAAAGCTGAGATGGAGCAGGGTGCACGGGTTGGTGATGGGGGAGAGGGGAGTGGAGGAGGTGGGGTGTATGAGTCCAACATAGTGTAAACAGAGATGATTGAAAGTTTAATATTTCCAGTGGTTCGATTTTGAAACTTTAAAATATAGTATATGCTTGTGACTGGAGAGATGTGAAGCCAAAACTATTCTCTCCGATCGGGTGCTGGTTTGGTGGAAGGTAAATTCATGAAAATGAAAAAAAAGCATTGAGATGCAGCTTAGATTTAGACATAGACAACCTCTCCTGGACTGATGAAATATGAAATGTATTTTAAATGCTTCATGCTGCCCGAGGCCTTGCTACATTTCCTGTCTTGAAGCAATTATTGGCTGGCTGTTGTTTGGTGGCACCTTGAACAGGAAGAAAACTGTAAAAGATTCCAAGGCTGCAAGTTCTTGTCAAGGTGACTAGAATCTGGTAAAATAAGGTTCACATTTCGCACTTGTCATTCACGAATGACCTTGGATTAACAATCTAACCATCACTTAACAAGCTGGTGTACTGGGGTAGCTCTGAAACTGATCAAGTTTCAGTGAAATCATTTTGATGTCTCGTCTCCATTGGAATGGTGTGGAAACAAAGAATAATTTGGAAAGGACCAAAGGCAAATATTTTTTACAAACATGTACAGATGATGCTATTTATTCAGGCTGGTGTAGATTAACATTTCTTGGAACTAATTTATGAAACTACACATGTGCGAAATAATTTGGGTAGAGCTGCATCTTCACAGCACCAGAGATCCGGGTTTGATCCAGCACTCGGGTGCCACCAATGTGGAGTTTGCACGTACTCCATGCATCCGAGTGGTTTCCTCCGGGTGCTCCGGCTGTCTCCCACAACCGGACTCGGGTTTGTAGGTTAATTAGGTACATTGTCCCTAGTGGGTAGGTTTGTGGTATGACGTGTGCATTGGTGAACGATGGTTGGAGTGGCCTTGGTGGGATGAATGGCCTGTTTCTATGCTCCAGATTCAGTGAAGTAGCTTTGATGTCCAGTCTCCACAGATTAAACAAAACAATTTGTAAAGGAGCAAAAAGCTATTAATTTTAACAAAAATTTCAATCTGTCAATCAATGGGAGATAACGTGGTGCTTTTGAATTCTGTTGAGTTGCTGATGATTCTTTTTTAACTTTGGAGATTGCACTTTGATACAGTAAACCCACGTATGTTCCAAATAGGAGCCTCCCTTTTGTGCAATAAAAGGTTTCTATTTAGGGGCAAAAAATGCACAAGGAATTTTTCTGACGCCTCCCAGCCTGTCGGGGCAGGTAGAAGGCACACAATGCCTTTCCGTAGCAGGTCTGGATTTGCCAACTCATTAACAACCCTCGATTTCTTTTTAATCTGTGCTATTGGAATCTGGATGTTTGCTCATTTTATGCAAGTGCTTGTGAGGTCATGTTGTTGGTACAAGCCCCAATTTGGAGATTGGTGTACATAAGTTAGGTTGACAGTACAGTGCAGGACGAATGATTCAGAGGAATGGAGACACGAGGATCTGTAGATGCTGGTTCACAAAAAAGAGCACTGTGCTGGAGAACTCAGTGGGTCAGGCGACATCCCTGGAGCGCATGGATAGGCGATATTTCAAGTGGGGGCCCTTCTGTTCAGAGGAAAGGTCGCATGTGAATGTAAAGGATAAAGCATTCTTTAGGGATGAGTACGGAACTTCTCTGTCACCATTATTTAACTTTCACCCCACAGCACTGGAATAAATGATCCGGCCTGTAACTGTTTGTGAGAGCGTGCTGTGCAGAGATTAGCTGCTATATTTGACTGTTAATTGTTGTGGAACATGTTATGTTTGTGAAAGAGTATTTAAATGTCGGTTCTTTTGGAGACGCGAGGAACTGATGGTGGTTTTCAAAATAACAAAGTGCCGGAGTAACTTAACTAGTCAGACAGCATCTTTGGAGTGAATAGATAAGCATGGGTTGAGACCTTTCTTCAGACTGATGGAGTAGGGGGAGGAAGCTGGAAGGGGGAGGTGATGTGGGACAAAGCCTGACAAGTGATAGGTGGAGGAAGGTGCTGGTTTAAACCGGTATACACAAAATGCTGGAGTGACAGCGGGCCAGGCAGCTTCTCTGTAGAGAAGGAATAGGTGATGTTTTGGGTCGAGACCCTTCTTCAGACTAAGTGTCTCAACCTGATACATCGCCCAGTTCTTCTCTCCAGAGAAGCTGCCTGTCCCGCTGGGTTACTCCAGCATTTTGTGTCCATCTTAAGTGATGGGTGGATACAGGTGAGTGGGTTATGATTGACTGTCTTTGTCCTACTCCACCTCTTTTCCAGCTGTCTCTCCTCTACTTCAATCAGTCTGAAGAAGGGTCCCAACCCGAAACATCACCGATGCATGGCTTGCCGAGATGCTGTCTGCCCCGCTGAGTTACTCCAACACTTTTTTGTTAGTTCTTGTTAGGTTGAAACTAAAGCATGGTAGGGAACATTAGAAGTATTCTAGGTGGGAATTAGTCAATGGAAGGAACAAGCTGGGGATTGAAGTTTGCAATTTTATATTGAATTTGTAGTGTTGATTTTAGCCACCTGGCTTTGCTCCATTAAGTTTCACCTCCTCTGACAGAGCAAGGAGCATGAGAGGGATGTGAATAAACCTAGTTCACTGCCTGTGCTGCAGTACATCGAGTAAATAGGGGACATTTGAAGGCATTTAGAAAGCGGGGAATGATTGGCAAAAATAATGCTTTGATGAGATATTTTTGGTTGGAGTCCATGTGTGCTTGTATAACAACACAATACCCGCTCCTCTCCATTCCCTCATACACTCATCGCTGAAACCCTATTTCTCTCCCCTTTACCTGCCATTGGCAGTTACAGCTAGGCAATAAATGCTGGCATTGCCAGCAACATTAGCATCCTTTCATCAGATAAGATTTTAAAAAACAGTCCACGCCACATACAATATCTGGCATCTCTCTGTACACAGCACATGTATAGCAGCTGGCTTGGTCCATAATTAAATAACTTCAATAAAATAGCAGCTTGTGATATTTTAAAAAAATGCCTGAAAATGTTAACTAGTTTCTTAGTGGCATTTAAAGCAGAAATGGACACAAGAAATGAATTTTGGATGTGATTGTGCTCTTTGGTTTTTGTTTAGTAGGTTTTGAAATTACTTTTAAGTTGAATACTGAGAGGTTCGACACAGGATACACACTGGCCTTGGAGCACACGTTTGCTCCACTGCAACTCAATTTTACTCTCCCCTTATCCCCTATCCCCTTCCGATTCTACCACGCATCTACACACTGTGTGCAGTTTAGAGATACAGTGCGGAAACAAGACCTTCAGCCCACCGAGTCCACGTCGACCAGCGAATCCCGTACACTAACACTATCCCACAATTTATTCCAAGGCCATATCTACAGACCTGTACGTCTTTGGAGTGTTGGAGGAAACCAGAGCACCCAGAGAGTACCCACACAGTCACAGGGAGAAGGTACAAACTCCGTACAGACAGCCCCAGTAGTCGGGATCGAACATGGATCGCCGGTGCAGTAAAGCAGCAACTCTACTTCTGTGCCACGGTTCCGTCCCTTCACATCTTTTGGGATGGGGGGCTCGGGGTTGTAACACTAGCCTGGCTAAGAGAATGAGCAAACTCCATGCCTGATAGCACTGGAGGTCACAATTTGAAGGTGTGCTGCTGGAGTTGTGTTGTTAATTGCGGCTAGTTTGCTGCACCAGTTACACACTCTGTACTCTAGCTGCAATGTTATTGTCACGTAACACAATATCCATGCCATGTGTTCACATACCAGTCACCGTTTGTGGGCAATGACTCACCATGTATATTAGGTACTTATTTTCACAGTGATAGATTCATCAACCCGTGATTTTTTAATTTTTTTTTTTAACCATTTCTCTCCACAGTTGCTGTCCTCCGTGAGTAATTTCGGCAGCTACAGTATTTTACCTGTTAATGAACAATTGACTTTTTCATACTATGAAATGGCACAAATGCTTATCTTTGTAAGTTCTGTCCGCGTTTTGGCTAATCTTTCAGGCAAACCACTCAGGCTTCAGTGCGAACTTCTGGACTGTGAAATTGCTCTTCATCCCAAGTGGTTTAAAAAAGGAAGACATGCAAACATATAATGTTTTTCACGACATAAGGATATCTTAGTGTATTTACAACCAGTGATGTATTTTGAGTGTTGTTATCTTAAACTTGCCTAAGACACAAGAGACTGCAGATGTTGGAATTGCCTTGGCCACCTTGCTCGCAGTAAGCTGCTGTTAATGGCAAAATGATAAGCAGCTGATGACTAAAACATATTGATGAAAAAATCTTGACCACGATTTTGGAAATGTATTGAGTTTGATTGATTGAAAGGTACAGCATGGAAATATGCTCTTTGGCCCACTGAGTTTGCACTGACTTTAAATCACCCGTTCACATTAGTTCTGTGTTATCCCTCTTTCTCACTACGCTCTAGGGTCAATTTTACAGAACCTGATTAACCTAAATGCCTTTGTAACATGGGAGGAAACCAGAGCACCCAGCAGGAAACCAATGCATTTGCAGACAACATGAAAACTCCACACAGACAGCACCTGAGGTTAGGATTGAACCAGGTCTCAGGCACTGTGAAGGGGCTGTCCCACTGCGACGACCTAATTGGCGAGTTTAGGAGAGTTTGAAAAAGTGTCATGTTGAAGACCTCCTTCAACTATGTTGAAGACCAGCTTCGACTAACTACGGGAAAATTGGACACCGAATAGTGGAGAGTGAAGACGACCTCCTTCGATCTCCTTCAACCTCCCTTCCTCTATGTTGAAGATGATCTACAATTACCTTCGACTACCCTCGATTACCTACGAATAACATGCCGACCTACTTCGACTAAACCTACGAGTAAAAAAAATTTTTTTTTTTTCCATGGCAACCTTTTTTTACTCGCGGGCATTTTTCAGCATGTTGAAAAATACGCCGCAACCTAGCTGAGGCCTCGAGTACGCAGGTACTACTCTCGAGCATGAAGGAGAGTTACAAAGACCTCCTAGGACCTCGTGTCGACCATGCTGCGAGTATGAGTCGAGGGCAAACTCTTCTCAACTCGCCAATTAGGTCACCGCATTGGGACAGCCCCTTGAGGCAGCACCTCTAGTTGTCTATCGCCTTTAAAGAAAAAAACATAATTAAATGGATTTAATTTGAGTGATGCAGTCGGATGCTGCCTTGATTTGAAATAGGTTGCCCTGCAAAATGATCTTTTGGTGGTGAATTGATAGCAGCTGGTAGATGATGTACAGAGCTATTTTAAGCCAGTTATGCAGGTGCTAATTTTGTTTGTTAGTTTTAATTTTTTTTAAATCTCCTTCTGCTCATTGCTTAGTAACATCATTTAAAACACTCCCTACCATGCAATGCAGAGCTATAAAAGTGCGAGGACATCTTTTCTGGTTTGGGTGATTTGTGGCAACCAAATTCAAGACTCCATGTCACACAGCAAGAATGATTTTTTTGCATTCCTAAACTGCAAATTCCAGCAGTCTCAACCAAGAAGCTCGGCAAAAGTAAACATCTTAATTTCCAAAATAATATCTTTAAATTGAATTATTAATGTTCATGTGCACACGTTAAAACCCATTACATATTTGGATAAGCATTCTTGTAGAAGTAAAATCCTATATTGCATTTCTGTTTAAGCTCTGGGAATGATGTGAGGTTTTTTTCAGTGTTTGGTATCCCGTTGCAAGAATCATGGTTGCAGTAGCTGTTTCCAAACACATTTTGTTAAAACTGTTTTCCACAAATCTTGCAATGGAGTAGTGTAACGACATGGGAACTTGCCTAGCAAATAGCTTGATGTGTTTGAGGAGAAACTAAATAATTGCAGGTTGGGGAATAGAATAATATGTTGATGGGTGGAATGCAAGGCAGACGTGGCTTCACTGGAGCATAAATAATGGCACCAGCCTGTTCAATGAATGATTTGCCTTTATACATGATCTGTCATGACTTAAGGATGTTTATGTGCTAAAAATGCTATGTAATGAAAGATTGTTATTCAGTGCCTCAGCACCTTTGAAGTGTGGTCATTCCTGTAAAATAGAAAATATGGTAGTGCACAAAAGCAGTTTGATAATGGCAAGTTAATGTGTCATTAGTGATGCGAATTAGGGATAAATCTTGCATGGGACACTTCAGTAAAGGATGGAGTTCTGTTTGTTTATGATGATGCTTAAGCAGTTAGAAATGGGATGCCCGTCGAGATATTGTGCCATTCCATCCTGAGGTACCCTATAGCCAGAGCTCCCTAACCTGAAACACTTTTTTTACCTCAACCCTATTTTCTGCTTGTAACTAAAACTATCCATGCTATTATCCTCGACCATAGCTCGTATAATATTTAATAATCTTTACTGCAGCAACTCATCAAAAGCTTTTGGAAATCCAAATACACTATATCCTCTGCCTGCTTCTGTCCTGTTAGCTACATCCTCAGAGAACACAATATTTGTAAAGCAATGTTTCCTTCTATTAAACCATATTTTATTTAGTTTAGGTTAGAGATACGACATGGACACAGGCCCATTCAGCTCACCGAGCCCTACGCGCGCGCGCGCACGCACGCACGCACGCGCACGCACGCACTAGGGACAATTTGCACTTATACCAGCCAATTAACCTTCAAACCTGTACGTCTTTGCAATGTGGGAGGAAACTTAAGATCTCGGAGAAAACCCACGCGGTCACGGGGAGAATGTACGAACCATACAGACAGCACCTAGGTCCCAGACACTGTAAGGCAGCAACTCTACCGCTGTGCCACCATGCCGGATATTCTACCTAAAGTCAAAACATAACATGTTGGGGATATGCCGCAGGTCAGGTTGCATAAATGGAGAGACAAGCAAAATTAATCTTTCAGCTTAAAAACTTGTCATCAGAACAATGGCGTGAGCAAGGTTAGCAATATAAACTAGTGACGTTTAATTTCCCAACTTTCTAAGATTTGCATTAAGTATTGAAGTTGGGACACTGTTGTTACTTGCACAAGCTACACTTGAGGTATTGTGTTAAATTTTTAGTCATCCTGTGGCAGGAAAGATGCATTATGCTGGAACAAAAGATTTTGCAGGGAGGATTTATGAGGATGTTACCTTGACTCGAAGGGCTGAGGTCAGGCAGGCTAGGCATTTATTCCTTGGAGTGTAGGAGGCTGAGAGGTAATCATATAGAGGTGGGTAAATGAATGAGGGGAATAGATAGAGTTAATGCGCTCTTGTTTCCAGTGGTAGGGGAAAATAAAGAACTAGTGGGTGAGATCTTTAAGGTGAGAGGGGGAAGATTTAATGGAACCTGAGAGACAACTTTTTTACTCGGAGGATGTGAAACCAGCTGCCGAAGGAAGTTGTAGATGTGGGTACAATAACAATATTTGAAAGACATTTGGATAGGTACAGGGTTATAGATAACTGCGGGCAAATGGGACTGACTTAGATGGGGCATCACAGTTGGCAAGGATGAGTTGGGCCAGAAGTCCTGTTTACATGCCATATGACTCAAAATACTGATCAAATTGTTAATGAAGAGCCGATCAGAAGTGACATGAGCGCCGCCTATCCATACCCTCCATAAATGCTGCCTGACCAGGAATGCTCACAACTACTGGGTGCATTGGGCTAAACAGAATGGGCAAAACAGTTTAAACTATTGGTAACCAGAGAATGGAGACTTGGGATAATTAGTGAGGTTGATGGTAAGGGGAGGCAGAGAATTACTGTAATTTTTTAACCATGAATTATGAGCTGGTAAAGGGAGGTGAATTGAATCGTAACTTTCAAAATGACTGAAAATCAAAAGGATGAAAGACCACGGAGGAAAGAGCAAGGTTTGCATGTTGAGAACAAGAGGAGATTTGTGAGTTGTTTTGTACTTGGCCTGGGAGCACGAAAGGGCAAGTTGTCAAAATGTCCACAGTCATTTGTTTCAATGTGTGCAATCTGACTTCATCAAAAATCTGTGTTCCAATCCAGCCAGCGTAAATAAATGTAAAGCCTAGTGTGCCACAATTCCCGGCTGCATCTGCGCCGACCAGCGATCACCCCGCCCGCTAGAACTATCCTACACGCTAGGGACAATTTACAACTTTACCAAAGCCACTTAATGGGAACTAAACGCTGGAAAATGCTTTCAAATTGTATAAATCCTACTCTCAGCCAAAGTTTGCACAATTGAGGTCCTCAAATCCCAACATTGAAGCAGCGGAGGGGGGGGGGAGGATTTACATTCAATTACATAATCCTCATCTTGTCTGTGCTACTGGTAAGTCCAGACCCAGCAAACTCGGCCCGTGTAATAGTCATACGAGCGCTCTGTTCATGGTCTGATCATGAATCAACAAGAAATGCAGCGACGGGAACAGTGCCAACCTGCCTCGTCGCACCCTGGGTCTTCCAATCTGTGCAGTTCGGGTCGGGCCTCTGATCCTAAACTAGACACTGGCGAGTGTTCATGTAATTTATAATCGGCAGAATTCTCCATCCTTCTGCCTGTCAGATGTGATTAAAATAAAACTTGAAGACCGAGCAGGAGCATATGGCTCCCATCACAAAATGGCCAGCAGACAATGCCCAGAGAGACTTGATTTTTTTCTAAAGCACCTAATACAGTGTCGTAGCTTCAAGAACACAGTTTGTTGCCAGTATTGTATCGGGAGTCTCACCATTGCTGTCATTACAGCTTTGTCAGAAGCCCCTGAAACGCAGTTCTCAGCTGTCATAGGAGAGATGTGGTGAATTCTGCCAGCTGGTGCTTTTTACATTGATGCTTCCAATCTTTCTTAGTCAGGGATGCACAGAACATAACGGGCTACTTACTTGCTTGGTAACACGTAACTCCACTGAATGAAAATTTAGGCAAAGGATGTTTTTGGGCCCAAACCTATTCTTCACTTCACTGTTGTTTAGTTTGTCACGTGTACTGAGGTACATTGAAACGCTTTATGGTTGCATGCATGATGTGCTAATGACTAAATAATCTTCCTGCTGTTAAGGTCTCTATCCAATTTAAATCTGTCAGTAATTACGCAAATATATCTACAGGGATGCCTGTTCTGCATTTAGCCCTAAGATAGACACAAATAGCTGGAGTAACTCAGTGGGTCTGACAGCATCTCTGGGGAGAAGGAATAGGTGACATTTCGGGTTGAGGCCCTTCTTTAGACAACTACTTTAACTCTTTCTATTGCAGTTTTGAACTTTAATTTGGGCTAATGGAATCTAAAATGTAAAGCTGCCTTTAGCAGGCTTTAAAAATGCACTAAAAGGAAGAAATATAATTGCATCCTGTCAAATGTTTCCATGGGAACATCAACACTAATGAATGCCAAGATATCATCCATTCAGTGGACACAGTTTCAGATGCTCTGGGAATAAACAGCTTGGTCTCATTCATTTTTTTAATTTTGGTGTAACTTCTTGATAAATTAGTAATATAGTCTTGGAAGAGTGAATCCTTTTTAAAAGCTGGTCTAACTGAGCCGAGAAGCGTTTTTCGATGAATAGGCTAAATGTTGACATATACACCCCTCGTTGGATCATAGGTCACAGGTGGTTGTGTCCCCAGGTATCGAGTATCATGTCCTTTCTGGTTTACACTGGCCTTTGCCTATTATCCAAACAATACTTCAAAATTCAGCTCAACAAATACAAAACAACTTGGGAATGTGCACCCGTAGGCAGACCTCATAAGCTGTCTCCTCAAGTTAAAGGTGCAGTACCGATCTCCCATTCTACCTCTTTGTGGCCCCAACACTTTAAAAAAAAATCTCTGTAACTGTGACATTATAATGCTGAAGATAGACACAATATGCTGGAGGTCAGACAGCAACTTTGAAGAAGGGTCCTGACCCAAAATGCCATCTATCCATTTTCTCCAGAGATGCTGCCTGACACACTGAGTTACTCCAGCATCTTGTGTCTATCTTTGATATAAACCAGGACCTGCAGTTCCTTGTGATTACATTATAATGCTGTAACCTTGTTATTCTGTACACAGGAATGTTTCTCATTGCATTACCATTGCACTGATTGTATGCAGAAACAAAGAACTGCAGATGCTGGTTTACACCAAAGTTAGACACAAAATGCTGGAGTAATTCAGCGGGTCGGGCATCGTCTCTGGAGAAAACATTTTAAGTGATGGTTCAGGTTGGGAACCTTCTTCAGACTGAAAGTAGGGGGTTGAGGGTGGGGGTTGTTTGACAACTGATTGTACTCGTATGGTATGGTCTGACTGGATAGCATGCAAGGCTTTTCATGCTATCTCGGCATACATGACAATACTCTGCCAAATCGGTTACAGTAATTTTTAGGGAGGAGACGGAGAAATTATGAAAACTGAAATCTGACTGCATCTTCACCCACCTTGTCCATCAGGGACCGAGATCCATTTGCCAGCACTTGGTCTGTAGCTTTCAATGTCTTGCCAAGTCAAGCACTTATCTAGATACTGTGAGACACAAGGCATCGAGTAAAAACCAAAGTGCTGGAGTAACTCGATGGGGCATGGAATGGAATGGTTTTGGGTTGGGATCATCCGATACTGTGAAAAACATTGTTGTTTGAGACTCTGCCTACATCACAGGCAGGTAGTGCATTCCTGATCCCAGTGTTCTTTTGGGTGAATAGGTTCTTCCTCAATCTCCTTTGAACCTCCTCACCTTAGACCAATGCTAAGTTTTGAACACCTCTGCTATGACAACAAGTTTCCTATGGGAAGTGATGAAGAAGACTTAAAGAATGCTTGCCTATGGCATGGAGAGGTCGGGGTACAATTTTAGGAACCAATGGTTAGGTCACAGCTGGCAAATTGAGGGTCTGTTTCTAAGCTGTACTGTTTTATATAATGGTAATACTTGCAACACTGGCATGAATACTATGTAATACTGGTCCTTTAATCCGGATAACATTTCGAGAGCTCACTTGAAAGTCCCTGGAAGTTTCCCATAAATATGGCCCCTATGCGGCAGATCTCGACCTCATGGGGACTTACTTGGCAAATGTACCATTGGCGGGTCAATATGCCCCCTGTGGCCGGGGCTCTGGAACTCCGGCCCGGCTTGAGCTGATGGATCTGTTCCCATAGCCGATTTCTGAGGCCAACTTTGCGGGCTGGTATCCCGACTCCCACGGCAGCCTTCGCGGACCATTCTTGTGCTGTACTGTTCTTTTAGTTAATGTTTCTAGCAGTCCATGGTGCTTCAGAGACATATTTAGTGGATCCGAGGTGTTGTATCATTATTATGTGACCTCCGTTGGTCCGGCAAAATGGATAATCTGGCAAGGCTCTGGAACCAAAGGTGGTGGACCTGTACTTACAAAAAAGTAATTGGATACATATTTAGAAGGAGGCTGTGAGTAAAGTGATTGAAACAAATTGATACCTCTATGAGATGGTGTGGTGTATGGGCTGAATGGTGTTATTCTGATTCGGTGCACTGGAGAGAATTAGCAGGGCCACAACATTAAGTATGTGTAACAACAAATAACATCAACAATTGAAGGGCTTAGGACAACATAGCAGTGGAGCTGATAGAGCTGCCACCTCAACATTGGAGGCCTGATGTTCAGATCCTGACCTTGGATGCTGTCTGTGCAGAGTTTGCACATTCCTCCTGTGACCACGTGGGTGTCTCTGGGTGCGCTGGTTTCCTCCCCCTTTGTATATAGGAAGTGGATGAGAAAGTGGGATAACGCAGAACTACTGTAAATGGGTGATCGATGGTCGGTGTGCACTCTGGGTTGAAGGGCCGGTTTTCTTGCTCTATGTATCAATCAATTCAATCAAATTAATGTTATCCCAACTCCAGTTAGTATCTGGAAATATGTTTCATAGGTGAACGTTCACAGCAACTTGAAACTATTTTTAGCATTTCTAATTACTCATTGCCTACTGGGTGGTAGCAACAGGTAGCAAGGGCATGTTGATACTCACTGTATCAAATATGCCATCAAAGCACCAATCTCTGTGTCACAGCCATAGAAATCGGCAATTCATTCTTGCCCAGCTCTTGCAGTGGTGGAAGCTGACTGTCACTGATGCTCTCGTAGTTAAATACAGTGAAAAGCCGAGGCTTTCCACGTAGAATGATCGTGCTCTGATCTGCACCACAAATGTATACCTTTGTTCATGAAGAAGTGATGAACCGTGCAGATTTTCCAGTAGCTTGGGTTCCAACTCCAACCTAATCCGTGATGTTTTCAAGTCTTGGATGGTGGGGGGGCACATGTTTGAAGGCTTGCTTTGAAAATTAATCACTGAATGCTTTTTTTTCCTCCAGTGATTAGCATCTCATTAACAAAATTGCAAGAACGTGCAGCTTTGAGAAAGTAATTTGTGAGAATGAGTTTGATATTGGAACCTTTAATTCCAACAAGAAACGGCTTCAAAAGAGGAGTGTAGTTACCCCGGTGTTTGTCCCGTGACCAATACAGGGATATTCTGTGGCTTCTGTGGTTCCTTTTTTTTCTCAAAGACTGCTTTGAGTGCAGCTAAGTTAAGCTCATTACTGTGATCAATAGCTAAACTCTCATTCCCACAGCAAGAGTCTGAGCCTTGAAATCGAACCTGAGCAAGCTTTGCTGTTGCTCTGGAATCTGACTTGCCTTTGATTGTCTGAAAATGTCATGGTAAATGTTTGTGGCCACAAGACCCTGGCCTGTAGTGTTGTGTGTGTGACGCCTGGTCTCAGTGTCACAAATGCAACGTTTGCAACCAAATATACATGATAGCATTATAGAATTGTTGGCACCTACAACACAGGAGAGGTGCCTTTCAGCCCACCTCGCCCATGCTCTTCATGCACTAATCCCATTTGCCCGCGTTAGCTTTGTGTATCTCTCCTTTCTTAGCACCTTGTCCAAACCCATTTTAAACGTTGCCGCTGTATTTGCCTCCACCACCACCTCTGGCAGCTACAGAGGGAAAATAAACCTAATGTATAAATAAACAAGGAACTGCAGATGCTGGTTTACACAAGAAGCAATTGTTTAAAGCAATGCAACATTCAAAATGGAGACGGCTGGAGCTGGCTGGAAATACTGCCCTGGAGGGAGAAAGAAACTAGATGTTTCAAGTCAGTGATCGATCATCAAAAATCCTACTCATCAGCACACACAATTCTAACAAGCCTTCTCTGTTCAGATGCTAAAGAAGGTATTTTTGGAGTATCTTCTAGGGTGTGAATTAGTTCATTTTACTTCCAAACGGCATAGATTTTCTTTTGCTATATTCTCTCATAAATTCCATAACCATTCATTGCTACAATGTTCTTCCTAATGCCCGTTCCATTTTAGTACTTACTTGTCAGCGACATGAGAAAGTGCAGGTGCTAAAATCTGGAGCAAAATCATAAAGTGCTGGAGGAACTCCACGGGTCAGGCTTTGTCCGTGGTGGCAAATAGACAGATAACGTTTTGGGCCGTGACCCTTTTTCAGTTTGTAGAAGGTTCCCGAGCTGAAACGTTGTCTAACTTATTTGCAAAAGTTCCTTGGGTACAGTTTGTGGATGGGGGGGGGGGGAATGAGCAGACAATGCAATCAAGGAGTGACCAAGTAATGGACCTGGATATTAGCAGTCATCTGGAGTCACAGCAAAGGTGTATTCAGCTGGAGGATATCATTGAACAGAGCTGGAGCAAGATGTTGAGTGTTAGTCATAGGAAAAATCAATCTGTCAATTGTTCATGTTTCCATTCTGAAGATTAAAGTAGCCAACTGGTGTTTATTGTGGTTCAAAGTCGCAGGCATTTGTTTGAATTGAAATAGAACGACAAACAATACAGCGCGTGAGCAGGCCCTTCAGCCCACAATGTCGGTGTGGGACATAATGTTAAGTTGATTCTCTTCTACCTGCATATGATCCATAGAATATCACAGCTCTGGACCAGGCCCTTCGGCCCACAATTTCCATGCTGAAATTAGTGCCAAAATAAACACACCTCCAATACCTGCATGTGAACATATCGCTGCAGTCCCTGCATATCCATAGCCCACCTAAAACTCTCTTAAATGGCACTATCGTGTCTGCCCCCACCTATCACCCTGCCAGCATGTTCCAGGCACCCACTCCTCTGTGTTTAAACAAATATTTGCCCCACACATCGTTAATTGGGACATTAGATTCTTAAACCCCTGTCCCACAGTACGAGTTCATTCCAAGAGTTGTCCCATGTTTGTCCTGATTCGAACTCTGAGATTTACGGTGATGGCCACTCGTCGGTACTCGGGGCTCCCGTGGACATTTTTCATCATGTTGAAAAATCTTCAGGAGTCTTCCCGTGCTTACCTGCCGTTAGCGCTAAGAGACATCCCCGAGCTCCAACGTACCCGCTACGTTCATTCTCCGTGCTTACCACGAGTTAGATTTTTTTAAAACTCGGGAGAGCTCTTGGAATGAACTCGTACCGTGGGACAGGGCTTTAAGAGTATTTGGCAAGGTAAAAGCAGAGAATATGTTGCATCTCGAGGTAGAGAACAGATAGTGGGCATACATTCTGTCGGCAACATGCCAATCTTAGTGCAGATTTCTGCGTGATATTGCCCCAACTCGTTGCCTGCAAAGTTGCACCTCATCTCCAGCAAGCTTCCAGCTGGACACAACATATCTACAGAACTAATGGGAAGCTTTTCTTACCTACAGTGCCCTCCATAATGTTTGGGACAAAGACCCATCATTTACATATTTGCCTCTGTACTCCACAATTTGAGATTTGTAATAGAAAAAAATCACATGTGGTTAAAGTGTACATTGTCAGATTTTATTAAAGGCCATTTTTATACATTTCGGTTTCACCATGTAGAAATTACAGCTGTGTTTATACCCCATTTCAGGGCACCATAATGTTTGGGACACATGGCTTCACAGGTGTTTGTAATTGCTCAGGTGTGTTTAAATGCCTCCTTAATGCAGGTATAAGAGAGCTCTCAGCGCCTAGTCTTTCCTCCAGTCTTTCCATCACCTTTGGAAACTTTTATTGCTGTTTATCAACATGAGGACCAAAGTTGTGCCAATGAAAGTCAAATAAGCCATTATGAGACTGAGAAAGGACTGGCAGGCCAAGGAAGACCTCCACAGCTGATGACAGAAGAATTCTCTCTATAATAAAGAAAAATCCCCAAACACCTGTCCGACAGATCAGAAACACTCTTCAGGAGTCAGGTGTGGATTTGTCAATGACCACTGTCCGCAGAAGACTTCATGAACAGAAATACAGAGGCTACACTGCAAGATGCAAACCACTGGTTAGCTGCAAAAATAGGATGGCCAGATTACAGATTGCTAAGAAGTACTTAAAAGAGCAACCACAGTTCAGGAAAAAGGGCTTGTGGACAGATGAGACAAAGATTAGCTTATATCAGAGTGATGGCAAGAGCAAAGTATGAAGTAGAGAAGGAACTGCCCAAGATCCAAAGCATACCATCTTATCTGTGAAACACAGTGGTGGGGGTGTTACGGCCTGGGCATGTATGGTTGCTGAAGGTACTGGCTCACTTATCTTCATTGATGATACAACTGCTGATGGCAGTAGAATAATGAATTCTGAAGTGTATAGTCACATCCTATCTGCTCAAGTTCAAACAAATGCCTCAAAACTCATTGTCCGGCGGTTCATTCTACAGCAAGAGAATGATCCCAAACATGCTGCTAAAGCAACAAAGGAGTTTTTCAAAGCTAAAAAATGGTCAATTCTTGAGTGGCCAAATCAATTACCCGATCTGAACCCAATTGAGCATGCCTTTTATATGCTGAAGAGAAAACTGAAGGGGACTAGCCCCCAAAACGAGCACAAGCTAAAGATGGCTGCAATACAGGCCTGGCAGAGCATCACCAGAGAAGACACCCAGCAACTGGTGATGTCCATGAATCGCAGACTTCAAGCAGTCATTGCATGCAAAGGATATGCAACAAAATACTAAACATGACTACTTTCATTTACATGACATTGCTGTGTCCCAAAGATTATGGTGCCCTGAAATGGGGGGGACTATGTATAAAGACTGCTGTAATTTCTACATGGTGACATCAAAATGTGTAAAAATTTCATTTATTAAAATCTGACAATGTGCACTTTAACCACATGTGATTTTTTTCTATTACAAATCTCAAATTGTGGAGTACAGAGGCAAATAAATAAATGATGAGTCTTTGTCCCAAACATTATGGAGGGCACTGTATGTTATCTTCACACTGGAACCAAAGTCATCCCAACTTTAATTGTCGAAACTATGGCATGCGGGTGATGCTTGTGCTTGTCCAATGTTTGGAGGCTGAGCTCCATTCGTCGACGTGTTCTCTGAAACACACCAGAGCATGGCCATCCACTGAACATATATTAACCAGTTGGTTCTCTAACATTTTCTGCATTCTCAGTCGAGGCAAACATCTAAAAATGCCAGAAAAGGTGTAGCATCCCTAATCCATAATCCCTAACTACAAACTCTCAAAAGAGTTTTTGGCATAGCACTGAGAACAACGGGTTGCTGGAGGCACTGCCAATATTGCTGCTGCCTCGCACCTCCTGTGACACCGGCTTGATTTTGCACAGAACCAGGCCCTTCGGCCCGCAATGCCTATGCCAAGCATGATTCAAGATAAACAGATCTTTTCTGCATGCACAAGAATCAAATCCCTCTGTTCTCTGTATTTCCATGTACCGCATCCAAAAACCCTCTTAAACTCCACTATTGTATCTGCCTCCATCACCAACCCAAGTAAGCGCGTTCCAGGCACCCACATCCTCTTTTTTTTTTAAATACACTCCTTTAAATTTTCCAGCTTTCACGTTAAAACTATGCCCTCTAGTCTTTGACATTTCCAACAGGAATGATTCTTGATTAGTAAGGGCATGAAAGGTTACAAGGGGGAAGGCAGGAGAAGGGAAGGGGGGTTGAGAGGGAAAAATAGATCAGCTGTGATCAAATGGTGGAGCAGACTCAAAGGACAAAGGACATTTATTATCACATACACCAATTGGTGTAGTGAAATTTGACTTGCCAATGCAGCACATGAATAAAGATAAAGACTCGATGGGCTGAATGGCCTAAATCTGCTGTTATGTCTTATGGTCTTTTGGAATCATTCAAATTAGTAAAGAGAATACATTTGATGGCATGTAGGGAAAGGACAGGGAATAAGATGAACTAATTTGAAATTTCAGGAGCTGGTGATAGGTCAGTAGGTTCTGTGCTGTTTCATGGTTAATTATTGCATTATATCATTTTTAATAACAATTTAATGGGCAATGTAGATAAGAGACCTGGTCTGAAATGGATTATTTGATAGAATCCAGAATTGTAACACTGCTTTATGAATCAGTTGTTCAGTTTCAAATGTTTATTCTGTGCAAGGAAACTGGTTGCTGCATTTTGTAAACCAGATGTGTAATGTCTTTGCCCTCTGATGATACTGCTGAAATTGCCAGTGTGATATGCATGCACATTTTTCTGTCTGCCAACATCCCAGACACATCCCCACAATAAAGAAAATAGCTCTTGCCCACATCTATAACCCAGCAGTGTGCTCAATTTCAAGGACAGACCACCCATTTTCTCCAACCGCTGACCAAAGATTATAGAAGAGCAAGATACGCCACTCAGCGAAAAAAGCGTAGTATCGCATGTGTGATAGTCGCCGCCATATTAGCGGACCAGAGATGGCGTCGACTATGGCGTCTACATCTAAATCTGCAGCGACGGCTGGTAATCTTTCTTTAGGTTCCCCCCCAAAAAAACGAAAGGTGACAAAAATATTATTATTCTGAACTGAAATATTATTTTCTGTTCTCCCATCAACGGTTATGGAAATCTAGGCTCTATAATCTTTGGTCGGGACATTAGAAAGTTATTAGAATTATTTTGAATAGATCTTTACTTACCACAGTAATAAAGATTACTTACCACAGTAATAATGTCAATAATTTTAACACTTCTGAACGTTTTGGGTTTTGTTCTTGTAAGGCAGGGGTCTCCAAAATATGGCCCAGTGACCACGAGATTTTTCCAGCTCGGATTCGAGTCCGGGAACGCGACGGCTGTTACCGGTTATGTCCCTTGAATTGTCCAGACTTCACAAGCAAAGATCCCAAGCCCGTCGTGAAGAAGGGTGCAATCAAAGATTATAGAACTCCGCTCTATAATCTTTGGGTGCAAATGTGGGGCGGGGGGTTCGGCGGCGGCGGTCGGAATCTAAGATGCCAGAGGAGCTCTATATAATATCTTTGGTCAGATGGGAAGGGTGCGCGTTATAACGTGCCCTTGTTCCACTCTCCCTGTCCTTCTCCCTCTCCCCCTTCTCCCTCTCCCCGTTATCCCTCTCCCCGTTATCCCTCTCCCCCTTCTCTCCCTACTCCCTCTCCCTCCTCCTCCTCCCTCTCCCCTTTTCACTCTTTCCCCTTCTCTCTTTCCCCTTCTCTTGATCTCCCCCCCATCTCGATCTGTCTCTCCCCTTCTCTCGATCTCTCTCTTTCCCATCTCTCGATCTCTCTCTCCCCCTTCTCTCGATCGCTCTCCCCCCCTCTCTCCCTTCCCTCTCTCTCTCTCCCTCCTTACCTCTCTCTCTCCCTCCTTCCCTCTCTCTCTCCCTCCCTTCCCTTCTCCCTTCCCTCTCTCTCCCTCCCTTCCCTCTCCTTCCCTCCCCTCTCCTTCCCTACCCCCTCTCTCCTTCCCTCCCCCCTCTCTCCTTCCCTTCCCTCTCCTTCCCTTCCCTCTCTCTCCTTCCCTTCCCTCTCTCTGCTTTGCTTCCCTCTCCTTCCCTTCCCTCTCCTTCCCTTCCCTCTCTCTCCTTCCCTTCCCTCTCTCTGCTTTGCTTCCCTCTCCTTCCCTTCCCTCTCCTTCCCTTCCCTCTCCTTCCCTTCCCTCTCTCTCCTTCCCTTCCCCCTCTCTCTTCCCCTTCCCTCTCTCCCCTTCCCCTTCCCTCTCTCCCCTTCCCCTTCCCTCTCTCCCCTTCCCCTTCCCTCTCTCCCCTTCCCCCTCTCTCTCCCCTTCCCCCTCTCTCTCCCTCCCTTCCCCCTCTCTCTCCCTCCTTTATGTAAATCTTACCATGTATGTCAGAAATAAAGTGTTAACCATGTTAATAGATCTCTATTATTATTTATTTAAAATTGAGTGAGTTGGTGCAATATCGGTTCCAGCTGTCAGAGAATTCCACAGACTCACCACTCGCTGTGTGAAAAAAAGATCTTCTCATCTCGGTCCTAAAAGACTTCCCCCTTATCCTTAAACTGTGACCCCATGTTCTGGAGTTCCCCAACATTGGGAACAATCTTTCTGCTTCTAGCCTGTCCAACTCCTTAAGAATTTTGTAAGTCTCTATAAGATCCCCCCTTAATCTGCTAAATTCCAGCGAGTACAAGCCAAGTTTATCCAGTCTTTCTTCACATGGAATCCTGCCATCCCAGGAATCAGTCTGGTCCTATTTACCTCTTCAAAATCATTAATATACAGTTGCGGACCCAACACCGAGCCTTGTGGCAAAAAATTCCAGAAGATTAGTCAAACGTGATTTTCCTTTCATAAAAGCTGACTTGGACTAATCCTTTTACTGCTATCCAAATGCCCCATTATTACACCTTTAATAATTGACTCCAGCATCTTTCTCACCACCAAAGCCAGGCTAACTGGCCTGTAATTCCATGTTTTCTCTCTCACTCCTTTCATGAAAAGTGGGATAACATTAGCTATCCTCCAATCCACAAGAACTGATCCTAAATCTATTGAACATTGGAAAATGATCATATGTATATATGTATGTGTATATATGCATGTATATGTATGTATATATATGTATGCATATGTATGTATGTATGCATATATGGTTTATGTACACCATCTGAAAAATAAGATATAGTTATAGTGATGCTTTAAATCAGTTGCTTCTGATCCATGAGAAGGAAATGTATTTATCTCTCAAGGGCCTGTCCCACCACATATTTATTTGAATTTGTGTTTGTGTGTGCCTGTAATTTTGTGCACAGTGTGTTAAAGCAATACAAGGAAAGCTGCACAATGCAAGGGAAAATACGCAAAAGTGGGGGCTGGGGAGGAAAGATGCGAGGGAAATGGGGGAAAGGGAGGGAGAGAGGGTGGGAGGGAGAGTGAGGGAGGGAGGGAGAGAGAGGGAAAGAGGGAGGGAGAGAGGGAGGGAGATCGAGAGGGGAGAGAGAGCGATCGAGAGGGGAGAGAGTGAGATCGAGAGGGGAGAGAGTGAGATCAAGAAGAGAGGGGTGAGAGAGAGGTCGAGAGGGGAGAGATCGAGAGAAGAGAGGGGAGAGAGAGATCGAGAGAGGAGAGAGAGATCGAGAGAGGATAGAGAGAGATAGGGAGAAGAGAGGAGAGAGAGGGAGGTTGAGAGGTAAGTAAATATCTATTACAAATAAATCCAATAACTTTCTAATGCATCTTGCTCCTCTATAATCTTTGTTTACAACTGCTCTGTAGCTCTGTAGCGGATTACACATGGGGGGACAGTCCGCAAAGATGGCGGCCGTGACGCTCCATTACGTACTACACGCCAGTCCATTGGATTTCCACGGAGTGGCGCATCTTGCTCCTCTATAATCTTTGCCGCTGACCACTACTTTGAGATGTCTGTAAATAGAACCTTGAAGTATTGTATTAAATATTTCAAATATCACATTCCTCCAGGGCCATAATTGTTGGTAGACTGCTGTAGTCACAAGCGCTTACTTGCCTGGAATCTTCTCAAGTGTAATTAAACTTGCCTTCCAGCTGTTGGAGCATGTAACCAGCCATTCATTAGTGACGGGTGGCTGCTTATATGAAGATTGCTTCTCACATTTAATAGATTTGATTCTCAAGTCTATGTGAGACTCGCCATGACTTTCCTCTTGTCTATGCAGTCCTTTCATTGTAGCTCTTGTTCTTGGTGCCCCCATCTGCAACTGGTTTCTGATTTTAAGTTTATAATTGTCACGTGTACTAAGGTAGACTGAATAGCTTTTGGCTTGGTCATAAAACTGGTAATAATTTCCTCCACCCTGACCCCCTACACTGGTGCCGCTGAAGGTTGTGCTTGTCCTTTCCCAACATGGGTCCTTGGTCCCTTCCCAACATGGTGCCCCTCTACCCCATACACTTGGATGTACCAGAGTAGAGTGTGTGTTTCATCGCTTGCTCTAATCTTGTACACCCAAGACTAACTTGGTCACAGTAATGGGTCTACAAGAGTAAAGCACGTGCCCTCAGCTCTTGCTCCACTCTTCTACTCCCAATACTGGAACCAAGTTAAATGCCAACTCTTTAGACTTTAGAGATAACGAATGGAAACAGCCAACTGAGTCCACACCGACCAGTGACCATAGTACACTTCCTCTTTTGTGTGGCGTGCACAGCTTAAAGTTGTTGGACAACTTGTTCTATTTGATCTTCTGTTTGTGCACGTCAAGTTGATTGCATTAGTCGAAACAGGGCGGGCCACGTGAAGGTTGCAATCTTGCACCCCACCCTAGTGCACTAGCACTATCCTACACACGAGGAACAATTTACAGAAGCCAATTAACCTACAAACCCACATGTCTTTGGAGTGTGGGAGGGAACTCATGCGGTCACAAGGGAGAATGTACAAAATCCATACAGTTAGCACCCGTGGTCAGTATCAAACCTGTGTCTCAAGCACTGCAAGGCAGCAACTCTGCACCACTGTGCTTCCCCTAAAGAACTCGATCTTCAAGTTCACCGATGGTACCACTGTTGTCGGCCACATGTACCACATCGATGAGGAGAGGGTACAGGAAAGAGATCGAGAAGCCTGTGTCATGCTGTTAGAACAATATCCCTTCATGTCATCAAGGTAAAAGAGTTGGTTCATGACCTAAGGAAGCAATGGGGTGAACACAGAGCTGCTGTAGAGATGGTTGACAAGTTTTAAGTTTCGATGCATCCATATCACCAGCATATCAATGATCAGACATGAGTTTGAATCTCACCTTGGCAAGTGGGGGGGAGATAGTAGTCTTGGCACAAGAGTAGGCACAAAATTACTGAAGTGTTTTTTATATTTAAACTTGCTTCAGAAAGGGGAAGCTGCCTTGTAGCTGCTGTAGTCTGTATTTGACTCCAGACCCGTTCTTGTGTTGGATATTGAACAATCTCTGATGTTAGGGATGGACAGTAACTGCTGACACTGCCGCTGCTGAACATCTCTATGATGGACTAAAGAAAACAAGATGGCAAAGTACAGCCAGTAAAATACATTACAGAATCTTTCTGACACTGTTGCAATGCAGGAAATGCAGCCATTTTGCACCTAACCATCTTTCACAAATTTTAAATGTGATTTTTATTTATTGTTACATTGTGCAATAAACGGGTCCCCTCATCGTGTTTCTCATCTTTGTCCTTCCCCCATCAAGCCAATAAATCCTTTTTGAGTAAGAAGGGACTGCAACTGCTGGTTTAAACCAAAGATAGATACAAAAAGCTGGAGCAACTCAGCAGGACAGGCAGCATCTCTGGAGAGAAGGGAATGGGGGACGTTTCGGGTCGAGACCCAAATCATTTTTGAAAAATGCTTGATGAACCATCCATTACCTCAGAGTCTGAAGAAATGTCGCTTATCCATGTCCTCCAAAGACATTGCTTGACGTTACTCCAGCACTTTGTGTATTTTTGGTAAACCAGCATCTACAGTTTCTTGTGTTTCCACCTCTTAGTCATAGATTCTGCCTACTCATCATGCTGACCAAGATGCCAGCTAAGCTGGTCCATTTGTCCAAGTTAGGGCCAAACACCTCTAAAGCTTTCCACTTCATGTACATGTTTAAAAGCCTTTTAAACATTGGGATTATTATACCTGCCTCAGCCATTTTCTCTGACAGCTCGTTCCATGTATGCATCACCTTTCATGTGAAGAAACTGCCAGTGGTCGAGTTGCTGCCTTATAGCACCATAGACCCGTGTTCAATCCTGACTACGGGCGCTGTCTGTACAGAGTTTGGACGTTCTTCCTGTGGTCGCGTGGGTTTTCTCATGTGTTCCTCCCACACCGAAACCATTTAGGTTTATGTTAATTGGCTTTGGTAAAATTGTCTATATTGTGTAAGATACTACTGGTGTATGGGAATCGCTGATAGGCCCGGACTTGGTGGGCCGAAGGGCCCGTTTCCTCACTTTTAAAATTTTAATATTTTTCCCTCCTCATCTTAAATCTATTGTTTTTGACACTCCAGCGCTGAAAAAGAGCAACCTTATCTATACCCTTCAAGATTCAAGAGAGTTTATTGTCATGTGTCCCAGATAGGACAATGAAATTCTTGCTTTGCTTCAGCACAAAAGAATTATAGAAGGCATCAATACGGAACAGGTCAGTGTGTCCATATACCATTGTATAAATATATACACACATGAATACCCTTCATGATTTTATATACCTCTATAAGGTCACCCACCACACTCTCGCATTCTCAGGAATGTCGCATTCCCAGTCTGTCAAACCTCTTTCTGCAGCTATCCCTCGAGTCCTGGCAACATTCTCATAAAACGTCTTGGTGCACTTTTCAGCTTGATGTTTTTCCTCTAGTAAGGTAATCAAAACTCTACACAATACTTCAAGAGTAGCTTCACCAATGTCTTGTACAATTGCAACATCACGTTCCAACTCCCGTACTCAATGTCCTGACTGATTGAGGCCAGCATGTCAAGTGCCTTGTACACCACTTGTAATATCACTTGCAGGGAAGAGTGTACCTATACTCTTATGTCCCTGGGTCCTACAGCACTCCCCAGGGTTCTCCCCTTTCACTACAATTCTGGTTCAGCTTACACCAGTCATTTACCTGAATTGAACACTCTGCTATTCCTCGGTCAAGTTCCCACTCAATGATTCTTGATAACCTTCTTCACTCCCTAAAGATCTCATTTTTGTATAATTTGCAAACTCCTTGCCTGTGCTTTGTACATTCTCTGTAAAAAGTGTGAAAACACACACCTCCAGATTCAGGGCCAGTTTCTTCTCAGCAGTTATCAGGCAACGGAATCATCCTACCACAACTAAAGAACAATCTTGAACTACTATCTACCTCATTGGTGACCCTCAGACTACCCTTTGTTGGCTTTACCTTGCACTAAACGTTATTCCCTTATGTATCTATACACTGTAAATGGGTCGATTGTAATCATGTATTGTCTTTCTGCTGACTGGTTAGCACGCGTCAAAAGTTTTCACTGTACTCTGGTACACGTGACAAACTAAACTAACTCTTCTGAAATGTTTAAATAAATGACACCCAACATGGCCCCTTCACTGATCCTTGCATTAGGTTTCCAGTCTGAGAAACAACCTTCCACCATCGCCCTCAGCTTCATACCCTTAAGAGTCTCTTGCCCAGAGTGGGTGAATCAAGGACCAGAGGACATAGGTTTAAGGTGATGGGGAAAAGATTTAATAGGAATCTGAGGGGTAAAATTTTCACTCAAAGGGTGGTAGATATATGGAACAAGCTGCCAGAGGAGGTAATTGAGGCAGGGACTATCCAAACATTTAAGAAGCAGTTAGATTGGTACATGGATAGGACAGGTTTGGAGGGATATGGAACAAATGCTGGCATGTGGGACTATGTAGCTGGGGCAAGTTGGGCACACTATTACTCTATGACGCTAGCATGACTCTGTGTACCCAATTAACTAGCTCTCCTTGGAGTCCATGTGATCTAACCTTCCAGGCTACCCTACCAACGTGGGACCTTGTTAGAAGCCTTGCTTACATCTTCAAAAATTGAACCAATTTGTGAAACACTATTTCAAACATGGAAAATGTTTGACTATCCCTAATCAGTCCACGTCTATCTAAATGCTGGTAGATTCAGTCCCTCAGAATCCCCTCCAGTAATCTACCCACTACAGATGTCAGGCTCGCCAGCCTATAATTCCCTGCCTTCTTGCTGTCCTTAATGAACAGTACAACATTAGTCACCCTTCACATTTCTAGAACACCACCTGTGGCGGAAGATGATGCAGATATCTCTGTAAGGACCTCTGCAATCTTTTCCTTAGCCTTCCACAAGGTCTGAGGATATATTTGCTCAGGCCATGGGGATTTATCCATTTTTATGCACTTAAAACTATCTGTCTGAAAAAGGGTCCCGTCCCAAAACGGCACCTATCCATGCTCTCCAGAGATGCTGCCTGAGTTGCTGAGTTACTCCTGCACATTGTCCTTTTAAGACCACCAATACCCCTTGTTTGGTCGTTTGTATATGATCCAAGACATCATGGTTGATTTTGTCTCAATTCCTTGGATTCTATTATCTTCTCCACAGTAAAGAAAAAACTATGAAAAATATTTGTTAAAAATTCTCGCCCCTCTCCTGTAGTTCTATACATACATGGTCATACTCATCTGAAAGGCAACTGATTCTCCCTCATTCTTACTATACCTGCAGGATATCTTGGGATTTTCCTTTTGCCTTGTCTGCCAGCTCCATCTCACACCCTTCTGATTTCCCTCTTAAGTATACTGCTAAACACTAGTTGAACTAGTCAAGGGATTTACTTGATCCCAACTACCTAACCTTGATGTTTGCTTCCTTTTTTCCTGAGTCTCAAAGTCTCTCAGCATCCAAGGTTCTCTAAACTTGCCAGCCTTGCCCTTCATCCTAACAGGAACATGTAGTGCCTGAACGCTTCCTGTCAAGCTTTTTAAAAAAAAACTCCCACTTGTTGGACATTTCCTTCCCTGCAAACAGTCGCACCTCTTGCAATTGACTATTTGTATACTTGTTCCAACACACTGTAGTTGAGAATCCCCTCTAATGACTTGCCCACTGCTGATGTTAGTTTCACCGTCCTGTAGTTCCCTGGCTTGTCTTTGCTGCTCTTCTTCAATAATGGTGCAGCACCAGCCACCCTCCAGTCTTCCCACAAATATCCGCAGTTTCTTCCCTAGCTTCACTTAAGGGGTGTGGGGGGGGGGGGGGGAAGGCAGAAGATGTGGGGAGAGGAGAAAACAATGTTATCAGCAGAACTTTGGGATGGAACATCTAACAAGTGAAGAGTATACATTTTTAACAACTTTTATCCCCAAAATGACTTTATTCAGAATAATAAAATATAGAACACAAGAACAGCATAAACGCTTTTGACGATATGTCAGTATAGCTGCTGACATAATGTAATGTCAGCAGCTATACATACATTAATTAGTGGTGTATCTGGTAGTGTTCACAAAGCCATCATTATACCCAGTTCTTTGCCACACATGTGGCCCCCTGCATTGATTTGAGGGGTCTCTGGTTTGAGGGGTGCTTCTACCACACCCTGTCACCCCCAATGTGCAGCAGCGGAAGGAGCCTAGTCTGTGGTCCTCGCCCGCGGAGCCATGGCCTTGGCTGCATCGAGGTTCAATGCATCCCTCAACACGTTGCTCCTGCAGTCTGGAGCAATAGGACTTGGAACGGTCAAGAGTCAAGGGTGTTTTATTGTCATGTGTCCCAGGTAGAACAATGGAATTCTTACTTGCTGCAGCACAACACCATATGCAAACATAGTACTTAAATGAGAGAAAAAAGATTCGGTGTGTCTATATACACACATACTCAAAAAACAAACAATTACACTGCAGTAATAATAATAGTCTGTTGTATTCAGAGCTTATTTGTTGTCGTGCTTAACAGCCTGATGGCTGTGGGGAAGAAGAAGCTGTTCCTGAACCTGGACGTTGCAGTTTTCAGGCTCCTGTATCTTCTTCCCAATGGCAGTGGTGAAATGAGTGTGTGGCCAGGATGGTGTGGGTCTCTGATGATGCTGGCTACCTTTTTGAGGCGGCGACTCCGATAGATCCCTTCGATGGTGGGGAGGTCAGAGCCGGCGATGGACTGGGCAGTGGTCACAACTTTTTGCAGTCTTTTCCGCTCCTGGACGTTCAAGTTGCCGAACCAGGACATGACTAGCCACCATCGGCCCATTGATATAAACAGGATTGTGGGTCCTCATCCTTTCTCTTCCAAAGTCCACAATCAGTTCATTGGTTTTACTGATATTGAGAGCCAGGTTGTTGTGCTGGCACCATTTGGTCAATCTCACTTCTATACTCTGACTCATCCCCATCTGTAATTCATCCAACAACAGTGGTGAAATCGGCAAACTTGATGATGCAGTTTGCACTATGTCCAGCTACGCAGTCATGCGTATAGAGTGAGTAGAATAGGGGGCTGAGCACGCAGCCTTGAGGTGCTCCTTTGCTGATTGCTACTGAGGATAACGCTGGAAGCGGGGCAACTCTTGTGTACTGTCCCAGTGTAATCTACTATTCATACACTCTTGTACTTAAATATGTGTAGTAGGATTTTACTGAACTATATGCAAAAATGTAATTTCACGGTACCTGGATATATATATAACAATAAAGTACTATTGACTTTCCAGTTAAGTGCTAATTTACGCCCTGCTAACCCAGTGTACCCACATAGCCTTTCAGTGGGTTAGTGATCAGGGGATCCCGTTTACTAGTACTTTGGCAATGCTGCATTGATCAGAGTGTCTTTAACATTGTGTGGATTTGCCATGAACATACAGGCTTGTATTAGTCATATTTACTGAATATACTGGTCCATTAAGTGAGGTTTGGATTTTGGCTTTAATATTGTACTGCAGTGTTTGTCATTTCAACAAAGTTGGTGTGGACGCCAGTTGCTTCCTGTGAATTCTTAGCCCTTGTTTGTTTAATGTTATTTCGTCACTTAAGCAAATTCCCATTACATTTTGCCATTACCGTGAATAACTAAACCAACTAATCAGATTTGTGATCCTGATTACGGGCGCTGTCTGCACGGAGTTTTACGTTCTCCCCGTGACCGGGTGGGTTTTCACCGGGAGCTCCGGCTTCCGCAAACATGAAACCAAAGGCTAATTGGCTCCTGTAAGCTGTTCCTACTGTGTAGGTCAGAGCTACTGTATGGCGTGATCGTTGGTGTGTACTCGGTGCTTTCACGCTGCATCTCTAAACTAAACCAAACACTCCCACCCAGCTATCCTTTATAAACTAGAAACGTGATCTCCTCACGCTATTGTTTCACTGTCACTGACTGAGAACGTACTGTTCCTTCTTCAAAGGTCACAGATTTGCTGCCATTTAACATCCTGCTCTATTTTGTTGCAAACTATTGTCACCTTATTTTTAAAATGTAAGAATTGTTGCAATTAATAAACACCTATATAATTCGCCATTTGATATTTCTCTGGACTCTGATACCCTACCACAGCAGCTAGGAAATCTGAATTTGCTTATTTACATCAAAAGTGAAACTATTGAATTATTGAATGGCTGTGATAATGTACTTGATTCAGTATTATCCATAAGGGAGGAGAATTTGCCCTTGTTCCCTTTTAAATATCTTGAGCAAGACTAACATAGTCAGTCTGAAGAAGGGTTTCAGCCCAAAACGTTGCCTATTTCCTTCGCTCCATAGATGCTGCCTCACCCGCTGAGTTTCTCCAGCATTTTTGTCTACCTTCGATTTTCCAGCATCTGCAGTTCCTTCTTGAACACTGACATAGTTAACGCTCAACACCACAACAAAATGGTGCCGGGTCAAGGTGGAGGTCACAGCCATCAAACGGCTCTACTTCTAAAAAGATTGAGGAGATTCGGCATGTCGACAAATACTCTCTTGAACTTCTACAGGCGTACGGTAGAGAGCACATTGACTGGCTGCTTCACGCGCGGTCTGGTTTGGGAACTCAAACGCCCAGGAACGGAGGAGATTACAAAACTTGGTGACATTGCCCGGTCCATCACGGGTACTGACCTCCCCACCTTCGGAAGGATTTATAAGAGGCAATGCCCCAAGGGCAGCCAGCATCATCAAGGACCCACACCACCCTGGCCACGCTCTCATTTTACTCCTGCCATTGGAAAGAAGGTCTGAAAACTGACCTCCTGGTTCAGGAAAAGCTTCTTCCTAACATGACAAGTCAAGTTATTGAACACTAAGTACCCCAAATAAACTATGAACTTTGAACTGTCTTGGTTGCACTAGGGACATGGGCTTTAGTTCTGTTTTGCACTTCCAAAATGCAACACATTGCATTTGTTGAGCTTAAATTCCATCTGCCATTTCTCTTCCCAACTTTTCATCTGATTATATCCTAACCTTGGACAACCTTCCTTGCTTCCATGCTATCCACAACATGTCATCTGCAAACTTACCAATCATATCTCCTACATTCCCATACAAGTCACTTTTAAAAAAATCACACAGCCACTGTCTCACTGAGCCCTGTAGACCCAATCTGGAAACACTTCCTTCCACTTCTATCCACTGCCTCATATCTAAGGACATTTGACTACCATATTCCTTAAAAGTGATTGCTTGATTAAGAGATGGAAACAGGCCTTTCAATCCACTGAGTCCACGCTGACCACCAAACACCAATCAGCCGTTCACGCTAGTTTTATGTCATCCCACATTCCTATCCATTGCTTACACACGATGGTCAATTAACCTACCAACCCGCATATCTTTGGGATCTGGCTGGAAACCGGAGCACCCGGAGGAGTACCACGGGGTCACAAGGAGAACGTGCAAATTCCACGCAGACATCACCCGACGTCAGGATCATACCTCGGTCTATGGCGCTGCGAGGCAGTGGCTCTGAGTTTCTGGAACAACCTACCGTGCAGGACCATGTCAAATGTCTAACTAAAGCCTATATAGACTACATCTGCTACCCTGTTTTCACCTAAAAAAAACAAAACAATTACTGAGACAGGATTCCTATAAAAGGCCGTGCTGAGTATCATTACTCAGCTCCTGCCTTTCTCAATGTATATAAATCCCGGCCTTTAGAATTTCCCCCAATAATTTGCCTTAAAGGTCACGGGCCTGGACTTGCTTATCTTATTCCAGCTGCCTTTCTTAATTGAATTGAATTGAATTTTATTTTTGTCATTCAGACCTTCCGGTCTGAACGAAATTTAGTTGCCTTGCGGTCATACATATAATAAAAATGACAAAAACACACAATAAACACAAATTTAACATCCACCACAGTGAGTTCACCAAACACCTCCTCACTGTGATGGAAGGCAAAGTCTTATTAAAGTTTCTGTCTCTTCCCTCTTTGTTCTCCCTCTGTCTGCGCCGAGGTGATGCAGGCTTCAAATGTTGTGATCCCACCGGTTGATGGTAAGTAAGTCAGTCCCGCGGCTCAACCGCGCTCCACGAGCGGGCCGGTTCAAACTCCGCGGCCCGGGGTGGTCGAAGCTGCCGCCCTCCAGACCAGCGGACGAAGCTGTTGTTGCGGGAGCTCCGAAAAACAGGTCACCAACCTGTGACCTGCGAGCTCCCAACGATGTCGTCCACTGGGCCCGTGGCCGAGCCTCCGAGGTAGGGCTGCGGCCGGAACGCCGCTGCCGCCGCCGCCACACCTCCGAGGCCAGTCGGGTCGCCGCTGCCGCCGGAACGCTGCCACAGCTCCGAAGTTGGGTCAGGTCGCCGCTGCCACAGCTCCGAGGCCGAATCGCCGGTACACCGCTACAGCCCCGAGGCTGCCAGCTCCGCCATTAGGCCTTGACGGAGACGGGGGATATGACAAAAAAAGTTGCATCACCGCAAAGGAAGAGACCAGAAACACGTTTCTCCCCACCCACACACATACACAACCTAATAAAACAAAATTAACTTAAAAAAACAGGACACAGGAACAAAAAAAAAGAAAAAACAGAAGAACTGCAGGCGGGCCGCAGCTGTTAAGCCAGCGCCGCCATCTTGAATAAGGGACCTCATTAACTATCCTATAATTTTCCAACACTTTTCCTGCGGCTAATATAGATGCAGAAATCTTTGTTCGTGCCCCAATAATCTCCTTTCATGTTTCCAAAGTATTTCTGGGATTTACCTCATCCAACCCTGGGGATTTATCCACCCTTGTGCATTCCAAGACATCTATCAGCTCCACTTTCCTACAGAGATATGTCATTGCAGGTGGTCAACATATCCCTTCCTGCTGTCACTGTTCTCGATGTCCTTCTTGGTGAACACAGACAAGGACCTCATCCATTTCCCCAGGCTCTGATATCATGACGCTCTGTAGCAAAGTGACCCAGCCCTTGGCCCTTTTACTCAGTGGTGTCCCAAGGTATGGACTCTGCTCTGCACAAGGTCAGTGCTTAAACTGCCAGGGAATCATGTTTCAGACAGTCTGGCCAAGTGTGTAAATCTGCTATACAGCATTTTTCCGACGGTAAACAAACCCTGATCTCTACGTGGGTGAATTAGTTTGCATTCACTGCGTTCCGTGGCAGCTGAGGGTTGAATGTTTACCTGGGCACCAGGCGGCAAACTCGGACAGTTGCACAAAGCAGACTTCAATGTAGATGAAAATCGGAGTGGATGTGAACGGACTTTTGTTTCTCTGCTGCCCAAGCATTGCTGTGAAACACTGCTGTTCTTTAAAAAGTGAATCTTCCACGTTTGCTGGTTCTAATGAGGGTCGGCGGGTAGCACTCTTGCCTTTTCCTGCGATTATTCCAATTGTAATGAACCAGGGAGGAGGGCATGAGCTTGCGACATTCTAACTTGGCAAGTCGGGACAGAGCAATTTAGGGAGAGCAGAGCAGAAAGTTGTGTGACAGCTTTAGGAGACTCCAGACACGGAACAGTGTCCTAAATTGCCTTGAAGCCTGTCATGGAACTGCACTGGGACCAGCACACTTGTGAACATGTACTGAATACAGAGTGGTTTGATACTCTACTCGGATGAAGAAATAAATGGGAAGTTACAGGAAATGGCCACAGGAGACTTCTGTAAAGACGGGTTTCTTGTATGATGGTACAGGTCCTCAAGTTCTGAATGCTATTTCCAGCTTAATGGCTAAGTGAGCTGCTAAGCAAAGTTGCTAAGTGAGCCTTTCATTTGGTAAAGTGTGAAACCATATGCAACTGCATGATTTTATTCACAATGACCGTCAGATCCTTTAAATAACGAATAGAGAATGTTCCGGAGTGCAATGTCTTGCAGAGACTGGACATCTGAAAGGTCAGTAACCTGAAGCATTAACTGTGGTTTGTCTCTCTCTCTCAGATGCTGATTGACCCTTTGAGCATTTTCAGCCACTTTTGGTTTTAATTCAAGAGCCTGTTTTATTGCATGCATTCATAAGTAATTATTATATTCTCAACCAACATCACCACCATTAGACAGATTGACAGATTCTTGATTAGTAAGGGCGTCAAGGGTTATGGGTGAATGGGGTTGAGAGGAAAAGATAGATCAGCCATGATTGAAAGGCGGCGGAGACACAATGGGCCTAGCTCTGCTCCAATTACATGAAATTTTTACAACGGTAACTAACCTTCAGAAGCATTTTATGGGCCATGAACTGCTTCTACATTTCTTCAGGTCACAAAGGCATTGTTTATGTTCAAGTCTTTTTTTCATTCCTGAAGAAGGGTCTCGACCAGAAACGTCGCCCATTCCTTCTCTCCAGAGATGCTGCCTGTCCCGCTGAGTTACTCCAGCATTTTGTCTCTACCTTTTTTTCATTCCTATCAGTTCTGTTCATAATGTTTTAGGTTGCGAAAGGAAGGTTCATTTATAGAAACATAGAAAAATAGGTGCAGGAGTAGGCCATTCGGCCCTTCGGACCATTCAATGGCTGATCTATGTATTATGTATTATCAGCGGGGCAGATGTTCTGTGGTGATAAAAAAAAAAACCACAACAGGGCTTCAGGGTTGTTAGAGATCAAAATATCTATTCTGTGGCTATTGGATTACTCTTATACACCCCAAAATAACCTTAACCTGAATACCTTCTGTAAGTAGCGCAGTTATGGTTCAATTCTTTCCAAACTGCACGTTGATCTTTCCTCCATTCGGCTGGTGTCGGCTATAAATCTCATCTTCTCAGTACATGAAGGTTGTGTGGAAGGTATTTACTCCTGGCTCCATGCCACAATGGACCAACATTCATTATCTGCCAATAAAAGTTTAGGAAAGAGAGAGACTCACGTGATTAATCGATGTGATTTAAACATGACCGCCCTGGGCCGCGGAGTTTGAACCGGCCCGTTCGCGGAGCACGGTTGAGCCGCGGGACTGACGGAGGTTGACTTACATCACCCGGTGGGGTCCCAACATCTGAGGCCTGGATCGCCTCGGCGCAGAGGGAGAACAAAGAGGGAAGAGACAGAGACTTTAAGACTTTGCCTTCCATCACAGTGAGGAGGTGTTTGGTGAACTCACTGTGGCGGATGTTCAATTTGTGTTTATTGTGTGTTTCTGTCTTTTTTAAATTATATGTATGACGGCAGGGCAACGAAATTTCGTTCAGACCAGAAGGTCAGAATGATAAAATAAAATTCAATTCAATTCAATATTTTGTGAACTGGTGGATTCATTGAGCTTTAAATTGGTTATTTTAGTTGCATGTTATTACCCTGTGAGGAATCCCACTGATGTGAGTCTATAACCGTAGACACTTCCTCCTCTCCAGTGGAGCCCATTTACCATATTCGGTTTCATCATTGCTGTTTATTGACTAAACTGAAGTGGTCTTACAATAAAGATCAAGATTTTCTACATCCTTTGTGTTTGTACAAAGTAAGAATTGCCAATGTCATTTAATAGGTGATCTTTCCATGTAAATTATTCAAGTACTGGCTATCGGTTGTCAGACTTTGTTTATAATGGACTGTTTTGTTTTTGCTCTCTGGTTTAAATAATTTATTGTTTCATAATTTGACTGATGAGATGATTAGTGATTTTTTTTTTCCAAAAAATCTTTGATGGATTATGCATCACTGGAAGGTTTGAATCACTTAACAGATCAGTCAGCCATTTCAATGCCATTGTTCAGCACAACACAGGCACTTAAACCGTACCTCAGTTGTTGGAACATGTGATGAGTATTTTGTTTGTTGTCAGAAATGGAAAAGCAAACTGGTCCCTTATTAATTAAAAGGGAAAATAAATGGGGAAAATAGTAAAATAAAAGGTGAAGATCACAAGCAACTAGGAGAGGTCCCTTATGTGGTGTTACATGGCCATTCTTGACGTCCTCTGAGCGAGGGCTATATGGTACAGGTAGTGATGTCTGTATGTATCTATGAACCACTGTTGTTTGTTATACTATTCCTATACCAAAGTAAAGCACTTTGGCCAGCGAGAGATGTTTTTTAAATGTGCTATATAAATAAAAGTGACTTGACTTGACTGCTAAACCTTTCTCTTTCCTCTTTCAAATACTACGCACCAAGCAAGCATCCCTTTACGTCCTTGATGGTTAGTAATTTTTTTAATTCCACTTCAAGATTCAATTTAATTGTCACATGTACCAATTAAGGAACAGTGAAATTTGAGTTACCATGCCAAGTAAAAAGCAAAAATACACACAGCACATCAAAGAAAGTTTAACATAAACATCCACCACAGTGGAATCCACATTCCTCACTGTGATGGAAGGCAATAAAGTTCAGTCATCTTCCTCCTTTGTTCACCCGTGGTCGGGGCCTTTGAACGGGCCTGTTGTCGGTAATTTAAAAGTAACCAATAAGTTTTTTAATTCCTGCAAGTCTTTTTTTAAATATCTTCCCTACTGTATTACATACAATAGTATAGCACAAGAATGGGCCCTTTGGCCCACAATGTTTGTGCCGAACAGGATGCCAAGTTTAAAAACTGATGTTGTCTGTTTGTACATCATCCATATCCCTCCAGTCCCTGCATTTCAACATGCCTGTCTAAAAGCCACTTAAATGCCCCCATTGTATCTGCCTCCGCCAGCAACACAGGCAATGCGTTCCAAGCCCTGTTGGGGTGAAAAAACTCCCTACACAACTCTTGTAAACACTTCCCTTCTCACTTGTCAGCTATGCCCTCTAGTGTTGGACATTTCTGCCCCAAGGAAAAAGGTTCTGACTGTCTACCCTATCTATACCTCTCATTTTATTATATATTTCCCCTCAACCGCTGGTGTTCCAGAGAAAACGTTCCAGAGAAAACTAATGGGAATGCCAGTTTTAAAACTCCTTCATATGCAACTGATACTTCACTGAATATTGACAGAGTGCTGCATTTGCCGGTGCGGTCTATTGGACAACACTAAACCGAGGCTCTCGTAAATGAACTTAAAACATTCACTGGCATTAGAAGAAGATACAAAGTGCTGGAGTAACTCAGCTGGTCAGACAGCATCTCTCCATCTCCATCCCCTTCCCCTTCTCAGTTCTCCCACCTGTCTTACTGTCTCCGACTACATTCTAGCTCTGTCCCACCCACTCCCCTGACATCAGTCTGAAGAAGGGTCTCGACCCGAAACGTTACCCATTCCTTCTCTCCAGAGATGCTGCCTGTCCCGCTGAGTTACTCCAGCGTTTTGTGTCTCTCTTCTCTCGACAACGTGTATAGTTGACAGGGTTACACAAAAAGCTGGAGAAACTCAGCGGGTGCAGCAGCATCTAAGGAGCGAAGGAGATAGGCGACGTTTCGGGTCGAGACCCTCCGTGTATAGTTGACAGTCTGAAGAAGGGTCTTGACCCGATTCGTCACTCACTCCTTATCTCCAGAGATGCTACCCGTCCCGCTGAGTTACTCCAGCATTTTGCATTTATCTTCGGTGTAAACCAGCATCTGCAGTTTATTCCTACACATATATAGGTGGCATTTCGGGTCAGGATCCTTCTTTGGACTGATTCTTCAGATGCTCCTTCTGAACACTCCAGCACTTTGTGTCTTTCTTTTTGTAAGCCTGCATTTGTTTGTTACATTCAGTGGTGTTACGTTGACAAGCGACTGGGAAATTATCCCTGATGTCTAGGGTTATGTACCTTGACTAAAATCTCAAAAGTAAATGTATCTAATCCAGTATTGCCTTGCTGTTGTGGGACCAAATTGGCTGCCGCGTTTCTCACATTATAACAGTGGCGAAACAAGTAATTAATTTGGGTGTGAAACGCTTTAAATTCTGTGATTCTGATTAGTGCCATCCAATTGCACATCTTATTGTTTTGTGTGTCCCCACCACGGCTAGTGGCATAAATTCAGCAGCCTTCCAGCCAAGAGCTACGACACAGAAGACAGGCAGGACGTCTTCATATGTGGAAGTGTGAAGGGTACAAAGAGAGTCTGACTACGACACAGCTCTTTGAAATTCAATCTAGGTTTAGGTTTATAGTGGTAGTCATGTTTTGCATGCTGTCCAATGAGGTCAGACAATACTGTACAGAAATACAAGCAAGTCAAACCCAAGTACAATGGATAGATCAAAGTGGAAAAGAGTGGAGCGATTATATCAGATGATAGACCCTAGTGGATGGGTGGCACAGTGGCGCAGCGATACAGCTGCTGCCTTACATCACCAGAGATCCAGGTTCCATCCTGATTCCGAGTGCAGTCCGTATGGAGTTTGTATGTTTTCCATGCCACCTGCGTGGGTTTTCTCCAGGTTATCCGGTTTCCTCCCACACGCCAAAGACGTGTGTAGGCTTATTGGCTTTGTAGAATTGTAAATTGTCCCTGGTGTGCGTAGGATAGTGTTTGTGTTATTTATCTTGCTCGGGGATCGCTGCTCGGTGTGGGCTGAAGGGCCTGTTTCCACGCTGCATCTCTAAACGAAGCTAAACTAAACTAAACCCTTCTCTGGGAAGAGCATGCAAAGTCGTCGCTCTCCGGCGCCACACCTTTGTGCTGAGCCTTGCTTGTGACCCTTGCATACCAAGTCCTTGTTTAATCATCCCAACCTCCGTCAGTACCAGAAGAAGGAAATTAGAGCATTAATAGTGGAACTCCGTTCAATGGACTAAGCGAAACAGAACAGAGATCTTCAACAGAAGGTTTAAGCTATGTCATAACAGAGACTCATCTGGGTCTTTTTTTTATTAGTTTTAGCTTGAATTGGTGAAATGTGTAATAACTTGTAGATCAAGCTTTCTATCTTGGGTTACACAAAAAGCTGGAGAAACTCAGCGGGTGCAGCAGCATCTAAGGAGCGAAGGAGATAGGCGACGTTTCGGGTCGAGACCCTTCTTCAGACTGGTGTAAGGTGTAAGACCAGTCTGAAGAAGGGTCTCGACCCGAAACGTCGCCTATCTCCTTCGCTCCTTAGATGCTGCTGCACCCGCTGAGTTTCTCCAGCTTTTTGTGTAACCCTCGATTCTCCAGCATCTGCAGTTCCTTCTTTAAAGCTTTCTATCTTTCTATCTTTTGGGGAGGAAGGAACAGTACTTGTAGACACAAGGAACTTCAGATGCTGGTTTACAATCAGACGCAACTTGTTGGAGTAACTCAGCAGGTCAGGCAGCATCTCTGGAGGATGTGGATAAGCGACATTGTGGGTCAGGAGCCTTCTTCTGAAGAAGGGTCCTGACACAAAACATCACCTATCATGTGCTCTAGAGATGCTGTCCTTGTCCTCTAGAGATGTTGCCTGCTTATGAGTTACTTCAGCACTTTATGTATTTTATAACTAATAGTTCTTGTTTTGTTCTGCTTTTCCCCCCCATCGTTAGCTAGTTCATGCCGCAGTAGTAACAGTTAAAGGATGGTTCTGCAGCAGTATATGACAAGGGATGGTTGGATCAAAGAAGGGGCACAAATTTCAGAGAAGAACAGTGCAGCAGAAAGGACTTATTGGTTTAATTCCCATGTTTTTTTTGTGGGAAAACTAAATTAGTTTAACTTGATGAGTTTGGCAGCTGGTCCTGGTCGTTGGGGTGGGTGTAACTGTTGAAGGGTGGTGCAGCAGAACTGGTAGACGCTGGTAAATTGTAAAATGCACAGTCGGTCAGAGAGGAAATGGAGTTTGCTAAGGGATATGTCTGGAGCCAAGAGGTGTGTAGTCTGCTTTATTCTCAGATAAATGGCCATTTGTTAGATACTCAACAGGCAAAGCAAGAATGCAGGGCAGGCTGCACTGCGTTTCCTGTAGAGGTCCCTGGTTCACAACCACTAACCTGGCACAATTCCAGTGAGCAGCTCGGATCCAGACAACAAAATGGAGGAGCAGTTAGTTCAGCAGCACAGCTTACTCCATGTGTATAGGTTTAAGAGCATGTAAAGGGCAGGGCAAATTGATTTATTGTGTTAATTTATCTGACAGTTCCAACTAAACCAAATCTATTTTAGCCCACCAATGTGCTCCCTGACCTGTTTTGTTTATTAATAGCCTTTTTTTAATGTGCTGTTTTGAGCCTGACTTGTAGCGCAGTATTTACAAAAAACATTGTTAATTGAAAATAATGGGCCAAGTGTATACTTTCCTTGAGTCACAATACAACCATTCCTTGGGTATTAATTTTGCTATTACAAGAAAATTAACAATTTTCTATTTATGTTTAGAGTCACACAGCGTGGAATCAGTATATTTGCCCAATCCATCCATGCCTCCTAAGATGCCCTATTTACCCACGTCCCACCTACCCGCATTTGCCCCATATCCCTCTAAACCTTTCTTATCTCTGTACGTCCAAATGTTTGAAGAAGGGTCTCGACCTCAAACGTCACCCATTCCTTCTCATTTTGCGTCTTTCTTCAAATATCTTACAAAATTGCTGATGTAGTATCTGCCTCAACTACTCCCTCTGGCAGCTTGTTCCATATACCGACCAACCTCTGTGTGGAAAAAGCTGCCACTCAGCTTCCTATTAACTCTTTCCCCTCTCACCGTCTCACCGTCAACCTATACCCAGTGTTTTATGATTCTGGGTAAAACACTGCATGTCTCTACGTATAACCTGGATTTGATTTCCCTTTCAATATGCTACTCTTGTGCATGCCTTGATGAAGTTTGAAAGAAAAGCTGGCATTTAATGTTTTAATTTTATCTACAGAGGCTTACCATTGTGGATTTTTATTGAGACAGGAGCAGATAGAAAGCACTGGATCCACTGACACTATTATATAAGTACACACTTGCCACTGGCGAATGTCCTTGGGATGTCCAAGTGTACTTTCTAAGCAGTGAAGTGGTTTTGGAATATAACCACTGTTGTCGTGCAGGAGACACAGCGACCACTTTGTTCACTGCCTGCCCCTACTGCCTGCTGCTCAGTGTGTTGAGCTTGGAATTTATCAATGGTTTTGAGTCAGCCACAGGGCTTTTTAAAGATGTGACCTTTCACACGTACTTTTTGTGCTGGGTGCTTGCGACCTGGGATGTGTGACTCAACGCAGCGTGTAGCTCACCTGCTCAAGTGTTACACTGAGATATATGAGTTTGGATGAGCTGAATTACAACATTTTTGAATTCAAATAACTCTCCAGTTGACGTTTTGCTATTGTTCCTTTTAGTGTAGTTTAGAGATGCAGCATGGAAGCGGGTCCTTCGGCCCACCGAGTCCACACCGACCATCGCTCACCCGTTCACACTAGTTCTTCATTATCCCACTTTCTCACCCACTGCTTTGAAACTAGGGAGAATTTATAGAGGACGATTGACCTAGCTTCAAACCGAGAGGCCTTTGGGATGTGGGTGGATACTGAAGCACCCGGAGGAAATCTGTGCTGTCACAGGGAGGATGTGCAAACGCCATGGAGACGGTGTCTGAGGTCAGGATTGAACCTGGGTCTTTGGTACCGAGTGGGAACAGCTCCACTAATTGGTTTAATCATTTATTCGATTAGGTTCATTAACAATAGAAGTATATAAAATGATGAGAGGGTAGACAGTCAGAACCCTCGTCCCAGAGTGGAAATGTCAAAGGCTAGTGGGCATAGCTCTAAAATGAGAGGGGCAAAATTTAACGGAGATTGTAGGAGCCATTTCTGCTTAAGTTAGTTACTGTTGGTATATTCTAGCCATGTCTAGATATTTCTAGTTCTAATTTTTGTATGCTTGTGGGTGGGATTTGATACGTAGACGGGCGTGTGTATATCTGCGGAGGCTAGTGCAGACACATAGATTGGGAGTTTAGTTTAGCCTGGAGGGATGGTGAAGACAACAGTTTTTTACCACGATCACTACCATAAGACACTACCGTACTTTACACGACTCGACTCAACGCGGATGAAACAGTTGGTAATAAAACGTTGTACGCATTATTTCTTTGATTTTCGCTACTTAAATAAAAGACCAATGAACAAGAAACGACGACTGGAAGAGTTGTTTTTGCTATCTGTTAGTGCGTAAGCTGTATCTCCACCACATCCCCGAGTAGTAATGGCAATCAAAGGGAAGTTAAGAAATTGCCATTACAGAGGTGTGCGGGGCAAGTTTCATTCACACAGGGTGGCGAGTGCTCGGAGCATGCTGCAAGGGGTGGTGGTGGAGGCAGATACAACAGTATCATTTAGGAGTCTTTTAGAGAGGCTTTTGGATATGCATATGGAGGGATGGGGATCACGTGCAGGTAGACATTGGTTTCTCTTGGCATCGTGTTCACTCAATTTCTTTATCGTCGCGTACAAGATACAGTGAAATGCTTGCTCTGCATGCTACCCTTCACATCACACACACACGAGTGCAACGGATCCTATTCTGGAACAGTATGGAGAGGGTTGTGACTGTGGGCCGAAGGGCCCGTTTCTGTGCTGTCCTTTACTGTTTGCAAGTTAACCCTTTTACTTTAAACAAAACAAACAACGTATATTTTAATTTAGTATTGGCCTATTCCAGCAGAGAAGCAGAAAATCCAGCTCTATCAAGACTACCTTGTTGAATCCCATGCTGTGATCATGCTGTGATCAGAGCACCTTGCCTCTGAGTCAGAGTGTTCAGCGCTAAAGTCTGGACTGAAGTTCTGCTAATGTACTTTTCAGTGAGGCATGAAACCAGTGTCTTGTCTGGCCTTGGGTGGCGGAAGAGAGCCCGTGACGCTATTTCACAGTCGAGAAGGAGAATGGATCCTTCATTTGGTGTTGGTGGAAAGGCCTGGTCAGGTTGCTGTTTGTTGATGCTTACACTTTGGCTGATGTGTTTCCTCACTGTACTTCAAAATAACATTATTGGCTTAAAAGCACTTTATGACACCCAGACTGGAATGTAATGGTGCAATTGCAACCCAGTAGAGATTCAGAGTTATACTACACTGAAACAAACCCTTTGGCCCAACTCCCCCATGCCAACCAAGATAACCCATCTAAGATAGTCCTGTTTGGCCCACAACCCCCTGAACCATTCCTATTCATGTACCTATTCATCATCTTAAAATTGTAATTGTATCTGCCTGCTGATAGCAAGCCGATATATTCACTTGTCACTTATTCTGCCCCCCTTCTCTTTCCGCTTTCTCCCCCACTTCCCCCAATCCTCCGCTCCCCTTCCGCATTCACTCTGAAGAAGGGTCCTGATGGGAAACATCACCTATTCGTGTTCTCCAGCTGTGCTGCTTGTCCCGCTGAGTTACTCCAGAATTTTGTCTTTTTTTTAATGGTAAAATCAGATTCAGTGACCATTATCATTATGCTGTTTGTCAAAACTTGCTGCGTGCAAATTGGCTGCTCTATCTCCACATTTTACAGCTGTGAGTACACCTCCAAAATACTTCATTGGGTATGATTATTCTTTGGAATGTGGTCAGTTTGTGAAACCTAAATGTAAGCACTTGAGTGGATGGTCTCAAAGATCCATTATTGTTTTGTGACCGGCCTTGCACATTCTTCAAGCAGTAAGTGGAATTTATCCACAGGCCTGTTTTAGCTTGCGTGGAAAATGTTAGTCAATCTGCATTACCAGGGGAGGAAGTGGCCTTGTCTTTGCTGTGTGGAGCCATTTCCTCCCTGGCATCTGGAAAAATTCTGGGACGCTGAAACAAAAGCCTTTTGGAAACATGGGAAAATGATGTCATCCATATCTGCCCTGCACTGTCAGAACGAAGGCAGAGAATGACATGGCTTGGGAGTGGTTCCACGAGGATCGTAACAATGCATGTCCTTCAAGTCAGCTCGGAATAAACCAGCACACTTCATTGTTCCAAGTTCCTTTGTTCAGAGCTGCAGGTGCCAGCGGCTGCTTCACTCTGCAGATCTCTTTCAATATGGAACAATACAGTCCAAGAACAGGTCCTCCTTGTGCCAAACATGGTGCTAAGACCAACTATTGCCTACACATAATCAATATCTCTCCGTTCCCGGCACATCTCGGTGGCTATCATAAATGTTGCTGTTATATCTGCTTTCAGTACTTTCTAGGCACTCTCTGCTCATACTTGCCCTCCACATCTCCTTTAGACTTTGCCCCTTTCACTTTCACTTGTGACTTTGTGGCCAGTTGGAGATAGTGGCCGCTTATGGACTCATTGCGTAGAAACTCCAGATTTGAAGAAAGTACCTCTTTTTGAGCATTCCAAAGTTGCATGCTGCCAGGGAGGTGGTGAAACTGCAAAACTCTTGTCTCTGGGTGAGAAAGCTAACCGGTTAAAGTTCCAATCTAAAAATGCTGCTCAAAAACTCATGATGTAGCATTGAAGGAATTGCAGCACAGTTTTGTCAACTATCTTATTAGGTGTGTATTAAACCAGGCCTGCATCCATACTTTAAGGTGTAAAATATCTCGTGGCGCTTTTTGAAAGCTAGTTCTTTGTCAACAAACCTCACTAAACCCAATTATGTTATTTTCAACTGGGACAATACTGTTGACAAATTGTCGGTTTAGCTTCCTGGTCATACAGCACAAAAACAAGCCATTGCGCCCAACTCGCCCATACCGATCAAGATGCCCCATCCAAGCTAGACCCATTTGCCCTTTAAACCCTCTGATCCATGTACTGGCCCTACATTGTAACAGTGACTATAATGTTTTAAAATCATTTTACAGTGAAGGTGTAAAAATAAGTGCTGGAGTAACTCAGTGGGCCAGGCAGCATCTGTGGAGGGCATAGACAGGCTAAGTTACTGTCCGGGACCCTTCAGAATGATGTGAAGGTGTACATAAGTTTGAGTTCTGACGAAGGATTCTTTATTCACCCCGCTCAGCCCAGATTCTGCACGACCAGTGATGTTTTTCACATTCCCTGCAGTTTTTAGGGTTTTCAAGGTGAATCTAATATGAGACTCGCCTCTTTCTGTTCTAGATTAGCCCAGGTGATCTGAATATGGCTTGTCTGCCCTCCAGAATGATGGATTGATACGCTTGCCTGAATTTTGCCCCATTTCCGTAACCGGCTTCCGGCTGCGCACCAAAGATCCCGTTATAGCGGAGCAAAGATATTAGCGCGTAGATGGAAGCTGATTACGGAAACCTGTAAAAATAAAAGTTCTTTGGTAAAAATCTTCTCCACATTTTCAGAATTATAATTTATTAACACAAACTGTTCCCCCGCAACGTTGATTACACTGCGAGTCGGGTACTGAAATGGATGGGGAAAAAAAGGCCCACGCTCCGTTGCGTACTACACGTCAGCCCATTGCATTTATAAGGAGTGGTCTATCTTGCTCCGCTATAAGATCTTTGCTTACCAAGGCACCACGTTACTTTTCAACAACAAACAATGATTGATCAGGTAGATTTATTCAGTGTTAAGTGTGTGACACATCACAACCATTGGACAAAAGCTGTGCAAGTCTCTGAATGCAAAGTGTGTTTGTCAATCCTGATCATTAAACCGGTTTATTTTCACGGGCTGTGCTTTTCTACCGTTCTGTTTGGGGAGTGAGATCAGGTCGATGCACAGAGTCACTTGCCCAGAGTAGGTGAGGAGCAGAGGACATAGGTTTAAGGTGAAGGGGAAAAGATTTAATAGGAATCTGAGGGGTAACGTTTTCACACAAAGGATGGTGGGTGTATGGTCCCAGATGCAGCTCTCAGAGGAGGTAGTTGATAGAAACATAGAAACATAGAAAATAGGTGTAGGAGTAGGCCATTCGGCCCTTCGAGCCTGCACCGCCATTCAATGTGATCATGGCTGATCATCCAACTCAGTATCCCGTACCTGCCTTCTCTCCATACCCCCTGATCCCTTTAGCCACAAGTGCCACATCTAACGCCCTCTGAAATATAGCCAATGAACTGGCCTCAACTACCTTCTGTGGCAGAGAATTCCAGAGACTCACCACTCTCTGTGTAAAGAATGTTTTCCTCATTTCGGTCCTAAAGGAATTCCCCCTTATCCTTAGACTGTGACCCCTTGTTCTGGACTCCCCCAACATCGGGAACAATCTTCCAGCAGCTAGCTTGTCCAACTCCTTAAGAATTTTGTAAGTTTCTATAAGATCCCCCCTCAATCTTCTAAATTCCAGCGAGTACAAGCCGAGTCTATCCAATCTTTCCTCATATGAAAGTCCTGACATCCCAGGAATCAGTCTGGTGAATCTTCTCTGTACCCCTCTATGGCAAGGATGTCTTCCCTCAGATTTGGACACCAAAACTGTACGCAATACTCCAGGTGTGGCCTCACCAAAACCCTGTACAACTGCAGTAGAACCTCCCTGCTCCTATACTCAAATCCTTTCACTATGAATGCTAACATACCATTTGCTTTCTTCACTGCCTGCTGCACCTGCATGTCTACTTTCAATGACTGGTGTACCATGACACCCAGGTCTCGTTGCATCTCCCCCTTTCCTAATCTGCCACCATTCAGATAATAGTCTACCCTCATGTTTTTGCCACCAAAGTGGATAACCTCACATTGGGATACAGGGGCTATCCCAATGTTAAAGAAACAGTCTGAAGAAAGGTCTGGACCCCTAAACGTCACCCATTCCTTCTCTCCAGAGATGTTGCCTGTTCCACTGAATGACTCCAGCATTTTGTGTCTACCTTAAAGAAACAGTTAGACAGGTACATGGATAGGAACGGTTTGGGGGGATATGGACCCAAAGTGGGTAGATTGGACCAGTGTAGCTGGGACATGTTGGCTGGTGTGGGCAAGTTGGGCTGAAGGGCCGATTTCAATAGACAATAGGTGCAGGAGTTGGCCATTTGGCCCTTCGATCCAGCACTGTCTTTCATGTGATCATGGCTGATCATCCCCAATCAGTACCCCGTTGCTGCCTTCCTGCCTCCCACGCTGTATCACTCAATGAGGATGACTGGATACTCTGAAGGTACCGAGTTGTAGTGTAGAATGTCGAACAGCTTTTGAAGCAGCAGTTTACCATCCTGGTGCAAATAAAGTACAGCGAGATGAAGATACGGGCATTGTAAGCACATACACAGACATCCGCGCACGCAGGTATCCACACCCACAGGTATGTACGCACATGCACACACGCACGCACGCACACACAGCACACTATGATCTGTGCACATTTTGCCAAATTAATGACTCAAACTAAGAAGCAAGAGACGTGGGTATCTGTCCGTGTTTAGTTAATCAAAACTGAAAACTCCAAAAAGCAACTGGTTTGCTAATCTCTTGTCTTATCTGCCCTTTATATGAGCTTTAGATGACTTCCGATTGATAGCAATGTAGTTGATTCTTAACTGCCCTTGGGAATGTCCTTGTAAGCGGAATGCAAACTCAGGGACGGGCTGCAAACACTGGCCTTTGTCCGCGGCACCCAAATGCAGCGAGATTTAAGAAGAGGTGACAGAGCAGGGCAGGCGCAAGTAGTGTTGCAGTGCATGCTGTGGGTGCAGTAGGAATTGTGGGACTGGAAGCACTGCAGTTCCCTGTCTCCAACTGCACCCCGTCCTAAACAGCCAAGTGACTTTAGACTGTTAGATTTTAATGGAAATGGGCCCTTCGGCCCACCGAGGCCACACCAACCGATGAGCACCAGTACACTAGTTCTATCTTACGCCCATGGCACAATTTACTAAAGCCAAATGAACCTACCAAATGTACGTCTTTGGGATGTGGGAGGAAAACTGAGCACCGGGAGAAAACCTACGCGGTCACAGGGAGAACGTGCAAACTGTATAGACAGGATCAAACCGGGGTCTCTGTTGCTGTAAGGTAGCAACTCTACCGCTGCACCACTGTGCTGCCCTATATATCTATCTTTAAAGTGCATGTATATCTATATTTAAACTGGAAATACACTGTATTCGGATCCCCATCAACCAAGTGCCTGCTTTTTCTAGATGTAAATGAGTTGCTGTGATCTGGAGGGGGGGAGCAAGGTTCATGTGTGTGCACAGCATGCAGCCACAGCTACACTAAACTTGTATTCTCATTAACAATTCAAGTATTTGCTCTCTTTCTACAAATAACGCTCATCAATTCTGTAACAACCGAGCAAGTTGGGGTCTGTATCTGTAATGAGGGAAAAAAACTAGGGCTGAAATACACTCGGTGCTGTGTAGGATGTGAAAGTCAGTCCTCATTGGCGTACTGAGTAATGCAGATGTGTTTAAAGGGAAGTGAGTTCAGTGCAATATTAGGACGTGTGTTGGGTAGAGTCAATGTAACTGGGACGAGTTTATAGACTATTATGCTCTGATTTACATTAACGTCTCTCCCTCCATTCCCCAGCCCAGTAGGGGTGGAATCCCTGCAACACATCTGGAAACTTTCTGCTGAGCCTGGCGCTGGCTAATCTTACTGAGTACAGGGGAATTCTCTATTTCTCTATATCCACCCAGTCTTATTTTAATGGCTGAAAGTGAAATGCATTGTGTAAGGCATTGGAATCGGTGTCTTGCTTCTATAGTTATCAAGAGTTTTATTAAAATACTAGGCCAAGCGGTTGGGGGGGGGGGGGTGGAGGCGGCCTGCGGCATCACACACACACACACACTAACCACCTCCCAAACACACACACACAAACACTAACCACCCCCCTTGAAATTATATTAATATTATTAATTTGCTCTTTTTACTCCATCCCCGCCCTATCCACTCTCGCATAGCCCCCAACTCGCAGGTGCGTTCAGAGAGGAGGAGGGAGGGGGGTAGAGAGAGATGGCAGAGACAGATAGGGCTGTGACAGAGGCAGAGAGAGGGCAGAGACGGAGGCAGAGAGCGGGGGGGGAACCAAAGGACCGTGAGTTGGGCCACCGCAGTCTTCAGCTATGATCTTTGGTCTTCAGTCAAATGCCCGACTTCATCTCCGGCTGCGTCTTTTGAATGACAGGGGGGAGGAGGGAAGGGTGGGGGCGGGATGACGTCACTCGCAGCACGAGGAAGAACGGCACGCAGACCCATTGTGACATCATCAGCGAAAGTCGTTTTAAAATTTAACGTTTTGTCAGATTTTTGAACATTTTCTTTAATAACTCGAGAAATAAAGCATGAAATTTTCAGATAAGGCGATTTTGGACTCCATGGGAAAAATGTCTATTGGAATATGTGACGAATTTATCGTTACCGCGTCGTTTTTTCACAAAAATGTGATCACACACATACACACAAGTATATAGATATCGGTTGCACAACCTCAATAAATCGGATTTTACTTTTAGCGATACAGCGAGGAAACGGGCTCTTTGTCCCACCGAGTCCGCACCGACCGGCGATCCCCACACACTAACACTATCCTACACACACTAGAGATGATTTACATTTCTACCAAGCCATTTAAACTATAAACCTGTACGTCTTTGGAGTGCGGGAGGAAACCTCGGAGAAGATCTCGGAGAAAACCCACGCAGGTCACGGGGAGAACGTACAAACTCTGTACAGACAGCACCCGTGGTCAGGATCAAACCTGGTCCTCCGGCGCTGTAAGGCAGTAGCTCGACCGCTGTGCCATTCGGAACGGTTCTCCCACAGTGAGGGTGTGGTCTCAATCCTCCAACCTACCTCATTGCCTTTTGTTCCTGGAACTGGAACAGTACAATGCTGAATACTATCTTGTGCACTCTGGTATTTTTCCTCTTTGCGCTACATGTTGTATTTGTGTATGGTTGACTGTATTCATGTAGAGTATTTTCTGAAAACAAAAGCTTTCACGTATCTCAGTACTACAATGACAATACTAAATTAACACCAGTACACTTCTATAGTTATATAAACGCCACAGGGTGAGAATGCCTGAGGGAAAGTGGCAGACTTGTTGATAACCAAAGTAGATTACAACAATAACAAGCATGTATTTTCACACCTCTCATTGCTATTGTGCTGATCATATGTCATCTAATTCATTGTTCTCAAGTGCCGCTGTTCATAGATGTAATGCAGATTTTTTATTTCATCCTCAGTATTAAAGCAAGTTTGGTCATACAGTTTGAAGACCATATCCTTCCCTTCCCCCTCTCCCCCACACCCCCGGCGATATTATTTCAAAAAATTCAAAACCGGCCAAGACCTCCCTGGTGGAATAAAACTGGGTGAAAAAAAGGTCTTACCTTCCACTACCTGCAACCTCCGCCAACCACCTTCAACTAGCATCGCGACCGGCTTTGGCTTTTAAAACGGCAACCTGTTTTTAGTCGCAGCCGGTTTTTAAATTTTTTGAAATAATTGCCGGCACATAGAAGAGTGTAGGACCAGAGGCCACAGCCTCGGAACTAAAGGGCATACCTGTAGAAAGGAGATGTGGAGGAATTATTTTTAGTCAGAGGGTGGCGAATCTGTGTCTGTGTAGTTCATTGCCACAAAAGACTGTTGAGGCCAAGCCAATGGATACTTTTAAGGTATAGATTGACAGATTCTTGATCAGTAAGGGTGTCGGGGGATATGGGTAGAAGGCAGGAGACTGGGGTTGAGATGGAAAGATAGATCAGCCATGATTGAATGGCAGAGTAGACTTGATGGGCCCATTCTACCCCTAGAAATGATGACCGTGACTTCAGTGTGTAGTTCGGCGTGATATTGAAAACGGTTGTTCCCAGTATGCAGCGAGTATGTGCTGTAGATTGCCTCAATAACACGCTAGGAGACTAGGGTTGCACCAATGAATCCATTCACATTTTCACATGTTCTAGGCCAGAATTCAGCAACATCTCTTTGCAATGGACTTTTTTTGAAATGAAAGGACATGTCCTCAATATAGCGTGGTCATGATGTGCTCTCCAAGATATTGCGCCAAATTGTTAGAAGTGATTCACTTGAGATCAGGCAAATGGTTAAATGCATTCTGAAGTAAATGAAAACAACAAGATTTTATAATGTGTGAATTTTACTGCAAGAGCCTCTGAAGTTAGATCAATGCTTCTGGAGCTTTTAGAAATATGCAACCAATTTATAAATAGGGCTGCTGGTTTAACTTCTCGGCTCTTAATCAAGTGAGTCTTTGAAAGCATTTTCCCTTCCCTTCTGCTGATTGAGTGTTTCTTTGCCATTTATTGATCTTGGATGGCAGTCAGCCAGTCTGCAGGTCTTCACTGGTGACCTGAACATATTTTAATTCATTCAGTCCTGGATGTGCCATGAAAGAATACCACAGTTGTTCTCGGGTGCTGTGGTGATAATGGTACCCTGAACCAAAGCAAAGCAGACCTAAATCTGTCCATTTACAAACGTACCCTCATTCCGTGCACCTTGCTTGCGCTTGTTGCTTTTTCCACAGCACAAAGTTAGAGATCTGCTTGAAACAAAAACAAAATGATAAGGACACAAAGTGCTGGAGTAAATCAGCAGGTCAGGCAGCATCTCTGGAGAACATGGAGAGGTGACGTTTGGGTCAAGACCCTTTTCCAGACATTGCGGGGGGGGGAGGGAGAGAAGAAAGCTGGAAAGGGGCTTTTTCATCTTTTTTTCCCCAGCTGTCCACCTCCCACCCCCCCCCCCCCCCCCCCCACTCACAATCAGTCCAAAGAAGGATCTCAACCCACAACGTCACCCATTCGCGTTTTTCGGAGATGCTAACTGACCAGTTGAGTTACTCCAGCACGTTGTGTCCTTTTGTGTATAAACTAGAATCTGCAGTTCTATGTTTCTAAAAAAAAAAATTGAAGGGTCGGTCAGCATTTGCAAAGGAAATGGAATGAACATTTGAAGAGAAGCAGCCTGAGCAATATCTCCAGCAGATATACAACGTCTGCAGTGTGTTGCTTTTGAGGATCTGAAACTGCTGCATTGGAAATCATCGCTGGCATGTGCTTCTATTCATCACAGCAATGAGTGCGAATCACACTTTGAAGACAAACATAATATTGGAGGTATCTGCTGGGGATATCTCATGACTAGGAAATGTACAGGAGCGTGAGATCTCTGGTGCCTGGTAGACCATGAGTTAATGCACTGACTCTGAAGTTTTCAGTGGATAGAAGCATGCTGCATCTCGCCTGAATCTCTGTCAGGGTACTTTGACTGTGTTGTACAAACAGTAATGAATTTTGAAGATAATGATCATCCTAATGATGTTAATGCTCCACTCGCAAATGGCTTAGGGATAATTTTATGAACTGCATCTAGTCTCTGTTGGAATGGTGTACCACAATTGATTTGAGGAAGTATAGAGTGTGTCTATTTTTATCTGCACTCTAAACGTTGTACAGAAATTTGATTTGACTGTTCGGGTGAAAAGGACATTGAGGCACTGGCAAATATGTAAGAACAAACAGTTCTGGAACTACGCTTGTGTATAAAGATTGAAAAAGAGCTATTTTCTCTACGTACTGGACAGCTGGGAGATAATGTGCATAAACAAAACCTTTCTCAAAGTAGGTGCAAAGATGCTAATCCTATAGTAAGGTAGATTAGTGCAAGATGGTCACCAACATATACCTTATGAAATTCAGAAGCAATTTCTTTATCCATGGACTGATGATTCCAGTCCAACAGTTGCATGACATGGCCTTCAAAGGAACTGGGAATTATCACCAGGGAGAACGGAATACGAGGATATGTCTGAAGAAGGGTCTGGACCCGAAACATCGCCTATTTCCTTTGCTCCATAGCTCTGCCTCACCCGCTGAGTTTCTCCAGCAATTTTGTCTACCAGGGGGATATGTTGATCAGGTGAGGTAGCTCAAGTAGGTTTTGTGGAGAATATGCACTACATTTGTGAGATACAGCGCGGAAACAGGCACCAGGTCGGCACTGACCAGCGATCCCCTTACACTAACACTATCCTACACACACTAGGGACAATTTCCAATTTTACCAAGCCAATTAGCCTACAAACCAGTACATCTTTGGAGTGTGGTAGGAAACCAGAACACCTGGAGAAAGCCCTTGCAGGCCACGGGAAGAACGTACGAGCTCTGTACTGACGGCACCAGTGGTCAGAATCGAACACGGGTCTCTGGCATCTCTGGAGAAAAGGAATGGGTGACGTTTCGGGTCGAGACCCTTCTTCGGACTGGTGAATGTCAGGCAGCAACTCCACCAATGCCGCAGTTTTGAGTATGCTTAGAGTTTAGTCGGTCAACAGTCTGGATTGTGCCATGATGTCCAAGGGAAATGTATGGTTTTGGTTAGTGGCATTGAAGATGTAAAACGTTCAACAGTCTGAAGAAGGGTCTCGACCCGAAACGTCACCCATTCCTTCTCCCCAGAGATGCTGCCTGTCCCTCTGACTTACTCTAGCATTTTGTGTCTACCTTCATTTTAATCCAACAACTGCAGTTCTTTCCTGCAACATTCTTTGGCAGCTCACACTTGTGACTGTAATGTGCATTTGGACAAGGTCAGTTTTTGACACGAGCTACGAATCTTCTCTTGGATGCGCGTGTTTTGGGATAAAATTGATTCTCATTCCACTCTCCTGTAACCACTTCTAGAATGCTGTCATCTTGAAGCACTGGAGCCATTATGGTTGTTCCTTACAGGCTGGACATGATTAAAGTGAAAGTTAAATTGGAGACACAAGAGAGGCAAAATTAATAAGTATTCAAAACCATGAAGGATTTTGAATGAGTAAATATGCAGACCAGTGGAAAAAAGGATTATAAACCAGGGAATATAGACTTGGCAGAACAGGAAGCCCCGAACGGTTTATTATGATCTAGAATGTGTTGACTGCGTGATCATGGCAGACTCAGTACATTTCAGAAGAAAATGAATACATTTTGGGGAACTGGGCAGGAGCAGGGAATGGGATTAATTGGGTAGCTGTGCAAAAGAGAAAAGAACTGACTGCGGAATGGCCTTATGTTTGTTTTTTAATTGTTGCACATTTTCTTCACTTGGACCAATCTAAGTTGCCCGTAACAATCAATCCCTTATGCGTATTGTTAAAGAAGGAACTGCAGATGCTGGAGAATCGAGGGTTACACAAAAAGCTGGAGAAACTCAGCGGGTGCAGCAGCATCTAAGGAGCGAAGGAGATAGGCGACGTTTCGTGTCGAGACCCTTCTTCAGAATCCCTTATGCGTATTGTTCCATTTGAATGCACAGGTCATGCACTCGCATGTTTTAGCTTCTCACTCCCATCCACCTTTTTCTTTTTTTAAAAAATAATATGTTTATTAGAAGTCATATACAATAGGGTACATTAAGAATAATATTATACATTCCATGTACAACTTCTGTTTTTGAATTTAATGATAAAAAAGTAATATAAGCAAAAAGAGAGAGAAAGAAAGTTAGGAAAGGTGGTGATAGTTGGTGAAAGGTACAAGACAAAGAGAGAAAGGAGGAGATATTTTTTTAGATGGAACAACAAAGTAAAGCAAAAAAGATAATAAAAGGAAAATAAAATGGAAGGGGTATACCTACTTTGTATCTCTGCGCACCCCTCACCCGGTTCTGAAACAGTTTATTTTCAGGATTATGTTGCACCATATGCTTGTAATAAATTGATAAAGGGAGACCAAATCTTTAAGAATTGGTCTGATTTGCCTGCTAGGATGAATGTCATATCTTCTAGGTGTAACAATTCAGACATGTTTGAAATTCACATTGTAAGCGTTGGTGTTGGTGCATTTTTCCAGAATTTTAATATACGTTTTTGTGCCGTTATTAAGCCATAATTAAGGAAACTCTCTTGGAATGAAGTCAGCTCAGAGCCGGTCTCCATTGTTCCAAAGATGATCAATTCTGCATTGGGGCTCATTTCTGTTTTAAATACTTTTGTAAAAATTTTGAAAATGTAATTCTAAAACTCCTGACGTTTTATGCAAAAGACAAAAGAGTGTGCTATAGTTGCATCTTGAGATAAACTCCCATCTGTCCTTGGACCCCAATGTAACCACACTGATTGACTTCTAGCTCATGACCTTGCATGTATTTCTGAGACGAGAGCTACGCAGCATGGAAACAGGCCTGTTGGCCCATCATATCCGTGCCAACCACGGTGCATTCCTGAACTAGTCCTTATTGCCTGCATTCCACCCATATTCCTCACAACCTTCCTGCCCATGAACCTGTCCAAATGTCTTTAAAGCGGTGTGATTGCACCCACCTCTACTGCTTCCTCTGGCAGGTCGTTCCCTATCACCTTCTGTGTGAAAGGCTTGTCCCTCAGCTCCCTCTTTCCCCTATGCCCACTAGTTTTAGACTCCTCTACCCCCCAAATCCAACTTGCGGGGAAAAGGAGATAATCTGCCTTATCTATGTCCCTCATGATTTTTCTAAATCTCTATAAGGTCTCCCTTCAGTCTCTTTCCAGAGTAAACTGTCCCAGTCCACCCAGTGTCTCCTTATACCTCGTCCTCTGTTATTGGCTACACTTTGGTAATTCCTTTCTGTACTCTAGCTTAATCTCATCCTTCCTCAGTTTGAACGTTTTCACCCAACAGGTCTGAGCAGTTTTACCTACACAGCATGATTTTGAAAGCTTTGTTAACAAGGAGACCTCCTCCTCCCCTCCAATCTGCTTTGGTGCAAAGGAAAGGAGTTATGTTTAATAGGGTACCGAACGCAAGGACAAGCAGCCTCTAGAATTGTACTAGCATGAATGCCAAGAAATGTTTCTTCAGCTGAATTTTGTTCTCTCCATTTGCTTTCAGTTTCCCAGAGCGGCCTCAGCTTGAAGAAGCAGAGGAGTCGGAGCTTTTTCAGCTCGTTCTTCTGCTGTTTTCGCGACTACAATGTGGAATCGGCAAACAGCAACAGCAACAGCAATGTTCAGTCCCCAGCGGTGGAGGAGAATGGGTCGGTCGCTAAGGTGCGTCTTGCTCCTATCAACACAGTGGGGAGGGGGGGGAAGGTTGCCGCTGGAATCTTATGTAAATTGCGTCTAGAACGACAATTTATTCTTTCTTTTGCTTCTCAGTGCATTCTTAATTTTCAGAACAGGAAAACTATTTGTAGAATAAAATGATTTCAGATCAAAAATGCAGCATTAAAAAGCTGAGGAAATGATCCCGATTTAAAGTTCCTCCTTGCCAAAGCCATGCATTGCCAGCTCTTCGCTTTGTGATTTTAAAGATGTCCTACTATTTGTAAACTGAACATTGCAGATCTGATTAATATATATATATCCTTTAGCCAACATCACAAAAGCTGGTCATTAACAATTCTCGGGAGCTTGTAGATTAGCTGCTTCAGTTATCCACCCAACCCCAATGCATCCTTCAAAAGTAATTTATCAGCCCAAGAAAATGTGAGGACTTCTTCCGAGCTACTGAAAGCCATTTGTTCCATTGTGATGGTGCAAACACTTTGTGAGAGCATTACTAAAATGGCTGAAGATCCTCGTCATTGATTTCCGCGGTCAAATAGGCTTACAGATAGAAAGCACTTACTAATGGAAAGTGCTTTGTATTTCTTAAATCTTCCCAGTGTAAGTTGTCCCAGTCATGTAAATCTCCTCTGAACCACAGATTCTGAGGTTGAGCATACTAATGAATCTGTACTGGGCTTAAATGATTTTTTATGATTAGAGGCCAAATCTGAAATCTGTAATTATCACCTTATTGAAACCTATTCACAGTTGGTTGGGGTGAAATGGGGAGGTAGTCTTTTTTTTTTGTATATAGCTTTATCCAACTACTTTGTTTTCTAACCTGGCATTATGCATTTTTGAATGTCTAGATATCCAGGTTTCAGTCCACATCCATCAACATTAATTGAGCTGGTCCAGTTCCTTGTATCTCATCTCTTCAAGTTGCTTCATTTTTCTGCAGATTTGTCTGCATTTATGTTTGTTGTCTTTTTGTAGTTTTTCCCTCCGCTTACAACCCCCCCTCCCCCAATTTCCATGTCCTTGGCATGTTTTAAGTTTGTGTTCGGCTTTCCCAGAAGAAAACATGGTCCGGCATTGACCTCTGAGGTAGACCATCTGGAGCCCTACCTTCTATCCACGTTGCTGTGTTTCCCCATGGGTGCATTTTTATAACAACCACCTTCAAAACATATTGAGAAGTGTGGTACTTTAGACCCATCCTTTACTGAAATATAATCCTGAAACAAATTCAACATTAAAGTCAATGTCAAGTGCTTTCATTCCTTTCTTCCTCTCGGTTTAACATTTTACTCAATACAATGTCATCGTCTTATTTTCACTGAAAGAAGACTCGTAGGCCTCCCACAGTATTACCAAATTGGACTCGTCAGTCTGGACCTCAAATAAAGCAGAGTGTAGTGAAATACTCAGCAGGTTTGGCAATTTCTGTGGAGAGAGAAAGTGAGTTAACACTTCAGTTGATGATCTTTCATCAGTTCAGTTGAAAATTAGTTAATCTGAAATGTTAGCTCTTTTCTCTCCACAGTCATTGCTTGATTCACTGAAACTCTTCCTGCTGTGCAGTTGTTGCTTGACCTGCTGATATCTACTGCTATCTCCAACATTTCAGATTTCCATAATTTGCAGTAAATCTCTTTTGGAATCTCAAGATGTCTGGAGTGGGACAAGTCCCCTTTGTGTGTGTGTGTGTGTGTGTGTGTGTGTGTGTGCGCTACCACTTAGCCAAGCACAATGGGATCACAGCAATCAATCTCTGCCAATTAGCCTGCAGTAGACCCACGCAAACGAGAGTGGTGTGGAACCTTGAGAATGGAATACTGTATCCTCTACCCATGCGCCATTCTTGCCACAATCCCCCTTCCCCCCCCCCCAACTCACCCACTCCCCCCCCCACTTTGCAGGCTCATGTGAAGTATTACCTCTTTGTTGAGCTCAATACAGGTTGGCGTGGATCCATTACTCTAGTTGTTTGTATGGTGCAAAATTGTAAGACGACAGTTTGGATGGTTGGTTGATGGACTCGACAAGCCAACGGTACGTAGATAAGTGACCTTTTCGGGACCACCTGAGGGAATAAATACAGCACTCTTCGTTCCCAATTGGCCAGTAGGATTGGAGTCCAGGAGGAAATGACTGAAGAAGCCACAGCAACAATTTAGGGATAAGGGCAAGTTCCTCATGTTGTTAAATACAACTTGAATAGTCAAGTCAAGTGGAGAGAGTTTATTGTCATGTGTCCCAGATAGGACAATTAGATTCTTGCTTGCTGCAGCGCAACAGAATATTGTACACATAAATACAGAACAGTTCCGGTCAATAAGCAGATAAAGTGCAATAGGCTGTTACAGTTCAGAGTCTGTTCGTTGGCGAGTTTAATAGCCTGATGGCAGTGGGGAAGTAGCTGTTCCTGAACCTGGATGTAACAGATTTCAGGCTCCTGTACCTTCTGCCCGAAGGTAGAGGAGAAATAAGTGTGTGGCCAGGATGGTGTGGGTCCTTGATGATGCTGGCTGCCTTTTTGAGGCAGAGACTGCGATAGATCCCTTCGATGGTGGGGAGGTCGGAGCCGGTGATGGACTGGGCAGTGGATGTATTTGATAAAGAAGCTGCACAATTGTCAATTAGTGAACCTTTTGTAATCCAGCATTGAGCTTTGTGATGGGTCTCCTGATGGAACAGTGCAGCACAGGAGCACTCCCTTTGGCCCAAAAGCAGATGGGAGGCAGCTGGTGTGGCACAGGCTAATGGTCATAGAGGAGGTGCAATGCGATTTGAATGGTACAACAATATAGTTCAAAGATGTAACAGTGACAAGGAAAGACAGACCCCTTTTGAACTGGTTTGTGTGGCTTGGCTGATTTATCACAGAAGAGGAACTTCCTTCTTGATCTAGCTGTGTAACGGCTCATCAGTTCCGTAACCACCAATTTAGAAAAATGAGGGTAAGCTGCAGAGCATGAGTTGCAGGCTGAAATAAGAACTGAAACATGGCAAGAGCTGTTTATGTTATTCCAACAGTACACCAGTGCACAAACTGATTCTAGTCACAAATGTCTTTCGTTGCTGCAACCTATTTAGCTTCAGTTTAAAAAAAAAATCCAGGCTGTCAGTTCTGGCATGTCTTCAAAGCAGACTTTTTTTGAAGTAGTAGATTGGTGAATATCCATAGATATTATTGATAATTAATTTTATTAGGGTTCTGGCAGCTCGAAGGGCCGAATGGCCTCCTCCTGCACCTATTTTCTATTTTCTATGTTTCTCCTTATGAGATTGAAACTCGTGTAATTTTCAATCTTGCAAGAGAATCAGATGAGCCATCGAGGGCTGAAAGTGGACAGGTGATCATACCAGCAGACACTAGGATCTGCAGATGCTGGAGTCTAGGGAAAAACACAAAGTGCTGGAGAAACTCTGTGAGTCAGGCAGCATCTGTGGAGGGAATGGGCTGGTGGTGTTTTGGGGTTGGGGACCCTTCTTCAGACCAGCAGAATCAAATTAGCAGGACGTGGCTGGAGGTGTCTTTCAATGATCAATGTTGGAGCTGCAGCTATTGGGCGTATTTTAATCTGAATGATGTGGGCCGAAGGGCCTGTTTCTGTGCCACGACTCGTGTCAGGATGGAAGGGGAATGTGACCAAATTTGAAGAAGGCCAAGGACATGTAGCTGAGAATGCTACATAGACTGAAACATTAAATTACAAAGAGGAATCGATAGATGACATGAATGACCAAAGTCTCGACAAGTCTATTTCAACCTGGAGTTGTCTACTTCAAGGTGGATAAAGGATAGCAAAGAGCATTATCTAAATGGTGAAAAGTTAGAGTTTAGTTTGTCACATCTATCAAGGTACAATGGAAAGCTTTTGTCTCGTGCTGCAAGCAGTGGAGGTCCAAAGATCTCTGGGCATAAATGCTGGGCAGACAAGTTTTCTTTTCCAAAGGTAGAGGATTAGGGTGCAGGGGGCTGGAAATTGTGTAGATAGCATATGAAACCCTGGTGGATCAGACCTTGAGTCATTGGGCCGATCTGGGCACCCACCTCAGAATAGCTGGATTGAAAGGTATTATCTAGAAGGAGAAGTTGGATAAACCTTGATTGTTCTGAAGCGTCGGAGGCTGAGGGGAGAAAATTAGTGTATAAAATTCAGTGTATAAAATTATGCGATGCAGAGTTTAGTTTTACTACAGTCAGAACCTTTTTCCCCGGGTTGAAATGTTGAGTGAGCACAGCTTTAAGATGAGAGGAGCAGAGTCTACAGAAGATGTACGGGGCAAGTTTATCTACACAGCGAATGGCAGGTGCCTCTAACCCGCGGCCAATGGTGGTGGAGATTAGTTTAACTTAGCATCATGTTCGGCACAAAAATGATGGGCCAAAGGGCCTGTTGCTGTGCTGTTCTGTTTTAGATTGGAAGGCCCTCACAGATTTATTAGTGATATGGCTGGGGGTAGTCTAAAAATAAGAGGCATTGAAGTTGGAAAGGCCTTGTATATAAAGAGTGGTGTGTGTTTTGTAACTCTTCCATAAACATCAATTGATGTGGGGTTCTTTGATCATTTTGAGACTAACAATTTTTGGTTAATTTATATGGGATTATGAGCGGCATGGTGGCGCAGCGGTAGATTTGCTACCTCACAGCGCCAGAGACCCAGGTTCGATCTTGACTACGGGTGCTGTCTGTATGGAATTTGTACGTTCCTCCTGTGACTTCCTGGGTGCTCCAGTTTCCTCCCACACTCCAAAGATGTACAGGTTTGTAGGCTAATCGGTTTGGTAACATTGAAAATTGTCCCAAGTGTGTGTAATATAGCATCAGTGTGCGGGATCGCTGGTTGGCGCGAACTAAGTGGGCCGAAGGGCCTGTTTCTGCGCTGTATCTCTAAACAAACTAAACTAATTTTGCAGCCAGATCAGTCATTGAATGTCAGACAAGTTCACAAGCAAAATGGCCTTTTCCTGTTGCTCTTAATACCGTCGGTTTCTGAATACAAGTGTTATCACATTTACCAAGTGTCCTGTGATTTTATCCACACAAGTCAGTTTACTGTAGCTATAGCTGCTACCAAATCTCATTCCACTTTCCAGGCTGTGCTTCAATATCCTCAATTAGATGCCAGAATACTTTGCTCACAAGGCACTGCTTGAAAAAAGCGACGTTGTGCACATTTATTTTATTATCCCAGTTAGTGTTAAACTGTTCACATTCCCTATATCTATTCAAATGACAAATAATTAAAAGTATAAATTTCTATTTTGTTCATTTGGCTGCTTACTGATGTTCCAAAGTTGAACTGAAATAAATACGATTTAGCAATGCAATTCTAACTTCAGCAGAAATGAAAAAAGATGCATTGCCCTTTAATTTGTTTCCACCTCGGGCTCTCTTGTGAAAGAACAGTGAATAAATCTTGCAGCTGAACCGAACACACCACCAATCACGCTGAGATCTTTGCTCTTTCAAAAAGATGGGATGCCAAGTAGCAATAGATTTGACAGTAGATATAAATAAGGGATAGAACAAAAATAACATTGGCTTGGGCTTTTATTAATTTTGTGCAAAGATTTCTTGATTAAACCAATAACACGGATTAAGGTTTTTAGAGAAGGACTCTTAGGATCTCAAAAGCTTTGGGGAAATGAAGCACAATTAACCTTTTACTGGTGCATTAGTTCCTGTGCTTTATTAATAAATGATTTGACAGAGAGAGCTTGTGGCATTGCCTGTTGGAACTCCAGTCTTTCCCCGGGTGGAAAAATCAAATATTACAGGGCCTAGCGTTAAGGTGAGAGGGGCAAAATTTAAAGGAGATGAATGGGGCAACGTTTAAAGTAGATATTGAGGGTCAAGTTCTTATCACAAGAGGGTGGTGAGTGCCTGGAACGCACTGCCAGGTCGGTGGTTGAGTCAGATCCAATAGTGGCATTTAAGAGCTTTTTGGATAGGCACGTGGATATGCGGGGAATGGAGGGATAGGGATCTTGTGCAGGTAGATACAAGTTCGTCTTAGCATCATAGGTAGACAAAAAATGCTGGAGAACCTCAGCGGGTGAGACAGCATCAATTGAGAGCAGGAATAGGCGACGTTTTGGGTCGAGACCCTTCTTCAGACTGATGTCTGAAGATGGTCTTGGCATCCTGTTCGGCACAGACATTCTTCTTGTGCTGTACTGTTCTGTGTTCTAAACTTGGATCGTTTTCTGAAATATTGAAGGTTGAGTGGAAACCTGATAGAAGTATATAAAGTTATGAGAGGCATGGATAGTGTAGCCTGTCACAACATTATGCCCAGAGTGGAAATGTCAAATACTGGAGCGGTAAGGTAAGAGAGGCACAGTTTAAAGGAGAGATGTGGGGTAAGGATGCTCTGCCCTCTAATATTAGACTTCTCACCCTTCTGACTGTTTACCCCATCTATTTGGAGGCGTCGCAGACAGCGAAGAATGCTTTCAGAAGATACCGTGCGGGGTGTAGATCAGCTGCAGAAATGGCAGCTGGAGTTAAACCCAAGCAAGTGTGAGGAGTTGCACTTTGGGTGGAACTTTGGGCCAAATCTGAGGAAGGACATTATTGCCATAGAGGGAGTGCAGAGAAGGTTCACCAGACTGATTCCTGGGATGTCAGGACTGTCTTATGAACAAAGACTGCATAGACTCGGTTTATACTCTCTAGAATTTAGGACATTGAGAGGGGATCTTATAGAAACTTACAAAATTCTTAAAGGGTTGGACAGGCTAGATGCAGGAAGATTGTTCCCGATGCTGGGGAGGTCCAGGACAAGGGGTCACAGCTTAAGGATAAGGGGGAAATCCTTTAGGACCGAGATGAGAAGGACTTTTTTCACACAGCGAGTGGTGGGTCTCTGGAACTCTCTGCCACAGAGGGTAGTTGAGGCCAGTTCATTGGCTATATTTAAGAGGGAATTAGATGTGGCCCTTGTGGCTAAGGGGATCAGAGGGTATGGAGAGAAGGCAGGTACGGGATACTGAGTTGGATGATCAGCCATGATCACATTGAATGGCGGTGCAGGCTCGAAGGGCCAAATGGCCTACTCCTGCACCTATTGTCTATGTTTCTATGTTTCTATGGAATGTAAGGAGAAAGTATGCAGTTAATGGCAAGACCCTTAACATGTGCAGATGTGCAGAACTTGGAGTCCAAGTTTGTAGCTTACTGAAGGTGGCAGCACGAGTAGATAGGGTGGTAAAGAAGAAATTTGGATGCTTGCCTTCATTGCCAGGGTCCTTGAATATAAGAGTGAGGAAGTCAAGATGCAGCTCTATAGAACTTTGGTTAGGCCAAGAGTATTGTGTGCAGTATTGGTCACCCTGTTACAGGAAAGATGCGGAGGCTTGAAAGGGGTGCAGAGGAGCTTTACCATATTGCTGATGGATTAGAGGGTATTAACTATGAGGTTGGATAAACTTGGATTGTTTTCTCTGGAAGGTCAGAAGTTGGGGGGAGACTCGATAGATGTATATAAAATGATGAGAGGCCTAGATAGGGTAGACAGTCAGAACCTTGCTCCCAGGATGGGAATATCACACGCTAGAGGGCATGGCAATAAGGTGAGAGGGGGAAAGTTTAATGGACAAGTGGTGGGGGCCCGGAATGCATTGCCAGGGATAGTGGTGATGGAGGTGAATACGATAGTGGTGTCCAAGAGGCTGTTTGATAGGCACGTGCAAGTGCAGGGAAAAGAGGGATATGGATCAGTGCAGGCGGATGAGGACAGTTAAACTTGGAGTCATATTTGGCGCACTCATCGTGGGCCGACTGTACTGTTCTATGAAAGCATTGTACAGAGTGTGGTGGGGGGCCTGGAGCAGGCTGGATACAGATTGAATTTGAGGGAGTTAGATGTGGCCCTTGTGGCTAAAGGGATCAGAGGGTATGGAGAGAAGGCAGGTACGGGATACTGAGTTGGATGATCAGCCATGATCACATTGAATGGCGGTGCAGGCTCGAAGGGCCGAATGGCTTACTCCTGCACCTAATTTCTATGTTTCTATGAATACTGGTGTTTAAGAGGCTTTTGGATAGGCACATTGGATATGGAGGGATATGGATGGTGTGCAGGCAGAGATTAGTTTAACCTGACACCATGTTCGATAAGGACATTGTGGGCCGAAGGACTTGTTCCTGTGCTGTGCTATTCTATGTAGCGTGTAATCTTGCACGATATGAGCGTGATGTAATGGAACTGAGACCTGAGAGATCATCAGCATTCAGTTGGTCTCTGGGTGTTGTGATCTGGAAGGCTAGGGGGAGGGTGAGGGATGAGCAGAGGAAGTGTGAAGTGTAAAGCTGTAATCTGTTCCCCAGTCTGATTGAAACATGAAGCCAAATCGCCTTCTCACTTTAGTCTGGAATTGGTCTGAGTTGAAATGTTTGATCTCGGTTTTCATAGCCGTGCAAGATGGCCCTTTCAACCCTGAAAATGCCTGCCTTGCAGGTGATAGCACGGGGGTTTATGCCTCTTCCAGTGTCGATCGAGATTGCCACAACAGTGCTAGACAGCATCTTGACTTTGATGAAAGCCGCTAACATTTGGTGTTTCATTTTCACACCCAGTCCTGTGATTGCCCCGGCTGAGCTTGATTGATGAGTGTTCTTCCCCTTTGAATACGCGCTCGAGTCTGCTTGGAGCGACTTGATCTGTGAGCAATGGGCAACAAAATGGATCTGCCTTGTATTTTTCTTTTGCTAATTAAAAACCATTTGTCTTTTTTATGCTCTTCCCAACTTCCTTTTGCATTCTTCAGCTCTGAAGACATGACATTACCCTGGGGCATGTTCAGCGCACTCTGCCAACTCTTCAAGTGGTTGCTCTTGCATCAGCTTGCATTGTAAATGTTGGCAGGCAAACTCACTGGATCGCAGCTTGGCTTTAGCCCATCCCTAATCGGAGGCCCATAGACGCTTACATACTGGAAAGTGATCAAGAATGGGGCTGCTTATTGAAATTTTCCCCCAACCTATTTCATCTGCAGGTAACGCTTCCTATTGGAGTGTTCCTCTGTGCCTAATTCAGAACAAAAATCGCTTTGAACCCTTCTGGTCAATATTGCTTCATAGCCACACTTTGTTGACAAATTAGAGCCATTGGTAAGGGTATCACTGTTCACAGCGGGTAGAGCGGCTGCACCGGAGAGCCAGGTTCGATCCTGACCTCGGGTGTGGAGTTTGCACGTTCTCCCCGAGTGGGGCTCCTCCAGTTTCCTCCCTCATCCCAAAGACCTGCAGGTTTGTAGGTTAATTGCCCCAAGTGTGTAGGGAGTGGATGCAAAAATGGGATAATATTGAACTGCTGTGCATGGATAATCAATGGTCGGCAAAGACTTGGGCTGAAGGGTCTGTTTTCATAGTGTATCTCTAAACTAAATTGAAACTTAAAAACGCGCATAAACATAAATAAGAAGTGCCTTTCTTTGAGTAAATTCTTCTCCCGCTCAGTAGAGCTTTGGAAGAGTTGCAGTATGAGACTGAGCATCAGGGGTTGAGAATCATTTAGCAGACCGAGAGCAATGAATGGGATTACCTTGATTTTCCTTGTGTTGACAGACTAGTGGGCTACTGTAGGCTGTTGGTTCTTGGGCCTGAGCTATTTAGTTTGGAATTGGTCTGAGTTGAAATGTTTGATCTCGATTTTCATAGCCGTGCAAGATGGCCCTATATCAGCAATTTGGGGAAGGGGACCCATGGTGATTTTAACCAGTTTGCTGATAATATAAAACTAGGAAGACGATGTAAAGAGGGTTCAAGGAGATTGAGGCAAGCCGAGTGTGAAATGGGCAGAAGGAATCAGCGGGACAAGTGGGTCTAGGGATGGCAAATGGTGCGCCATTCAAATAAGGGTGAGGTGTTGCATTTGGCAAGTGGTCCAAGGCAGGGATTTCACAGTGTAGAGCGGAGAGAGCAAGGAATACACTCACATCGTTCCCCAGAAGAAGATTAGCCAAGATCATGATGACTGGCGGAGCAGGCTTCAAGGGCCAAATAACCTACTCCCACTCCTAATTCATGGGTTTATGTTATCAAAGAGACGTTGCTAAAATCACATAGCTGCAATGAGGGATTCTGACTTTGAATTAAACCGACACATAAAGGCAACTCTAAATTGTTTTCCCAGCCATCTTCTTAAAATAATGTGCTTTAGAACTGATGAGAACGGAGCCAGAGTGAATTTAATGATGAGTAACAAAATGGAATTACATAACACGGCAACCGTTAGGCACATCTAGTAATCACCATAGTGTGATTGACTTTAATATTAAACTTTGAGACACAAAGGATAATCACAAACTGAGGCACTGAGGCAGATTTCAAAGGAAGAAGGATTGATTTTGATTATAGTAAACTTTGGTCTGTTAATGGGCAACACATGGGTAATGTCACACTCATGTTTAACTTTGCCCCTCCAATCTGGAAGCTATGCCCTCTCGTCTCTGACATTTCTGCTCATGGGGAACAGGTTCTGACTAATCGCCCTGTTTATGCCTGTCATCATTTTATTTTCATCTATCAGGTCTCTGCTTGGCTTCTGATGGCCCAGAGAGAACTGTCTAGGTTTGTCCAGCCTCTCCTTTGTAGCTAGTTCAAAGGTGTTAAAATACAGGTCATGGGAACAACTTAGTGGATTTAATAATAGTTTTGAAAGCGGAAGGCAGAACCGAGATGACCTATTTTACCCAAGTGAATCTCACCTGCACAAATCAATGTTGGGAAGTGGCAGTAAGTGGGTCAGAGGGGTTGAGGCATTGTGTTTGGGTCTGAACCTTGGACTTGCAGCATATTTTGTCATTTTTAATAGTTACAGGTGGGGCCGTACTTCAGGCATGCATTGAAGCCCTGTCATTTCAAAATGTCAGATTGCCATGGTCGAATTCCACTGACACTGCAAACTGATGAAGCTCTTGGCAGTAGGTTACTGATCTCACGTTGGTTGTCAGCCTTCAGATTCATCTTTGCTTTTTCCAGCTTTGAGAACAGCAGAAAGGAAAATTAAGCATATAACTTGAGGCGCCGCAGTGGTAGAGTTGCTGCCTGCCAGCGCCAGAGACTCTGGTTCGTCCCTGACTGTCAGTGCTGTTTGCGCGGAGTTTGCACGTTCTCCCTGTGACCACGTGGGTTTTCTCCGGCTGCTCTGGATTCCTCCCACACTCCAAAGATGTACAGGTTTGTAGGTTAATTGGCATTGGTCTTAAAAAACAAAGTAAATTGCCCCTAGTGTGTGGTCTAGTGCCAGTGTACGGGGTAATCGCTGGTCGGCGTGGACTCGGTGGGCCGAAGGGCTTGTTTTAGCGCTGCATCTCTAAAAGTTATTTTTTTAAGTGCTGGTTTTCTTGCAATCGGTTTGCCAGTATTGGAAAGACATGGATCACCGACAGGCTGATGAAATCAGTTTATTCTGGGCCAAGGCCTGTTCCTGTGCTGTACTGTTCTACATTCATTGGTAAAGGCTGAGAAACTGCTTCTATACCCATTTCTTTCAAGGAGGGAATGAGATGAGTAAAAGCTTGTGGGATAACTACTGACACATCCTGGTCACAGAGAGCTACAACTATCGAGTAAATAGTTCTAGTTGTGGTGAACCAATAATAGAAGGGTTTATATAGCATGATACAGTGTGGAGAGAGGCTCTTTGCCCCAACTTGCCCACACCCACCAACATGTCCCATCTACACTACTCTCACCTGCCTGTGTTTACAACATATCCCTCCAAACCTGTCCTAACCATGTGCCTGTCCAATTGTTTCTTAAACCTTGCAGTAGTCCCTGCCTCTGGTACCTTCGCCAGCAGCTTGTTCCATACAGCCACCCCCTTTGTGTGGAAAAAAGATACCCCTCAGATCCCTATTAAATCTTTCCTCCTTCACCTTAAAACAATGTCCTCTGGTTCTCGAATTCCCCCACTCTGGGGAAGAGACTCTGTGCATCTACCCGATCTATTCCTCTCATGATTTTATACACCTCTGCAAGATCACCCCTCATCCTCCTGCGCTTCAAGGAATAGAGACCCAGCCTACTCAACCTCTCCTTGTAGCTCAGACCCTCGAGCCCTGGTAACATCCTTTTAAATCTTTTCTGATCCCTTTCCAACTTGACAAAATATTTCCTGTAACACGCTACCCAGAACTGAACATAATACTCTAAATGCGGCCTTACCAACGTCTTGTGTAACTGCAACGTGACCTCCCAACTTCTATACTCAATACCCTGCAATGCCCTTGCTGAGTTGAGCCCCAGATTTGAACACAATAATTGTTGTATGTGCAAGCTCTTAAAAGCAGCCAGCCTCCTGTGCTTCTGGGGAATATAAAAATCTTATTGTGACAAAAGTCCAAACTGAGAGCTAGAGACATTTGTAACGTATCACCCCTCTGAAGTCTCTGTTTTGAGCGCTGCGACCCAAATTGTTTTGTCACATCTGTGAAATCACAAATGTCTGCCGCGGTGTAAAATGGCATGTGCAATCCATTGGAATTTATTCCTGAAATGATTGCACAGGCACATCGCACTGCTGGCAAAAAAACAGATCCCATTCCATCCGCCCCAAGTTTTAAAGCCAGCCTGCCTCCTCCTGCAATCCTCCTACCCCTACACTCTTCCTACTGTTGTTCTCTCCAGCACCATTTCAGTCTGTGGCACTCTGCAGCATACAGCACTTTGTAATTGTGTTATAACATAGACCATAGAAAAGCACAGCGCAGGAACTGGCCCTCCGGCTCACATTATCTGTGCCGAACATGATGCTATTAAATTAATCCCAACTGCCTGCATGTGAGCCATGCCCCTCCATTCCCTGCATATCCATTTGTCTGTGTAAAAGACTCCGAAACACCACTATTATATCCACTTCTACCACCACCCCTGTCAGCGTGTCGTACGCACTTACCCCCCCCTTGTGTAAAAATAATTTCTCCCGCATTTCTCCTTGAAACTTGGCTCCACTCTCCATTCAGCCAAGCCATCTAGTCTTTGCCATTCCCATCCTGGGAAAATGACTATCTCTCATCGTTTTATATATTTCTATCAGGTCTCCCCTCAGCCTCGCATGGGGTTGAGAGGGAACGATAGATCAACCATGATTGAGTGGTGGAGTAGACTTGATGGGCCGAATGGCCTACTTCTGCTCCTATCATTTGTCAACCAGAGATTGTGTACCACCTACTCAGAGCCCTGGTGTGACCAAATGCACCGAGCCCTGACCGTCATGTCTCAGTAAGTATGAAACTTACCTCTACTTATGCCTCTACAAGGTGAGTCAGAGAGAAGTACAGTACGGACACTGGCTCTTCCACCCACCACGTCCACAAAAACTATTGCACTCATCAACACTAGTCCCATTTTACCTACATTATGTCCATTATGACCCCGTATACATGTTAATTATCAGCACAGATTTGGGGTGGGGAGGGGGGGGGGGGGGGAGACCGTGCCGGACAAACTCAGCGGGTCAGTCAGCATCTTTGGAGAATGTGGATAGGTGATGTTTTGGATCGGATCCCTTGGGCCTCAACCCAAAACGCCACCTATCCATGTTCTCCAGAGATGCTGCCTGGCCTGCTGAGTTACTCTAGCACTCTGGGATGCAGGCCCACAGACGTGCGGATGCTGGTTTACAATAAAAAGGCACAAAAGCAGCAGTATCGAATCGAACCCAGGCCTCTGGCGCTATAAGGCAGTAACTCTACCGCTGTGCCACTGTGCTGTCTTTGTGTGTGGGGGAAACCGGAGCACCTGGAGAAAACCCACATGGTCACGGGGAGAACGTACAAACTCTGTAAATTCAGCAGAATTGTAGATTAATTGGCTTTGGTAACATTGTAAATTGTCCCTAGTGTGTAGGATAGGTTTAGTGTACGGAGCGATCGCTGATCGACGTGGATTCGGTGGGCCGAAGGGCCTGTTTCCGCGCTGTATGTCTAAAGTCTAAAGCTTGCATTTCTGCTGAGCACAGAATTAGGTGGTGTTCAACATCTACCTTTGAAGGACGAGAGGAGAGCTAGAGAGAACTTGTACCGTATCCGATTCAACCTGCTAGCTAAGAAGCTAGCAGGTTGAAGAGAGAGTACAGAGGAGATTTACTAGAATGTTGCCTGGGTTCCAGCAACTAAGTTACAGAGAAAGGTTGAACAAGTTAGGTCTTTATTCTTTGGAGCGCAGAAGGTTAAGGGGGGACTTGATTGAGGTCTTTAAAATGATGAAAGGGATAGACAGAGTTGACGTGGATAAGCTTTTCCCATTGAGGGTAGGGAAGATTCAAACAAGAGGGCATGACATGAGAATTAAGGGACAGAAGTTTAGGGGTAACATGAGGGGGAACTTCTTTACTCAGAGAGTGGTGGCTGTGTGGAATGATCTTCCAGCAGAAGTGGTGGAGGCAGGATCGATTTTAACATTTAAAAGTAAAGTGGATAGGTATATGGACGGGAAGGGAATGGAGGGGTATGGTCTGAGTGCAGGTAGATGGGACTAGGGGAAAATAAATGGTCGGCACGGACTGGAAGGGCCGAGAAGGCCTGTTTCCGTGCTGTAATTGTTATATGGTTATAAGCGTGGTGCAATTAACATGGCAGGGATGTAAAAAAGCCAAAATGTTGCCTGTGCATTCCCTGCACGGATGCTGCTTGACCTGCTGAATTCCTCCAGCACTTTGTGTTTTGTTCAAGATCCCAGTATTTGTAGTTCCTTGTGTCTCCATCCAATATTGGAAGGTGTAGTTCCTAGATCAAATAGTTCATGAGCTATTGGACATGCAGCACAAACTCTCTTCATGGGTCCTTGTTTTTCTTCCTAAACTGGTCGATCTCTGGAATACAACCTTAGATGAGTGGCAAAGTGTAGCCTGTAATTTGTATTGCAAACATGTGGGCGTGCTCCATTAGCCTTTAGACATTCCGTGCAGCAACGGGGCCCTTCGTCCCACCAACGATCACCCCGTACATTAGCATTATTCTACACACTAAGGACGATTTCAATTTTACCAAAGCCTATTAACATAAACTTGCACGGCTTTGGAGTGTGGGACGGATCTGGAGCACCCGGAGAAAGCCCACGGCGTCACAGGAACTACGTACAGACAGCATGTGTAGTCGGTCTCTGGCGCTGTAAGGCAGCAACTCTACCTGCTGCACCACCGTGCTGTCATTGTTCTGTTGGCCAGGATGCTCTTTTATTACTGACCCTTGATCAGTCCCAATATCTATTAAAATACCATGGCTGATTTTCAGTGGCGTTGCATTTCTCAGTCAGAAGCAATTGTGTGGACATATCTTTGTCGAGCTGATTTCTTTATATTAAACTTCACTGAGATGGGTGCTTAAACTCATTTCCATGTAACGTAAGCGAGTGCGTCTGATTATATCAGTGCCGCCCCCAACGCATCATCCTTTTGAATCACAAGTTTCTTTGCCAAATGGAGCAGCCAAATTGAATGCTAAATTTCAAATGAGGGTAGTACAATGCTGTGATTTTTTTTTTGTATGGGCATCCTGTTTTTCCAAATGTCTCTTGTGAAGTCAGTGCCAGATTTTGCTTTCGCAAGAGCAAGCCGGTCTTTTCTCATTATCCTCTTTTTTTTTGTTTCAGTTGCATTTCTATCTGCCATTCTTGCACCCAAAATGTGATACTTCACACATTATTAAATTGAATGTTATCTGCCAAGGTTACATTCGTTCCTTAATCTCGGTTCCTTGACGAGTTTGTTTCCCTTCCGTATCACTTGTCAACATCACCTGTTCTAAAATCTATCCTCGGTCCCACTGATCCGCACTTGAGTCGGTTCCCATCAAGGCCACGGATGTTTTCAATTCTTTCTCACTTTTAATTTACTTCGAGTGGTGGGGGCCTGGAGCGAGCTACAGGGCTGGTGGTGGCGACAGATGAGATGGCGGCTTTTAAGAGGCTTTTAGATAAGCACGTGGGAATGGAGGGATAAAGGGCCTGTCCCACCTGCACAAACTTTACAGGCGACTGCCGGCACCCGTCGTAGGTCGCCAAAATTCTCAACATGTTGAAAATTCAGCGGCGACCAGAATGAAGCTACGACTCTTTGGAGACCTCTCACGACCATAGGAGACCTCTCACGACCACACAGGCTGTTTGGTCGTGAGAGGTCACCCGCGATATGTCGCCAGGGGTCACCTGTATGGTCGTGAGAGGTTTCCTAAGAGCCGTAGCGTCTTGGGTTACACAAAAAGTTGGAGAACCTCAGCGGGTGCAGCAGCATCTAAGGAGCGAAGGAGATAGGCGACGTTTCGGGTCGAGACCCTTCTTCAGACTCGTAGCGTCTTTCTGGTTGCCGCTGAATTTTCAACATGTTGAACATTTCGGCGACCTATGACGGGTGCCGGCAGTCGCCTGTAAAAGGTTGTGTAAGTGGGACAGACCGTTATGGATCACGTGCTGGCAGAGGTGATTAGTTTGACTTGACATCGGGGGGGGGGTTGAAGGGCCTGTTCCTGTGCTGTACTGTTCTAAGTTCTTTGACCTACCTGCTTCTTTGTAGACTCTTTAAAAACCGTTATGAAATCCACTGATCCTCTCCGTCATCTGCTCGGCAAACTTCCAGTTCTCTGGTACTCTTTCCTGAACTATCAAATGAACTATCTATTCACACAGAGGGTGGTAGGTATGTGGAATGAGCTGCCAGAGGAAGTGGTGGAGGCAGGTACAATTACCGTGTTTAAAGGACATTTGGACAGCCGTATAGATTAGCATGTTTGAGGCCTAACATAGGCAAATGGGTCTTGCTCAACTAGACATCTTGGGCAACACGGACAAGTTGAGCCGAAGGACCTTACTCTATAATTCTCTGGAGGATGGCATTTAATTCATCTCTATGGATCCTGTCCCACTTAATTTAATATTGGTTATTTGTTCATTCATAGTTTGGTATCTCTACCTCACTGGCAATGGTTCCTTTTATTATCCATCCCTACTCACCCTCGAGAAGGTGATGTTGCGTAAGTTTAGTTTAGAGATACAACCGAGTCCACGCCAACCAGTGGTCCACGCACTCTAACACTATCTGACACACACTGGGGACAGTTTACAATTTTATCAAGCCAATTCGCCCGGAGCACCCAGAGAAAACCCATACAGGTCACGGGGAGCACGTACAAACTCCATACGGACAGCACCCATAGTCTGGATGCAACCCGGGTCTCTGGCGCTGTGAGGCAGCAGCTCTACCCGCTGTGCCACCGTGCTGCCCACACTTGAAGCGGTGCGGTTCTGGTGAGGGTCCTCTCACTGTTGTTGAGGGGGAACCTTCAAGATTTAGACCCAAAGGGATGAAGATATATTCTAAGGTCTCGACCCGCAACATCAACTATTCCTTCCCTCCATCGATGCTGCCTCACCCGCTGAGTTCCTCCAGCATTTTTGTCTACCTTTGATTTTTCCAGCATCTGCAGTTCTTTCGTAAATATATAATTTAAAGTCAGAATGGTGTACAACGCCATGTGATAAAAACCTGGACGTTTAATGCATTTTTAGAATTATTTCCACTTTTCAATCTTTTGCATATTATTTGACCTATTCATTTAATGAAAAGGCTATCTCTCACCATATAGTCAAGTCACACCAAGTGTCTGTAAATTTCCATATAGCTGACTACCATGGAAGAGGATTTGTCTAAAAAAGAGTGAGAAATATACTCTAACTGCCTCCACTTCTGTGGAGAAGTGGAGCTTCTCTCCTCCTTCACATGGCATGAGCTGCCTGCCTACTGCTTCGTTGGATTGCAGTACAAGGTATATGTTTACAGAAGCCTGTTATAAAACTAGACAAACATAGTCACAGAGTGATACAGCATAGAAACAGGCCCTTCACCCCAACGTGCCCACACCGGCCAACTTGTCCCAGCTACACTAGTCCCACCTATAACCATATAACCATATAACAATTACAGCACGGAAACAGGCCATCTCGGCCCTTCAAGTCCGTGCCGAACAACTTTTTTCCCTTAGTCCCACCTGCCTGCACTCATACCATAACCCTCCATACCCTTCTCATCCATATGTCTATCCAATTTATTTTTAAATGATACCAACGAACCTGCCGCCACCACTTCCACTGGAAGCTCATTCCACACAGCCACCACTCTCTGAGTAAAGAAGTTCCCCCTCATGTTACCCCTAAACCTCTGTCCCTTAATTCTAAAGTCATGTCCTCTTGTTTGAATCTTCCCTATTCTCAAAGGGAAAAGCTTGTCCACATTAACTCTGTCTATCCCTCTCATCATTTTAAAGACCTCTATCAAGTCCCCCCTTAACCTTCTGCGCTCCAGAGAATAAAGACCTAACTTATTCAACCTATCTCTGTAACTTAGCTGTTGAAACCCAGGCAACATTCTAGTAAATCTCCTCTGTACCCTCTCTATTTTGTTGACATCCTTCCTATAATTGGGCGACCAAAATTGTACACCATACTCCAGATTTGGTCTCACCAACGCCTTGTACAATTTTAACATTACATCCCAGCTTATATACTCAATGCTCTGATTTATAAAGGCTAGCATACCCACCTGCCTGCGTTTGGTCCATATCCCTCCAAACCGCTCCTATCCGTGTGCCTGTCTAACTGTTTCCTAAACGTTGGGATAGTCCCAGCCTCAACTACCTCCTCTGGCACCCACCACACTTTGTGTGGAAAAGGTAGCCCCCTCAGATTTGTATTAAATCTTTTCCTCTTCACCTTCAACCTATGTCCTCTGGTCCTCGATTCCCCTACTCTGGGCAAGAGACTCTGTGCATCTACCCGATCTATTCCGCTCATGATTTTATACACCTCAATAAGATCACCCCTCATCCTCCTGCGCTCCATGGAATAGAGTCCCAGCCTACTCAAACTCCAGTGCTGGCAACATTCTTATAGATAGGATGTAACTAATCCCACAACAAGTTTATGAATGTGATAATGGGTCTGTAAATTGCTTTTAATGACATGAAGTTTACAGCCCTAAACGGGACATTTTGCTCAGTGTTTATGTTCACTGTTGTTCATCTCTCTGTGACTCATCCGTCTTTTCATTTTTCTCTCATGTACCTTATGTGCCTATACTCTTTACTTTCTTGTGGTCGCAGCTTAATTTTGGTCACCCCAATAGAGGAAGAATGTGGAGGCTTTGGACAGGGTGCAGAAGAGGGTTGCCATAACGCTGTCTGGATTTGAGGATACGACTAGCATCTGCAGTTCCTCGTTTCTATGAGGAAAGCTTGGACAAACTGTGTGTGTGTCTGTTTTCTGTGCCTCGTCAGAGAGAAGACATGATAGAAGTGTATAACGCTAAGATAGTCCACGTTTTCTCAAGATGCATAGTTAAATACTAGAGAGCATAGCTTTAAGGTCAGAGGGAGATGCATGTTACGCAGAATGGCGAGTGCCTGGAGCGCGCTGCCAGGGGTGATGGTGGAGGCAGTTACGAAAGTGGTGTTTAACAGGCTTTTGGACAGGCACATGGATACAGGAGGATATGGATCATGTGCAGGCAGAGGAGATTAGTTTAACTTTGTATCATGGGTGGCATAGACATCGTGGGCTGAAGGGCCTGTTCTGTGTTGTCCCATTCCACATTAACTTCCATTGTCTCATCAGTCTGCGAAAATAACTCTTCCTGAATTGGATTTCTTGAGCTTACATTTCTAGTCCCTTGCTTTGGACAGTGGTGCATCTGCTGCCTCACAGCTGCAGCGACCCAGGTTCGGTCCTGACCTCAGGCGCTGTCTGTGTGGAGTTTACATGTTCTCCCTCTGATGTGTGGGTTTAAATTCGGCCGCATTCCCAACAACTTGGTAGGTTGCATGGTCACTGTAAACTGCTCATCGTGTGTAGGTGAGTGGTTACATTTGACGGGGGTGGTTGGGATTGTGAAACAAAGGTTTAGTGTAAGTTGGTGCCATGGACTAATGGGCTGAAGGGCATGTTTCCATGCTGTATCTTTCCATGACACAATGTTTGTCTTTGACAAACACCGCTGGGGGAACTCAGCGAGTCCGGCAGGAAAACAGGCAGACTTGGTTCACATTTCTGCCCTTCTGCACGCTCCCGACATTTGTCTTATAATTGTGTGTCCCCTCGTGGTGATCGCAAAGTGCTCCCCTGTCCATTCCTGGTGCCACAAACACCATTTCAAGCAGTTCTCAAAATGCTGCTTGTGCCTGCTCATTTAGAAATTCCAGCTATTTTAATTATTGGAACAGTTTTGCGGTTGAACTGCAGACCATATGGAAGTAATCAGAAGGCAGCCTTGTGCAGTTCCATCGTTAGCCCGTAAGCTGGGCCTCTTCTGAAGTCAGGGCCAATTACCAAGTCTTGTCGAGCTGAACATTGCACAGGCAGGCTGATCGTTTGTGACTGTGGCACCTCCAGCCACTTCATCACTAACGCTTGTACATCGGCACCTTGACACTTCTTCCCATTCACATTGAAGCTGAGATGTTCCTGTTGGCACAGGGCAACATCAGCTGCATAGCAGCGCACTGCTGAAGGGAAGGAAGGTTTCTGCGCTTTGGAACAGCATTGGGGAACACATTTGTTTTGAATTTGAGAATCAGCTGTCTTAACTTTTAAACTGCATATCCAAGACTGACATTTCCGATTTGGTTGAATTAATTTTTAAACAACTCCTGTGGGTCTTTGATGGCAACTTGCTTTAGCTCTCAACATTTAATGATATTTCTTTTGATTGCTGTTTAACTTTTTTCTCTTTATGCCCTTTCACTTTCTAGGTCCTCTCTCCACCCCCCCCTCTCTCTCTCTCTCTCTCTCTCCCCCCCTCCCTTTCCCTCACATTCAAATGTATTGTCTCTTCATTTTTTAAAAGCTTGTTTCCACCCCCACATTCTCTCCTCTTCCTCCCCTCTCTTTCCACTCTATCCCTTGCCTTTTCCTTCCTTTCCTTCAAACTTCATTCTTCTACACACTTTATCCTTGCCCACTCTCTCTCTCCGCCTCTCCCCGTCTCTCCATTTCTGTCTGTCTCTGTCTCTCTCTCTCTGATCTCTCTCTTTCTCTCTTTGCTCTCTCTCTTCCTCTCTGTCTCTCTCCCTCTCTCTCTGTCTCTGTCTATCTGTCTCTCTGTCTGTCTCTTTCTCTCTCTCTGTCTCTCTCTGTCTCTCTCTGTCTGTCTGTCTCTCTGTCTATCTCTCTCTCTCACTCTCTTTCTCTCTTTCTCTCCCTGCTCTCTCTTTTCATCTGTCTCTCTCTCTGTCTCTCTCTCCCTGTCTCTCTCTCTCTCTCTCTCTCTCTCTCTCTCCCTGTCTCTGTCTCTCTCTCTGTCTTTCTGTGTGTGTGTGTCTCTCTCTCTCACTCTGTCTCTCTCTCTGTCTCTCTCTCTCTGTTTCTTTTTCTCACTAGCTCTCACTCTCACTCTCACTCTCTCTCACACTCTCACACTCTCTGTCTCTCCCCAAATGTGTAAGTCTGACACTATTTCCAGTGAGTTGATTGTGGTTTTCAGCTCCATGATTCGGCAATGCCCAAGTCTACACGAGCGCTCCTGATAAGAGTGGAGACTCTGTCCCAAGAGCAGAGCATCAAGCGTTTCAAGCAGTCCCTGGCTGGTATTGAGCATTGTGTGGCCCACTGCCTCCACCTCTGGAGGCCCCCATTTAAATCACATGCCTGGTGGTACAGAGGACAAAATCTGACGTGGATCACTCTGTCCTGTGCATCCTGTATAAAAGCCAGTCTAGCGCAGGTTATGAGGAGCCGTCTTTGACATTGGTTCATTTTATTTTCTTCATTCATTAATATTTTTTGTTGCATATTGATGGGAATATTTTCTTTTTTTTTGTGTCTGTTTTTGTTTTGTTCTCCAGTCTGACCAGGCGCAGGTCATCCCCAGTCCTGGTGTATGTATTATTTAATTTTCTGTTCTGACCATCTTGCATGCCAGCAAACTGCTTGTGGGTCCCGGTAACCCAGCGCAAAGCTGTATGAATCCTAATCCCTATAACCGGTGCATGATCCTAAACTCCCTCCGCTTCCATTGGAGTGCCAGTGTTCAGAGGTGTGCTGCGTCAGTCAGTATTCAATGTGCACTTTTGTTTCCTCCACATTAACCTTCTGGTTTTTTTCTTAGGCCTAGAATATATATTTTTCCACCTTGTGTCATTTCCAGGAGTGGGGATGGGGATGGGGGGGGGGGGGGGGGGGTTGCTCTATATGCATCTGTTCTCCGGATCGGTGGACATTCATGACACTGCCCTACCTGACCCACAGCCGGTCACATCATTGCTGTACCCTACCCTTGGCCAGTGCCGTCTGAAGAAGGGTCTCGGCCCGAGACGTCACCCACCCCTTCTCTCCAGAGATGCTGCATGTCCCGCTGAGTTACTCCAGCGTTGTCTGTCTATTCTTGGCCAATGGCGTTGCTGCCCTACCCGACCCAACCCGACCCACGGCCAATGATATTGGTGCCCTACCGAATGCTCAGCCAATCACACACTGTTGTACCTGACCCTCAGCCAATTAAATCACTGCCATGCCCGACCCTTGACCAATCACCCCACTGTTGTGCCTGCCCCTTGTCCAATCACCCCACGCCCTACCTGACCCTCATACATGACCTTTGGCCAATCACCCCATGCCCAACCTGACCCTCGGACATGCCCCTTGGCCAATCACCCCACATCCTGCCTGACCCTCAGACACGACCCTTGACCAATCACCCCATGCCAAACCTGACCCTCGGATATGACCCTTAACCAATCACCCCACTGTTGTGCCTGACCCTTGTCCAATCACCCCACGCCGTACCTGACCCTCGGACACGACCCTTGGCCAATCACCTTACCTGACCCTCGGACACGACCCTTGGCCAATCACCCCACACTTTGCCTGACCCTCACACACGACCCTTGACCAATCACCCCACACCCCACCTGACCCTCAGACATGACCCTTGGCCAATCACCCCACATCCTGCCTGACCCTCAGACACAACCCTTGACTAACCACACCGCTGTCATACCTAACGTTGGGCCAATCAGCACACTGCCCTACCCGAGCCGTGGCTAATGAAGCCAACGTGGTAGCCACAGTTTGGCCCATCAGCCCACTGCCGTACCCTGCCCTCTGTGGCCACATCACCCACACTGTAACCAGCCAAGTCCGCAGCATCAATGAAATCCCCTCGTCATTTGAAGCAGAGCAAACCCCCTCACTCTCGCTTTCTCCTGCATCTGCTTCCTTTCGTCTGCTCCTTAGTATTGCAATCAAATTTTTTTTAAACGTGCATTTTCCCAAAACAATTTACACTAACCGGCCTGGATGTTGATTTGGTTAATCGCATGATATAATTAGTCATCTGGGGTCCTGGTCCCATGGAAACAAGCTAACTAGACTATGATTCAAATAAAATCATCTGTCCCAGGCCCTAGTTGGACGATATTGAGTGTGGAGATCAAGAGATAGAGTTTGGTGGTGGTGATTTGTAAATAAATCTGCTTTAGACCACTATATCTATGGTTCTGCAATGCTGCTTAGTATTTAACTGTAACTGTTTGATGTTATATAGTCTCAATGTAATTGAGCAACGTGATGAATTTCTCCCGCTTATTCCATATTGGTATTCAACCTGAGTATCTTAGCAATGTACGGTAAGACTGTTTTTGTTATCAAACGTCATTCTGCTGAGTTCAGTGCTCTTAACTGTCGAAACCCAGACCAGAGGTTAATTCTTGCAGGGAGCGGAGAACGGTCGATATATGACACCCTGGGATTCCAGTCCCTTGTAACTTTGACCTTGTGGCTTCAGCTGGTCAGCTTGCTTCTCTCACTTAAAGACATCAGACGGGAACGCTGAGGTGCACTGGTTCCCAGGAATCCCAGGTTTAGAGATGCAATTAAAGACAAGCATCTTTCATTCATTAAAAAAAATCATTCAGTTTTTAAAATAAGCTATCTGATGGCTCAAAAGAATGAAATCATGAATGTACCTACTTTTTTATGGAATGTCGATTCTCCCTCTCTTCCCTCTTGAACGTAGAAGAGTACAGCACAGGAATAGGCCCTTCGGCCCACAATGTCCATGTTAAACTAATCTCTGCCTGCATGTGATCCATATCCCTCCATTCACTGCACATCCATGTGCTGATCTAAAAGCCTCGTAAACGCTTAAAAAGTGTATTTACCTCCACCACAGTCCCTGGCAACATGTTCCAAGAACCCACTAATCTCTGTAAAAGTAAACTTGCTCCGCACATCATTTTTAAACTTTGTCACTTTTTCCATGAAGCTATGCCCATTTGCCTTTGACATTTCTAACCGGGGGGGGAAAGGTTCTGACTGTCTACCCTATCTACGCCGCTCATCATTTGAAATGCTTCTATCAGGTCTCCCCTTAACTCCTGATGTTCTGGAGAAAACAGTCAAAGTTTGGCCAACCTCTCCGTATCGCTAACAGTCCCTCAGCCAGCAGCATTCTGGTAAATCGCCTCTGCGCCCACTTCAAAGCCTCATCTTTCCTGAATTTTAAATTGAAGGGGGAAATATTTAATAGGAATCTGAGGGGTAACTTTTTCACACGAAGAGTGGTGGGTGTATGGAACAAGCCTCAACTATCTCAGAGTTTAAAAAACCGTTAGACAGGTACACAGATAGGACAGGTTTGGAGGGATATGGACCAAACGCGGGTAGGTGGGACCAGTGTGGACATGTTGGGCCGAAGGGCCTGTTTCCACGCTGTATCACTCTATGACTAATTGGGGTGACCAGAATTGCATGCAATCCCCCAAAATGTTGGTTGATTTTTGTAGGCATGTGGGCGGAAACAATTTTCTGCAAGTCCCCTCATTCTGCATGCACGCGTTCTGTCAGGTGAAAATACTGTCGGGGCTAAAGAGGCCCCCATATTCTTCACGGTGGAAACAGAAAGTCCAGCCCCTTCGAGCACGGCCCATCCCAAATGAAATTCCATGTGTATTCAAGATACAGCCACTCGCTAGAGATTATATTTTAGAAATGAATAAAGATATTACGAAAATGAACCCAACGCCAAATAGTGGGAATAAAACATATTCTGAAAGTAAATATTGTATTTGTGATTGTATGATTGACATTGACCTGCTGCGGAGAAAGTGCAGATTGAAAAAGCGCAAGGGAGTGCTAAGTGTTGCCAGCACTGTGTGTACTCATGCAGGAAATGCACTGTGTTGTTGGACCAGGGCAAATTGTTGGCCACATTTACACCTGGCAACGTGGTTGGACAGATTCACGTTCTTGGGGGCAAACTTCACCGCAATTTGTTCCAGTCCAGTATAGCCGCTGTGGCCATGACTGCGCACCAATGCCTCCACTTCCGATAAGGTGACAGATCACCACAGCTGGATGCACCACAGTTTGGTCCGGCAAGGCCACAGGGAACTGCAGGGTTGTAAACATAGCCTGGTCCCAACACATCATACCAGCCGCCTCCTCCCGCACTCCCTCCGACCCCCTGACCCATTGACTAAGTCACTGCCTCAAGAAATCGGCCCATATAGTAATATAGTCCAGGACCACTCGCTCATTCTCTCTTCTCCCCTCTCCCATCAAGCAGACAATGCAAAAGCTTTTGGACACATAGCGTCAGATTCATAGAAACATAGAAAATAGGTGCAGGAGGAGGCCATTCGGCTCTTCAAGCCAACACCGCCATCCATTGTGATCATGGCTGATCATCCACAATTAATTAACCCGTGCCTGCCTTCTCCCCTTATCCCTTGATTCCACTAGACCCTAGAGCTCTATCTAACTCAAATAAAGTCTAATCTTCTTCCCTCACAGACTCTGTGCAGACAGCACCCAGAATCAGGATGGAACCCGGATTGTCCCTGGAGATGGGGGGCAGCAACTCTACCGCTGCACCCCTGTGCTGCCCTTTAAGCCCAAGAGCAGCCTTTTACCTGGTGTTATCAAACTCTTGATGGGCCTCTTAAATGCCACAGATAAATTCCCGATCTTCCACTCTACCTCGTTGCTCCCTTTAAATCTGTACTGTCTCTGTTGCTGTGATACTACACACTACACTCCTATCTTCTCCCTTGCCTCCTACCGGAAGTACCAATATATAGTACGATTTGACTGGATAGCAATGAATACAAAGGTTTCACTGTATTTCAGTACGTGTGACCACAATAAACCAGGACCAATAATATAGTGAGATTTAGGCCCATCACTATAAGCCGTTCTGTCCTCCTCTGTCTCCAGGCTGATCTTATTAAAATAATTATAAGTAAAGTTAATCCCTATCAGCTGGTGTCTTCTAATCAGGTGTCTATGTAATACTGCTGCAGACCAGCTCAACGGCTGAATGATTAACTAAGCCCTGTTACCTGCCAGAAGATAGGCACAAAATGTTGGAGTAAGTCAGCAGGTCAGGCAGCATCTCTGGAGGAAAGGAATAGGTGACGTTTCGGGTTGTGACCCTCCTTCAGGCTCGGTCTCGACCAGAAACGTCACCTATTCCATTTATCCAGAGATGCTGCATGACCTGCTGAGTTGCTCCAGCACTCTGTGTCCATCTTCAGTGTAAACTGGCATCTGCAGTTCGCCCTACACCTTATTCCATACCACTGTGCTGGATCGACTGTACATGGCTCAATCACTAGGTTTGGAGTTGTACAGGAGAGGTAGTGGGCAGCAGAAGAAGGAGAAATGAACTCAGTGACTGTCTTGAGAACACACTAGTTTCCAGACTATATTCACCATATATTTAAGGTGAAGAGGGAAAGATTTAATAGCATTCTGATGGGTAACTTTTTTACCCAAAGGGTGGGGGGTGTATGGAACGAGCTGCCAGTTAAGATAGTTGAGGCTGGGACTATCCCAACATTTAAGAAACAATTAGACAGGTACATGGATAAGACAGGTTTGGAGAGATATGGGCCAAACACGGGCAAGTGGGTCTAGTGTAGCTGGGACATGTTGGCTGGCCTGGGCAAGTTGGGCCGAAGGGCCTGTTTCCGCGCTGTGTCACTATGACCCTATCGTTGCATGATGTGTGTGTCTCCAAACTCTCAACAGCTGGGTGAAGGGTCAAACCTTTTTCGCCCAGAGAGTTGTGAATTTATGGAATTCCCTGCCACAGAGGGCAATGGAGGCCAAATTACTGGATGGATTTAAGAGAGAGTTAGATAGAGCTCTAGGGGCTGGTGGAATCAAGGGATATGGGGAGAAGGCAGGCACGGGTTATTGATAGGGGACGATCAGCCATGATCACAATGAATGGCGGTGCTGGCACGAAGGGCCGAATGGCCTCCTCCTGCACCTATCCTCCTGTCTATGTTTCTAACCCTTTGGAGAAATGTAAGACTAAAACTGGATGATTTACCCAATGCCACTTGTTGGGAATGTATCTTGATTAGCTATGTAGATAGATATATACATGAGGGAAGCTGGATCTTTGGCCCACCAAGTCCATGCTGGCCATCATTCACCCTTTTACACTGATCAGACTTTATTCTCCCCATATTGTAACCAAACCCCTCCCAGATTCCACCAGCCATGCATACACATGGGGGTATTACAGCGGCCAATGAACCTACGGACCCACGCGTCTGTGGGATGCAGTCACAGAGGGAATACGCAATGTCTACACAAACAGGGCCGGATGGAATGCGGGCCTCTGGCGCTGTGAGGCAACGTCCCTTCCAGCTGCGTCGCTGTGCCGCCCTCGTGATCACTAGACCTAAAACCTGGAACACCTCACACAGCAGGACTGTCAAAGCTCCTTCACCAGCAAGATGCTCACCACAGCGTTGAGAATAAATATATTTTAGATAGAAACCTGCTGTTTGGAAGCACATTTGTGCCTTTACTAGTTCAGCAATGAATACTGCGTGTGAATCAATATCCTCAGTCTCGCACTCCACCACTTGAACATCCATATTCACCAAATGGGCTTCATGGACACAGGAATCACTGCTTCCCGCTCGAGAGAAAATTGCCAGGGTTTTCTTTGAAGAATATTTTGAAGTAGAAGAGACCTTAAATGACAAGGTCTGCCCTCAAGCTGGAGATGAGCCCTGAGGCAGGTCGTTGATGTGCAGTGGACCATGTACGGGGAACAGGGCAATGACTCCAGCCAGCTTCACCATGCCCCACAGCTTCCCAGCCCCAGGTAGCCCCTTGCCCATGGGGGAATTAAATAGGGAGCAGGGGGGGGGGGGGGGAAACGGGAGCCGCTCAAGGTGCGAGTTTGCTCTGGGGTGGGGGGAATCACTGAGTCAGCCAGCGTGGTTGGGGAGGGGTGGTCACAGGACTTCTGGACCCGAGAATGAGACCAAAACTCAAGACAAATACAGAATGCCACTGTAATTCGGTAATAATGCACCCCTGGCAAACGTGCTCAGAAGGGATTCTTGAATGTTTGATGTGAGTTTTTTTTTAAACCAGAAATCTGGCCACCGGTTGTGTGCTAACCCAGTACAGTCTGAACTGTCCATTGAGGAGGCTGTACACATCTGTCAATAGAATGGTTATCTGGGTCTCTCCAGTTGGGATATCTGATATTTGCAGTTACTGGTTTTTATAGTATTACGGCAATGTATGTCCTGTGATTTTAACCCTGTTTTATTTTTATTTGTGTTTTTTCTTTGCCCCTTTTTTTCTCTAGCCTCCAGCCAAATACCTCTTACCAGAGATGAGAGTATCTGATGTTGGAAAGAAATGTGTAGTGATCGACTTAGATGAAACCTTAGTACATAGTTCATTTAAGGTACTGCAAGTTCTTTGTTCTTTATTGTGTCTTTTTTGCAAGTTAAAGTTTACAGCTTTCATGGGGGTGTGTGAGCAAACAGCAGTGCAATGTGGAATTACAGATGATCATTTTTATAGCAACTTGATCATGCTTGAAGCTGTGATCCTTTTGCAGTTTACAATTCTTACATGTGTCCTTATGAGGCCTGCAGGTGGGTCTTATCATGGAGACGAGGTGGGAGGGGAGGGGGGATTGGACAAAATATGAATTTGCCGGGCATTTGGGTGGGAAGCATGCATCGGGGGACTAATTGGATAACTATCACATGATTGGCTGAACTGTGGATCCCGGCTTGTGAATGATTGGCTGAACCGTGGATCCCGGCTTGTGGAGCTGCTGCCTCACAGCGCCAGAGACCCTGACCTCGGATGCTGTCGGTGTGGAGTTTACACGTTCTCCCTGTGACCACGTGGTTTTTCTCTGGCCATTCCCGTTTCCTACCACATCCCAAAGAAGTGCGGGTTTGTAGGTTAATTGGCCCTCTGTAAATTGCCCCTTGTGTGCAGGGAGTGAATGAGAAGGTGGGATAACATAGAACTGGTGTGAACGGGCGATCGATGATCTGCATGGGTTGGGTGGGTCAAAGGCCCTGTTTCTATGATAGATCTTTGAACTAAACTCCATCACAATGTGAATGATTGGTTGTAGACAAAAATGCTGGAGAAAAGCAGTGGGGTGCGGCAGCATCTATGGAGCGAAGGAAATAGGCAACGTTTCGGGCCGAAACCCTTCTTCAGACTGATGCAGGGTGGTAGGGAATTGAGGAATGCTGTGGAGCAGAGGGATCTAGGAATAACTGTGCATAGTTCCCTGAAGGGGAATCGCATGTAGATAGGGTGGTAAAGAAAGCTTTTGGTGTGCTGGCCTTTATAAATCAGAGCAATGAATATAGGAGTAGGGAAGTAATGTTAAAATTGTACAAGGCATTGGTGAGACCAATTCTGTAGTATGGTGTACAATTTTGGTCGCCTAATTATAGGAAGGATGTCAACAAAATAGAGAGAGTACAGAGGAGATTTACTGGAATGTTGCCTGGGTTCCAGCAACTAATTTACAGAGAAAGGTTGAACAAGTTAGGTCTTTATTCTTTGGAGCGCAGAAGGTTAACGGGGGGGACTTGATTGAGGTCTTTAAAATGATGAAAGGGATAGACAGAGTTGACGTGGATAAGCTTTTCCCATTGAGGGTAGGGAAGATGCCCTCAAACAACAGGGCATGAGAATTAAGGGACAGAGGTTTAGGGGTAACATGAGGGGGAACTTCTTTACTCAGAGAGTGGTGGCTGTGTGGAATGATCTTCCAGCAGAAGTGGTGAAGGCAGGATCGATTTTAACATTTAAAAGTAAAGAGGATAGGTATATGGACGGGAAGGGAATGGAGGGGTATGGTCTGAGTGCAGGTAGATGGGACTAGGGGAAAATAAATGGTCGGCACGGACTGGAAGGGCCACGAAGGCCTGTTTTCATGCTGTAATTGTTATATGGTTATATGGGGGGGGGGGGGGCTGGAAGAAAGGAAGAGGCGGAGCCAGTGGACTGAGGGAGAGCTGAGAAGGGGAGGAGACAGCAAGGGCTACCGGAAATTGGAGAAGTCAATGTTCAGGCCACTGGGATGCAGACTGCCCAAGCGGAATATGAGGTGCTGCTCCTGCAGTTTCCAATGGTGCTCACTCTGGCAATAGAGGAGGCCCAGGACAGAAAGGTCGGATACGGAATGGGAGGGGGAGTTGAAGTGCTGAGCCACAGGGAAATCAGGTTGGTTAATGCGGACCGAGCAGGAAGTGTTCGGCGAAACGATCGCCAAGCCTCCGCTTGGTCTCGCCGATGTAGATCAGCTGGCATCTAGAGCAGCGGATGCAGTAGATGAGGTTGGAGGAGGTGCAGGTGAACCTCTGTGAATGATTGGTTGAACTGTCCTGTTTGTATGCTGTCTAAATGAATGGAAGCAAAGGATAATTTCATAACTTTCCCAATCCCTGGTGGGCTCTTGAAGAGGGTTAGCAAAAACGGATTTACGTGCGAGGAAACCGAGGATTCGTACAGAAGAATGGCGTGAAAGCACTGCCTTGCTATCACGAGACACAGAACTGCAGATGCTGGTTTACAAACAACAAGTCACAAAGTGCTGGAGTAACTGCTGTCCACCTATCACCTGCCAGACTTTGTCCCACCCCCACCTCTCCTCCAGTTCTCCCTCTACCCACCTCACTGCAGTCAATCTGAAGAAGGGTCCCAGCCTGAAGTGCCACCTAGCTGTGTAGTCCTGACATGTTGCCTGGCCCACTGTGTTAAGGGCCTGTCCCACCAGCACGCAACTATATGCAATGAACGCGATCAAACCGGCAGCGGGGGCCGCGCGGAGGTCGGGTGATCCCCTGTACAGGGCCGGTCCCACCAGCATGCGCCTGCATGCGGCAAGCGCAACTAAACCGGCAGCAGGGGCCGCGCGGAGGTTGGGTGAGTGGCGCAACGCGGCGCAAAGCGAGGCGAACTTGAAGCAAGTCCAAGGTAAGTTCGCCAGGACTTAGAGGGGCACACAGAGAGGGGCACCGAGACACACACACATACAGGGCCACGGAGCCACACACATAGAGGGTCACGGAGGCACTTACCAATAGTTTAACGGAGGCACGATGTCCGGGCGGTGTGTAAATGTCGCAGCGACTGCGAGCTGACAAGCCGTTGCCGCGCGGGATTTTTGGACATTGTCGGTTTTTCGGAGCCCCGCGCGGCGTCGTGACGAACTCGGGACGAACTCCGCACAATTTCGCACGGCTCCCGCGATCGAAGTGGGACCGGCCCCGCGACGCCGGACGGCTCAAGCGACCACGTTAGGTCGCGCTAATCGCATCGAGTTGCATGTTGGTGGGACAGGCCCTTTACTCCAGCACTTTGAGTCTTATCTAGCTATCTGGATCGCCTAGCAAGTCCGGGACATTCCCAACCAGTGCACATCCAGGCAAGGTGAAAACATTTATAGATTTGGAGCCATTCTAGATGATAAAGGATATCTGATATTCTGCACTGTTAACCTAAAGTTTACTCCAAAGACATACAGGTTTGTAAATTAGTTGGCTTGGTATTGTGTGAAAATTGTCCCTAGTGTGTGTAGGGTAGTGTTAAGGGCCTGTCCCACCAGCATGCAACTCTATGCGATGAGCGCAACCTAACGTGGTCGCTTGAGCCGTCCGGTGTCGCGGGACCGGTCCCACTTCGATCGCCGGAGCCGTGCGGAATTGTGCGGAGTTCGTCCCGACATCGCGCGGGGCTCCGAAAAACTGACCATGTTCAAAAATTCCGCGCGGCAACGGCTTGTCGGCTCGCAGTCGCCTCGACGCATTACACACCGTCTCGACGTCGTGCCTCCGTGACGCTCTCTGTAGGTGTCTCCGTGACCCTCTCTGTGTGTGGCTCCGTGGCCCTCTCTGTGTGTGCCTCTGTGCCCCTCTCTGTGTGCCCCTCTCTGTCCTGGCGAACTTACCTTTAAGACTTCGCTCCAAGTTCGCCTCACTTTGCGCCGCGTTGCGCCACTCACCCGACCTCTGCGCGGCCCTTGCTGCCGGTTTGGTCGCGCTTGCCGCATGCAGGCGCATGCTGGTGGGAACGGCCCTGTACAGGGGATCACCCGACCTCCGCGCGGCCCCCGCTGCCGGTTTGATCGCGTTCATCGCATGGAGTTGCATTCTGGTGGGACAGGCCCTTAAATGTGCAGGGATCACTGGTCAATGTGGGCCGAAGGGCCTGTTTCAGTCAGTCAGATTTATTCGTCACATACACAATAAAGTGCAGTGAAATGAACTTGCCAGCAGCGGTACAATAAAAAAGATCACACAGTACACAATAAAAAATGTAACGCAAACATCCACCACAGCATTCATCCCTGTGGTGGAAGGCACAAAGTTCAGTCAGTCCTCTTCCATTTTCCCCCGTGGTCGGGGCCACAAACCTCCGCAGTCGCCGCTGCGGCCGGCCAGATGTACAGGCATCTTGAAACTAATCGAAACTGTATCTTGAAACTAAACTAAACCAAAGGTCGAGGCAGCAGCTTTGTTCTTGTCCTGGGCTTTGTTGAATGTGACGATTAAATCATCAACACTGATCTCAAATCCAGGGGTTCCCACTCCTCTGTTCTAAACCCTCTTCCACGATGAGACATGTATAAGGATATCACCAGAGAACAGAAAATAGCAAGTGAATTTCATTCAATACTCTGACCAGCAGCACAATGCTCTACATATTCGCCCCACTTAGTCCCTTGCCCTTTGGGAATGAAATAGGGAACGGGAGCGGCTCAAGCTGTCAGTTTGCACTGGGTGGGGGGCATCACTGAGCCAGCTGGATGTGGTCGAGTGGGGGGGCTGAGAGGGTGGGTGGTTACACGACCTCTTTACCGGAGAATGGGACCTAAACGGGAAGAGAGGTGTAGAGAAAAGCTATCAGATTACCACTCTGACTCCGTGATAATGCATCCCAGGTGAACGTGCTCTGGAGGAACGCTTGACTGATAGATTCCATGGGAATTTGTCAAACGCAGACATTCTGCCCCGCTGTGGAACGCTTCAAACTAACTTGGTTGACTGCCTGCATGTGTCTGAGTAAAATATACCCAAGCTTGTGTTAAAACGCCGTCTGTTTGCAGAGGCTTCAGGGCCCCCTAACAGTTGCATGTTAGAGTGAGGTTAAAACCAGTACGCAGCCCACATTGTTCACAAGTTCATTCTGAAACATTCCAAGTCCTTGCACTGCGGACAAGAGATTTATTGCGCAGGTAATTAGAGTCTTGCCAGCGGCTGAGGATTCAGTTGTCGTGCTCCTTCCTCTCCTCAGTCGCTCGAGTCGAGTGCTGCTGCCAACCCTGCCTGTTATTTTCAAGTTCCAACTCTTTGCTTTCATCTCAAATAGTCCACTTTGTGGAGAGGTCGGTTTGTTGCCGGGCAAAGAGGTTTGGGGCTTGCTACATTTGAGTGACTTTGGCTACCTGACAACAACAAAGTGTGTAGCAGGGATTCTGTCAGCACAGGTCAGTGTGACCAATTGTGTTCTGGATACAATTAATAATGCACTCTTGCCTTGTGGCTTTATTTGTTCCCTGGCCACCCCCAGTAACAATGAGCCACCGTATATCATGCAGACTTGCAGGTGACTTCAATGGTCCCATTTCCAAGATGTGCGGGGAGTTTGGGAGGGGGGAGATTTGCCCCACATCAGTAGATTGTTCCTTCTCCCATCCCTCATCACACGGCTGTGGTGTAACCGGGAATAACTGGGGCGACATGGAGCACTTTAGGTTTATTATTGTCGCATGTGAACGGCTTTGCTTTACTTGCTATCCAGATACACCATACATAGATACAATCAGTTCAATCGATAGCGCAAAGGGAAAAATACAGAGTGCATAAAAACATAGACAATAGGTGCAGGAGGAGGCCATATGGCCCTTTGAGCCAGCACCGCCATTCATTGTGATCATGGCTGATCGCCCCCTATCAATAACCCGTGCCTGCCTTCTCCCCATATCCCTTGATTCTGCTAGCCCCTAGAGCTCTATCTAACTCTCTTTTAATTCATCCAGTGAATTGGCCTCCACTGCCTTTTGAGGCAAAAAACTCCACAAATTGACAAATCTCTGGGTGGAAAAGTTTTTTCTCATCTCAGTTTTAAATGACTTCCTCTTTATTCTTAGACTGTGGCCCCTGGTTCTGGACTCCCCCCCAACATTGGGAACATTTATTTCTGCATCTAGCTTGTCCAGTTCTTTTATAATTTTATATGTTTCTATAAGATTCCCTCTCATCCTTCTAAATTCCAGTGAATACAAGCCCAGTCTTTCCATCTTTCCTCATATGACAATCCCCCTCATGCCGGGGATTAACCTCACGAACCTACTCTGCACTTCTTCAATAGCAAGGATGTCCTTCCTCAAATTAGGAATATAATTAGAGTGATAAAGTTGGAAACAGGCACTTCAGCTCAACTTGCCCACGCCCACCCATGTGTCCCATCTACACTAGTCCCTCCTGCCTGCGTTTGGCCCTACCTGTCCTATCCATGTAGCTGTCCAAGTTCTCGGCATTGTAGAGCCTTAGACAAATTCCTTAGACAAATTTTGATATCCTTAATTGGATAGAGATGAATCGAACAGTACCCTGGCTTACGGAAGGACCGTTCAGAAGCCCGATAACAGAGGGGAAGAAGCTGTTCCTGAGTCTGGTGGTGCGCACTTTCAAGCTGCTGTACCAGTGTCATTAGGTAGATCGGCATGGACAAGACTTACATTGGAAAACACAGATATCTCAGAGGAGAGTAGACTGCAGGACATTCTAGAAATGAAGCGTGGGACATAGAAACATAGAAAAATAGGTGCAGGAGTAGACCATTCGGCCCTTCGAGCCTGCACCGCCATTCAATGTGATCATGGCTGATCATCCAACTCAGTATCCCGTACCTGCCTTCTCTCCATACCCCCTGATCCCTTTAGCCACAAGTGCCACATCTAACGCCCTCTTAAATATAGCCAATGAACTGGCCTCAACTACCTTCTGTGGCAGAGAGTTCCAGAGACTCACCACTCTCTGTGTAAAGAATGTTTTCCTCATCTCGGTCCTAAAGGAATTCCCCCTTATCCTTAGACTGTGACCCCTTGTTCTGGACTCCCACAACATCGGGAACAATCTTCCAGCATCTAGCTTGTCCAACCCCTTAAGAATTTTGTAAGTTTCTATAAGATCCCCCCTCAATCTTCTAAATTCCATCGAGTACAAGCCGAGTCTATCCAGTCTTTCCTCATATGAAAGTCCTGACATCCCAGGAATCAGTCTGGTGAATCTTCTCTGTACCCCCTCTATGGCAAGAATATCTTTCCTCAGATTTGGAGACCTAAACTGTACGCAATACTCCAGGTGTGGCCTCACCAAAACCCTGTACAACTGCAGTAGAACCTCCCTGCTCCTATACTCAAATCCTTTCGCTATGAATGCTAACATACCATTTGCTTTCTTCACTGCCTGCTGCACCTGCATGCCTACTTTCAATGACTGGTGTACCATGACACCCAGGTCTTGTTGCATCTCCCCTTTTCCTAATCTGCCACCATTCAGATAATAGTCTACCCTCATGTTTTTGCCACCAAAGTGGATAACCTCACATTTATCCACATTATACTGCATCTGCCATGCATCTGCCCATTCACTCAGCCTATCCAAATCACCCTGCAGCCTCCAAGCATCCTCCTCACACCTAATTATACCCCCCAGCTAGGTGTCATCTGCAAATTTGGAGTTGTTGCATTGAATTCCCTTGTCTAAATCATTAATATATATTGTACATAGCTGGGGTCCCAGCACTGAGCCCTGCGGCACCCCACTAGTCACTGCCTGCCATTCTGAAAAGGACCCGTTTACTCCTACCCTTTGCCTCCTGTCTGCTAGCCAGTTCTCTATCCACATCAATATTGAACCCCCAATACCGTGTGCTTTAAGTTTGTATGCTAATCTCTTATGCGGGACCTTGTCGAAAGCCTTCTGAAACTCTAGATATAACACATCCACTGGTTCTCCCTTATCCACTCTACTAGTTACATCCTCGAAAAATTCTATCAGATTTGTCAGACATGATTTATCTTTCGTAAATCCATGCTGACTTTGTCCAATGATTTCACCACTTTCCAAATGTGCTGCTATCCCATCTTTAATAACTGACTCTAGCAGTTTCCCCACTACCGATGTTAGACTAACTGGTCTGTAATTCCCCGCTTTCTCTCTCCCTCCTTTTTTAAAAAGTGGGATTACATTAGCTACCCTCCAATCCTCAGGAAAAACTCCAGAATCTAAGGAATTTTGAAAAATTATCACTAATGCATGCACTATTTCTGTGACTACCTCCTTGAGCACTCTGGGATGCAGACTATCTGGCCCTGGGGATTTATCGGCCTTCAATCCGTTCAATTTACCCAACACCACCTCCAGGGACCACTGAGAGATTGGAAATGAAGGGCAAGAGTTTACAGTCGTGGCACTACATTGAAACAGGCCGACCATCCCAATTAGCCCATGGGAAGTTTGTACTCTCATGAGCTCTCTCTCACCGTCCCAGTTAGTATATCCTTCTGTTGCTTTCTCTTTCAACCTCACCGAGGCTGCACCTTAAATCAGGCCGTGGTAATTGCCAGAAGAACATTGCTCTCCTTCAGAACACGGCTGTATTTTAATTGCTTCCGCATTAGTCACAGAGCCTTCAAGCTGCTGAGCATCAACTTTGCAACTCCCGCACTAACCAACTGTGCCTCAAGCTCTCCCTTCACCCTTTAAGACGCTCCCATCAGGCACGTGCCGTCAGGGTAGGCAAGGTAGGCACTGCCTACCCTGACTAAAATTATGAAATGGGAATTATTAAATATAAATAGTAAAGGCATGGGAGAATTATGCCTATGTAAGGGACTGATCTCTTAGGTAGGCATAATTCCCTGTGCCTTTCACCCGCAGCGCTTGTGACATGGGAAGCTCTGTGCAGCCCCCGTGCCGTCAGCGCTGCCTGAAGCCGTCAATTTTAATCGGGGCTGAAGGCAGCAGAAATCCTGCCTTTGTAGCACTGCGCATGCGCAGCATCATACTGCGCATGCGCATCAGTCTACTGCGCATGCGCAGTGCAAGTTTATTGGCGGGGTTTTCAACCATGGTTTGTCGTGTCCCAATGATATGGTAAGTACATTTTGTGATTTATTTTTTTTAATACCGTATTTGCCGGGGTGTGGGAGTCGGAGTGGGGTGAGAGCTCCTTTCACAGCGTGTGGGGAGTCTGGCCCGGGGTAACGTTGCGGGGAGGGCACAAATGTTATGAATGAGGGGTCGGGGGCATCCACTTGCGACGTTCCTTGCAAGGGGGCATGAAATGACACTGCTCTGAGGCCGGGGGGGGGGGGTGGGGGGGGGGAGAGAGAGAGAAGTAGCTCGAGTGGCCGCCGGGCCGGACAGCGGAACCAGCCGCCACCTTAGCTCCAGAACCACCCGCCCACCTCTGGCAGCTCTCCATCTAAAAACCTCTCTCCTGCCGCTCGCTGGCCTCACTCATGTCCTTAAATTCCAACAGCGCGATTGAGGTTACTCGGCTGTGGGAATTTAAGGATTTGCAGGAAGCCGCTGACATGAGTGAAGTCGGCGAACGGCAGGTGACAGGTGTTCAGACAGAGAGCACTGCCAAAGGTGAGCGGGCCGACAGAAGGCGCTGAAGTGCCGGCCAGTTCAGCGGTGGCCACTCCCCGAGCTGCTTCTATCCCCAGCTACAGTCCGTGGCTTCGCACCCGGAGAGCTGCGGCAGCGGTGAGGGAGTGAAGATTCCAGCACTTTGTGATAAGTCACTGTTTTTATTTATTTATTTATTTAACGGGGAGAACAATCTGCGTATGCGCAGTTTACATTATTTTTAAAGCGGACTGAGTGCCTACCCAGAGTAATTACTCACGGCACGTGCCTGGGTCCCATGCCTTTGACCTTGTCTCTGGTCACCTGTCCCACTGCGTCCCAATGATGCTTGTTGCCAGTTTTATTCATGACGTTCTTGTTGAAATGTTGGGATGTTTTGCTGTTTTAAAAACCCACTATAAATGCTCGTTTTTTACATTTCTGTTTAATCCGGATGACTAATTGCACACAAGAGTAACCACACATCATAGATCGTGGGTCACACGTGTAATTTTACCCAGGATATGCTTCAGACATGCTGCTGTGAAGGCACATTCTTGCTGCACTCTGAAGGGAGAAGGGGAGTGCACTGTCCAGTCTGAACCAATTGTCCCATTCCCTCCGATGCTGTCTACGGTAGTCTTAACAGTGAGAACGTTTCCAGCAGCTGCTGCTTCTAGTGACTTTGAAATGTAGGGAACAGCAGTAGTAGGCCATTCAGCCCTTCAAACCTGCCCTGCCACTCAATGTGATCATGGCTATTCATCTAAATTCAGAACCCTGTTCCTGTTTCCTCCCCAAGTTTCGTGATCCCTCTGGTCCTGACCAATATTCAACTCCTTGAATATATTTAATAATTTGACTGCAAACCTTTGGTGGAGACTTCCACTGCTTCACCGTGCACTGGGAGAATACATTTCTCACCATTTTGGTCTTCAATGGCTAGCCTCCTACCCTTGATACAGATCCAGATTATAGACTCCCAGCCATTGAGAACATCATTCCTGCATTCTTCCTTGTGTCCGGCCATCTTCTATATCACGTCTTTCCGGTCGGTCAGTGAGGGTCGATGGTTGCAGGATTGGCTACTTCAGTCAGTCACATTCCTGCATTTAATCTGCCCAGTCCTGTTGGAACTCTGTCAGCTTCTGTGTGGTCCTCCTTTGCTCTTCCAAGCTCCTGTGAAAATAAGGTGAATGACCCAATCTCTCTTCATATATGTCAGCTCTGCAGACCCAGGAATTAATCCAATGAATCTTTGCAAACCCCCCCCCATGACTAGGCCATCCTTCTTCGGATAAGTTGGCCAAAACTGCACACAATACTCGAGGTGCGGTCTCACTAAGGCTATGTCCTATCTCTCTCTTCCAGCTTTCTTTCTCCAGCCCCCCTCCCACTCCATCAATCTGAAGAAAAGTCCCAACCCAAAACGTGAGTCCTCCTTCCCTCCACAGATAGTGTCTGACCCACTGACCTCTTCCAGCGGTTTGTGTTTTGCTCAAGGTTCCAGCGTCTGCTGTTTCTTGTGCCTCCTTCCCTGCTCCTGAACTTGAACCTGCATGCTATGAAGGGCAGTAATCATCTGCTCTACCTGCATGCATACCATCAGCGACACCACCTGGTCTTCCCAACCTGTTGCTCATCGGATAGCCTGCCTTTCTGCTCTTGCCGTCAACGTGGATAACCTTGCATTTATCCACATTAAACTGTATTATCAAGTTGCATGGAGAGACGAAGATGGGTAGAAAGACTGCTCTAAAGTCCGAAGAAGGGTCCCGACCCAAAACGTCACCCTTACCTTTCCTCCAGAGATGCTGCGTGACCCGCAGAGTTCCTCCAGCAGTGTGTCTGTCTGGTGAAGAGACAGGGACAGGAGTGCACAAATGGGGAGCTCAGTGGAAGTTAGAGATCTGTAAAGCAGGTGAAAGATAATAGAGATGTACTCTACTTGACTTTTGGATGTGGTGCCACACAAGATCATTGCTCGCAATCAGTGTGAGAGGGGTTGGGACAACAGCCCAGAGAAAAGCTTGGGGTGCGGACAGCAAAGCCAACGAGCGTGGGTCCGTGCTAAAGGTCACCGTCAATAACTGCGATTAGAAGATGCATCCACTGATCTACATCCGCTGTCATACCAAGCCGAGAGGGAACATAAACTCTGAGGAGGATGCAGGCTCAGAAAGGGTTCTTGATAAGGTCGTGAGCAGGCAAAAACTGGACAAGATGCATATCGTGTGAAGAATTGCAAAGAACGGCAACATAAATGGTGGGATATGTCAGTATTCACAGTGACCTGGACATCCTTGTACGTGGATCATAAAGATTGGGTTCGGCAAGTAAGGCTTATTTACAGTGATTATCAGTGAAGAAGTAAATGTGACTGGAATTATGTAAGGATATATTTAATAGCTTTAAGGTGAGAGGGGCCAAATTTAAAGGATATGTGCGAGGCAAGTGGTGAGTGTTTCGTTTGGAGATACAGCATGGAAACAGTCTTTCGGCCCACCGAGTCCGTGCCGACCAGCAGTCCCTGTACACTAGCATTATCCTACACACCAGGGACAATTTTATAATTTTACTGAAGCCAATTCACCTACAAACCTGTTAAAGAAGGAACTGCAGATGCTGGAGAATCGAGGGTTACACAAAAGGCTGGAGAAACTCAGCGGGTGCAGCAGCATCTAAGGAGCGAAGGGGAAAGGCGACGTTTCGGGTCGAGACCCTTCCTCAGACTGAGGAAGGGTCTCGACCTGTCTGTGGGGGTTGAGGCAGATATGACACTGTGATTTAAGAGGCTTTTAAATATGTTCATGGATAGGTTGGGAATGGAGGTGTCTGGATCAAGTGCATGCAGAGAAGATTAGTTTAACCTGGCCTCATGCTCGGCACGGACATTTTGGGCCGAAGGGCCTCTAATATGTTCAACATGGGAGCTGCAAATTCTGCTCATCATTTACTAATTGTCTGTCCCAAATACATCACTACTATTTTCCTGAACCACTCTACATTCCATGTTGCCAGCAGATTCTTGATTGAACTTCATTTTGAATTTTTCTATTATGTTTTAAATATTCAGGCCATAATCTCCAACCCACACAGTTTGCAGGTATCGCTGAAACTATGAGCGATCGTGCTGCGCAGCTTTAGAATCGTGGAGCGAGTGGGATTTTTTCACAGCAATTTGAGACGGCAGAAGCCTCCTCTCTCCTCCTCCTCCTCTCTCCTCCTCCTCCTCCTCCTCCTCTCAGCTTTTTAGTTCTGGCTGTGTTGACTGTCATGTGAAGAGCGATTCTGGCACCCTGCTTTTCCAATGAGGAGCTCCTCCTACAGGGAGCTCATGCAGGCCGACTGAGGATGTGATGTACTGACGAGGAGGACTCATGGAAACATAGAAAATAGGTGCAGAAGGAGGCCATTCGGCCCTTCGAGCCAGCACCACCATTCATTGTGATCATGGCTAATCGCCCCCTATCAATAACCCGTGCCTGCCTTATTCCCATATCCCTTGACTCCACCAGCCCCTAGAGCTCTATCTAACTCTCTCTTAAATCCATCCAGTGATTTGGCCACCACTGCCCCCACAAATTTACAACTCTCTGAGTGAAAAAGTTTTTTCTCACCTCGGTCTTAAATGACCTCCCCTTTATTCTAAGACTGTGGCCCCTGGTTCTGGACTCGTCCAACATTGGGAACATTTTCCTGCATCTAGCTTGTCCAGCCCTTTTATAATTTTATATGTTTCTATAAGATCCCCCCTCATCCTTCTAAACTCCAGTGAATCGGGCTCAACAGGCTCACGTTCACTTCATTAACCTGATCTAGTGCTCAGTGAGATCATGTTCTGCCTCGTTTGGGCTGGGAAGAGTGCAGAGAGACGATTTACAAGAATGTTGCCAGGACTCGAGGGCCTGAGCTATAGGTGGAGGTTGGGCAAGCTAGGAAGTTGAGGGGGTGATCTTACTGAGGTGGATAAAGTAATGCGGCCACACAGTGGCGGAGCAGTAGAGTTGGTGCTTTACAGCGCCAGCGAGCTGGGTTCAATCCTGTTTACAGGTGTTGTCTATACAGAGTTTGTATCTTCTCCCTGTGACCCTGTGGGTTTTCTCCAGGTGCTCCGGTTTCCTCACACATTCCAAAGATGTGCAGGTTTTTAAGTTAATTGGCTTTGGTAAAAATTCTAAATTGCCCCAAGTGTGTAGGATGGTGCTGGTGTAGGCGCTGATTGCTGGTTGGCGCAGACTTGGTGTGCCGAATGACCTATTTCTGTGCTGTATCTCTAAAATAGTCATCTAAAAGTAAAGTAAAAAGATACGGTGTTTAAAATGCCCCTGTCCCACGATGCGAGTTTACCCAAGAGCCGAGTTAATAAAGAAAGTCAAACCCATTACAAGTATTTTTTTACTCTTGGAAACTTTTCACACTGTTGAAAAAACTTCACCAGTTTCCGCGTTTCCCGAGTACCTGCCGTTAGCGTTACGAGCCACTACGAGACATCCACGAGTTCCGACATTGTACGTTCTTACCACGAGTTTGATTTTTCTTAAAACTCGGGAGAGCTCTTGGGTAAACTCGCATCGTAGGACAGGGCCTTAAGAAAGAACTGCAGATGCTGGAAAAATCAAAGGTAGACAAAAATGCTGGAGAAACTCAGCGGGTGAGAGCAGCATCTATGGAGCGAAGGAAATAGGAGACGTTTCGAGTCGAGACCCGAAACGTCACCTATTCCTTCACTCCATAGATGCTGCCTCACCCGCTGAGTTTCTCCAGCATTTTTGTCTACCTAAAAAGATAGGGTGAATACATAGAGTGTTTTACCCAGAGTAGGGGAATCAAGAAGCAGACGCCTTGGGTTTAAGGGTGAGAGGGGCAAGAATCAATAGGAACTTTTACCCAGGATAGGTGAATCTGTGCAGCATGTCCTCATCACATCATGCCCTTCCAACAATTCCCGTGTCATCAGCAAAGTTGGAAACCTTCCTTCCCCCAGGCCATTAATGTAAATAATGACCAATCATGGGCCAACAACTGATCCCTGCATTGCACCTCAGGTGGCACCCATCTAGTCCGAAAGAGCGGTGTAAAATCATGAGGGGGATAGAGTGGGGGAACAGATGCACAGACTCGTTTACCCAGAGTAGGGCAATCAGGAATGGGAACCAGTCAGCATGATTCTTAAAGAAGGACTTTATCCTTTTGAGCGCAGCGGGACGAGGGGTGACCTTAGAGAGGTGTATCAAATCATGAGAGGAATAGGTTGGGTGAATGTGCAGTCTTTTACCCAGGGGATGGGGAATCAAGAACTAGAGGACATGAAGAGAATACCTACTCCCCAAAGAATATCAAGACCTAGCCTGTCCACCTTCTCCCAACAGGTGCTTGCGTCCTGGCAATTTCTGTGTTCGTTTTTCTCGTAGGATTATTTCTCTTCTGGATGCTCACACTCCCAGCAAAACCTTTATCATGTTGAAAGCTGCCTTTGAAATGTTAACCTGTCGGGTCCGCAAATCAGGAGGAGGTTGTCAAAGCCGGCACTGTTTCTTCAGAAAGTGCTGGGCTGCTTTAATAACAGGTCTGCTGATGCCCTTCTCATTGGATCATCCCCACAGCTTCAGCTCATTTTTCCAGACATTGCTCCTCCATTTTATGCTCCTGGTGCTTCTCCAACTTGCTGTTCGTCGAAGCGATGTCCCCTGCCTGCTTGTATCCTGTCTGCTTTAATTGGGCTTTACCTTGCGCTAAACGTTATTCCCTTTATCATGTGTCTGGGCACTGTGGACGACTCGATTGTAATCATCTATTGCCTTTCCTCTGACCGGATGGCAGGCAACGAAAGTTTTTCACTGTACCTCGGTTCACGTGACCATGAACTAAACTAAAAGTGTCCTCCCAACTTCCTCACATCATCTCCTGCTCTCAAATCTGACTTCAGGCCCTGAAAACCATGGTACATTTTACCCCAGCCGCTAATCCCTTCCTTGTGCCAGTGATCTTTGATTGTCTTATCTCAGTGGTCACCGTGGCCCTGTCCTCACACCAGATACTCAACCCCACCAATCTACCTGACAGCCCTGTACACCGTGGGGGAAATGCGGCAGTGTTGTATGAAGGATAAAACCTTGAAACATCTGCATTCTCACATGAAAGAACCAGTGGAATTAGTTGGAGGTAGACACAAAATGCTGGAGTAACTCAGCGGGTGAGGCAGCATCTGTAGGGAAGTAATTGGCCACGTTTCGGGTCGAGACCCATATAACCATATAACAACTACAGCACGGAAACAGGCCTTCTCGGCCCTTCCAGTCCGTGCCGACCATTTATTTTCCCCTAGTCCCATCTACCTGCACTCATAGACCATACCCCTCCATTCCCTTCCCGTCCATATACCTATCCGCTTTACTTTTAAATGTTAAAATCGATCCTGCCTCCACCACTTCTGCTGGAAGCTCATTCCACACAGCCACCACTCTCTGAGTAAAGAAGTTCCTCCTCATGTTACCCCTAAACTTCTGTCCCTTAATTCTCATGTCATGCCCCCTTGTTTGAATCTTCCCTACCCTCAATGGGAAAAGCTTAACGACGTCAACTCTGTCTATCCCTTTCATCATTTTAAAGACCTCAATCAAGTCCCCCCTTAACCTTCTGCGCTCCAAAGAATAAAGACCCAACTTGTTCAACCTTTCTCTGTAACTTAGTTGCTGGAACCCAGGCAACATTCTAGTAAATCTCCTCTGTACGCTCTCTATTTTGTTGACATAATGTCTCCAATTCCTTCTCTCCAGAGATGCTGCCTCACCCACTGAGTTACTCCAGCATTTTGTGTCTACCTTCGATTTAACCAGCATCTGCAGTTCTTTCTTAAACAAATTAGTTGGAGGAGTAGGAGGTGGTGTCCTTTCCATTATTTATCCCCACATGATCATGGCAAGTGCAGATTATCTGAGCCCTATCCACGTTGCTGCATTGGGAGCTTGCAGCGGCCAAATTGGCTACCATGCATTCTAGATTACAACAATGGTCATGCTTCATAAATACTGCATTGGGTGTAAAGCATTTTGCCATTTTCCTGGAAGATCATGAATTACTGCAGGAATGCAAGACTTTATTTAAAGATATTCCTTGGAGCGCAGAAGGCTACGGGGTGATCTTGGAGAGGTGTATAGCATCATGAGGGGGGACAGATAGGGTGAACGCACAGTCTTTTGTCTACGCTCCCTTTTCTTATCAATGCATCGTTCCTCCTTAGCTCTGTTCCCAACCCTCAGGCTTTCTGTATTGTTTTTATCTTTGGAAACATTGCACAGCTTTTCCTTTGATCAAATGCTATCTTTAACTTCTTCTCAGGCATGGTAGACGCAATTATAGATCTTTAAATGCTACCATTGTTTCTCTCCTATTATACCTTTCAATTATTGCTGACCACTTTAACCCATTCCCACACTGACCTTTCTGTCCTGGGCCTCCTCCACTGCCAGAGAGAGGCCACGCACACAAACTGGAGGAACAGCACCTCATATTTTGCATGGGTAGCTTACAACCCAGTGGTATGACCGTTGAATTCACTAATTTTAGGTAACTAACCAACAGATTCTCCCTCTTCCCCTCCCCCCCACAACTGCCTTCCCAGCGTCCTGCCTTGATGCACACCCATTCCTTCCTCTAGCTTCCCAGTTGGCAACTCTTCGATCCTTGTGCCTCGCACCTTCTGTCTCCACATCTCTGGCCTTTATCCACCCGTCTGTCAACTGACCCCTCTTGGATACAGCCACCTATCATTTGCCAGGCTTGGCCACGCATCCATCTCTCTTCCAGCTTTCCCCACCCCAAAATACAGTCAGTCTGACGCAGGGTCCTGCCCCAAAACGTCACCTATCCATCTCCTCCACAGTGCTGAGGTACTCCAGGGCTTGATGTCTTTTCTTTCAGTGTAGTTTCCCAATCTACCATGGCCTTGCCTTTATAGTTGGCTCTGTTCAAATTTAGGACCTTGCTTTCCGATTCAATTAAATGTGAATGTTCTGACCTCTGTGGCATCCTCCACAACCGGTTTCCAGCTCCTCCACCGTCAACTTGTCAAGAGTGTTCAATTGCCATTTGTATAAACAACGGAACAGTGACATTTCTAATTACAGCAGAATAACAGGTCTGCAAACACATTGCACAGATAATATGTAATAAACCAAAAAAAAAATCAATCACATCAAGATTAGTGCAAAAGCCCCTGAAGTGTTGAGTGCAATCAAAGACACTTCATAGTTGAGAGTTGGGGTTTTACTAGAATGTTGCCTGGGTTCCAGCAACTAAGTTACAGAGAAAGGTTGAACAAGTTAGGTCTTTATTCTTTGGAGCGCAGAAGGTTAAGGGGGGACTTGATTGAGGTCTTTAAAATGATGAAAGGGATAGACAGAGTTGACGTGAATAAGCTTTTCCCATTGAGGGTAGGGAAGATTCAAACAAGGGGGCATGACATGAGAGTTAAGGGACAGAAGTTTAGGGGTAACATGAGGGGGAACTTCTTTACTCAGAGAGTGGTGGCTGTGTGGAATGATCTTCCAGCAGAAGTGGTGGAGGCAGGATCGGTTTTAACATTTAAAAGTAAAGTGGATAGGTATATGGACGGGAAGGGAATGGAGTGGTATGGTCTGAGTGCAGGTAGATGGGACTAGGGGAAAATAAATGGTCGGCACGGACTGGAAGGGCCGAGAGGGCCTGTTTCCGTGCTGTAATTGTTATATGGTTATGTGGTTAGTGTTGTAAAATTCTCAGGAGCCTGATGGTTGTGGGGAAGAAGCTATTCGTGAATCTAAGATACACACAAAAAGCTGGAGTATCTCAGCGGGACAGGCAGCGTCTCTGGAGAGGAGGAATGGGTGACTTTTCGAGTCGAGACCCTGGTTGAACATAGGTGTCACAGATTTCCAACTCCCCCCTGTTACTACTTCCGATGGCAAGAGTGAAATGAGAGCGTGGCCAGGGTGGCTGCTTTTTTTGAGGCAGTGCCTCCTGTAGATGCCTTCAATGGTGGGGAGGTGAGTACCCATAATGGACTGGGCAGCGTCCACTGCTTTTTGTAGTCTCCTTTGTTCGTGGGTTTTTAAATAAGTTTAAATAGTGAGAACGTTTGGGGCAAGTACCCAAAACAACCAGAGTGAGTGACATTAATGAAAAGATTCAGTTAAGACACTTCCACGCTGTGACAAACACTCCAGCTATGCAGGCTAACCGGAAGGGTTGCCTTTGAAGCACACAGCCACCATTATACTGTGGTGAGAAAATCCTGCAGGGGTGGCTGTCATCCAGCAACTAATAATTTGAGCAAGTATGGGGCGCCCTCATCTGGCTCTGCATCAGTCTCCGTGCTGTGGTCAAAGTTATTAGTCAGGGCTGGAGACGCTTGCTCTGTATTTAGTGTCGGAAGGAACTGCAGACTCTGGTTTAAACTGAAGAAAGACACACAAAGCTGGAGTAATTCAGCGGGACAGGCAGCATCTCTGGAGAGAAGGAATGGGTGACGTTTCAGGTCGAGACCCTTCTTCAAACCCTTCTTTTGAAGATGGGCCTCGACCCGAAACATCACCTATTCCCTTTCTCCAAAGATGCTGCCTGACCCGCTTAGTTACTCCAGCTTTTTGTATCTACTGCTTGGCATTTAGCTGGATAGTGGTCCTAAAGTATGCCTTCACAAAATAATTTTCATGCAATTCCTGCAACCCAGCACGCTGATGCAATCGTAAAGAATGCACATCAAATTTTCAACTTCCTTAGAAGATTGTGGAGATTTGGTATGTCAACAAATATTCTCTTGAGCCCCTGCAGATGGACGGTAGAAAGCATATTGTCTGGTTGCATCACAGTCTTGTTTGACAACTCAAATGCCCAGGGACATCCGAGATCACAAAAAGTGACCGGCCCATCGTACGTACTGTCCTCCCACCATCCTGTAATGGGGAAACCAGACCTGCACGCAATACTACAAACACAGCTTCACCAAAGTCCTATCAAGAGGGTATCTAGTCGTTCCTCCAGTCTAAAGTCCTATAATGTTCCTTCTCTCCTCCATACTTTGCTCTTGCCATCACTCTAATAAGCTAACCCTCGTCTCATCTGTCCACAAGACCTTTTTCCAGAACTCTGGTTGCTCTTTTAAGTACTTCTTAGCAAACTGTAACCTGGCCATCCAATCTTTGCGGCTAACCAGTGCTTTGCATCTTGCAGTGTAGCCTCTGTATTTCTGTTCATGAAGTCTTCTGCAGACAGTGGTCATTGACAAATCCACACCTGACTCCTGAAGAGTGTTTCTGATCTGTCGGACAGGTGTTTGGGGATTTTTCTTTATTATAGAGAGAATTCTTCTGTCATCAGCTGTGGAGGTCTTCCTTGGCCCTTTGCGATTAGTAAGCTCACCAGTGCTCTCTTTCTTCTTTATGATGTTCCAAACAGTTGATTTTAGTAAGCCTAAGGTTTGGCTAATGTCTCTAACAGTTTTATTCTTGTTTCTCAGTCTTATAAAGGCTTCTTTCACTTTGGTCCTCATGTTGATAAACAGCAATACAAGTTTCTAAAGGTGATGGAAAGACTGGAGGAAAGACAAGGTGCTGAGAGGCAATTAAACACACCTAAACAATTACAATGGACAATGGGTGCAGGAGTAGGGCATTCGGCCGTTCGAGTCAGCACAGCCATTCACTGTGATCATGGCTGATCATCCACAATCAGTACCCTGTTCCTGCCTTCTCCCCATATCCCTTGACTCCGCTATCTTTAAGAGTTCCATCTAACTCTCTCTTGAAAGCATCCAGAGAATTGGCCTCCATAGCCTTCTGAGGCAGAGAATGCCACAGATTCACAACTGTCTGGGTGAAAACGTTTTTCCTCATCTCCGTTCTAAATGACCCACCCCATATTATTAATTACGCCTGTGAAGCCATGTGTCCCAAACATTATGGTGCCCTGAAATGGGGGGGACTATGTATAAACACAGCTGTAATTTCTATATGGTGAAACCAAAATGTATAAAAATCTGACAATGTGCACTTTAACCACATGTGATTTTGTTTCTATTACAAATCTCAAATTGTGGAGTACATAAATAAAATGATTGGTGTTTGTCCCAAACATTACGGAGGGCACTGTGAACTCAATGCCCAGAACAAAGACGGGAAGACTGTCGTGCCTCCTTTGCCATGCTATCTTTACTTGTGTTGCTATTGCCAGGGAGTTATGGACTTGGACCCTACATCCCTCTATGTCAATGCCATTAATACAATCAGTACATTCCTTTAAATCTCTTTTCCTTGCATTTGACTTGATTGTATTCATATATCGGTTTTGGTTGGATAACATGAAAACAAAGCTTTTCACTTGGTACACATGATAATAATAAAGCTCAACTTGCAAAATGTCAGATCATTCCTCTCTTCACCAGTGTTTCTATTTGGAGATTTGGCTTTGTACAAACATTTTCAAATGATCAGGAGGCAGGTGGGGGGAGCTTTTAAAGATTACCCATGGTCTCACTGAATCCATAGCCTTCACCCAGAGCATCTGCCAGAGCTCTTCCCTGTCACCCATGTCAGGTCCCTCAAGCCCATTGCTCAGTAAGACCAAGGCAAATGGAAAGTTACCCTTGCAGTGCAAAAATGGGAACGACCCAGTTAAACGACCCAGTGTAGGTGGAAGGGGAGGGTGAGGGGGAGAAATGGGTGTGAGTCCAGGTGGGGCACAGGGGAGCGGGGATGATTCTAAATGGGGGGAAGAAGGGAGAGTTATATAGTAGTTACTTAAAATTAGATCATTCAATGTGCATTCCATTGGGTCCCTGGTGGGAGACCGCTTTTCGGAGCTTCCGTAACGGCAACTTCTCCCGCCCGAGATGCGGGGTTGAAAATGACCTGGAGCGGGGCCTTACATTGCCCGGCACGGCTTTAACGGCCACGGGACTTGCTAGCGCCCCCCAGAGGCTCCAACATCAAGACCCGGAGCGCGGCCTTACATCGCCCGGCGTGGCCTTAATGGCCGCGGGACTTATTGACCATTGCCCGCCGGGGGCTTTGACTTTGACATCGGGAGGAGAATGGGGAGAGATAAGACTTTGCCTTCCATCACAGTGAGGAGGAGATTCACTGTGATGGATGTTGGTGTAAATTGTGTTGCGTCTTGGTTCTTTTTCTTGTCTGTATGACTGCAGAAACCAAATTTTGTTTGAACTTCAATGAGGTTCAAATGACAACAAATAAATTGTATTGTATTGTATTGAAAGCTACCTAAGTGGAATACAAGGTGTTGTTCCTCCAGTTTGTGTGTGGCCTCACTCTGGCCTTAACTTTATTTAGTCAGCTGCCACAGGGGTACCGTGAATATGCCGGGATGGGGGTGCTTTGGAAATGGAAGGGAACTGTTGAGACTTGGCTTCACTGCTGGTGACATCACAGGGTGGAGACCCAATTCCTGGAAATCATGTGACCCATTTGTCGCCACCAAGTCTGCACCCCTGAACAAGTTTCTGTTTTGTTTCTCTGTACTGACAACTGTTATGTATCAAGAAGGAACTGCAGATGCTGGAAAATCAAAGGTAGACAAAAGTGCTGGAGAAACTCAGCGGGTGCGGCAGCAGCATCTATGGAGCGAAGGAGATAGGCAACGTTTCGGGTCGAGACCCTCTTCAGACTGTATCTGTGATTGGGATAAAGGGTTGCTTCCCACTGTGTTTTCCGCCACTGCATATCCGTATAAATAGGTGATCGATTCGTTGGCGCGTGTCTTTCTTCCCTGTTGTGTCTGTGCGAGGCTGCTGTGGGCTCGAGTGGGTGGATCAGAAACCGGCCCCGCGGTGAATAAAGGGTTTGGACTATGCTATTCGAATCAGTGTTTTACTGACCCAGACTGGGGGTAAAGGAACCGGAATCAACCGTACTATAATTAATTTAGAAGGTGTTTTACAATTCCCCATCTTAAAGTCATTACAGTGAAAGCAATAAATTGGAAAATCCCACCCGTGTTCAAAGACTTCACATCTTGGGTTTAATCATCTTGTGTGGGAGACAAATGCAAATGTGCTCATTGGAAATAGACTATTCAAGTAATGAATGTATGCTTCATTAGCATCATTAGACTTTGCATATTAAACTGATTTATAATGGCACCCTTTTGTTTATTTTCAGCCTATTAACAATGCTGATTTCATTGTTCCTGTTGAGATAGATGGGACTGTTCACCAGGTAAGACGTCTTGCATTGGAAGCGGCATCGGTAATGATATGACGTGAGGAAGAGCGAGCATCAAGTTGCCGTGCGCGCGCGGGTGGTGCTGAGAACCCCAGCTCTTTGAGCAGGCTGGGAGTGCTGCTGTGGGTTTTCAATTGACCACGGATGTCAGGGTTTGTGCAGTTTACAGATACAGCGTGGACCACCGAGTGAGTCCACACTGGCCAGCGATCCCTATACACTGGCACTCTCCTACACACCAGGGACAATGTGCAATCTTCACCCAAGCCAATGAACCTACCAACCTGTACGTCTTTGGCGTGTGGGAAGAAACCGTAGCACCCGGACAAAAGTCACAGGGTGAGCGTACAAACTCTGAACAACAGCACCCGTAGTCAGGATTTAACCCGGGACTCTGGCGCCGGAAGGCAGCGACTCTACCGCTGCGCCACCGTGCTGCTCCAGAGGACTAAACGATAACGGTGAACGCATGCAAGATTAAATCTCAAACAGAATGAGAGCAAGATAGCAGTACCAGTTCCATCCTGACTATGGTGCTGTCTACGGAGTTTGTACGTTCTCCCTGTGACCACGTGGGCTTTCTCCTGGTGCTCCGGTTTCCTCTCACACCAAGGGCGTACAGGTTTGTCGGTTGATAGTGCTAGTGTACAGGGTGATCGCTGGCCACCGCGGACTCGGTGAGCTGAAGGGCCTGTTTCCATGCTGTATCTCTAAAGTCTGAGTAAAGAGAGGTTGGGGGGGGGGGTGGATAAATGGCAGTGGTCCTGTGTCCATGCAGCTCGCTTTGATTGGAATAAGAGCATATTTCTCAAAAAATAGCAGAATTGCAAAAGGAATTTTAAATTGCAAGCCCTCATCTGTATCCAACTATCGCTTGCTCGGCTCTGCCCCACCCCACCCACCTCTCTTTTCCAGCTTTCTCCACCCACCCCACCACCACAATCGATCAGAGAAAGGGCCCCAACCCAATACGTTGCGGATCCACCCCCTCCACAGATGCTGCCCGACTGGCAGATTTCCTCTGGCACTTTGTGTTTTGCTCAAGCTCTATAAGCCTGGATGAGGCAAGACAGATAGACATGGTCGGTGCAGCTGGCCAGCGAGATTTCCTGTGTAGCTGCATATCCTTCACCATCACCACCAGATATCTTTGATTTGCTCACAATACTCCAAATGCGTTCTGACCAGCGCCTTATAAAAAGCCTCACCATTACATCTTGTCCTCGTGGGCTGAAGGGCCTGAGCTTGTGTCGTACTGCTCCATGTACCTGCCCTACTCCTTTGAGGAACCACATGCACGAGAGTACAATGAAGTTCCTTGTTCACATAAAGCTCACACCGTAAACACTATGCACAGAGTACTGATAAATACAGCAACTAATACAACACAGCAGACTGGTGCAAAGATTGAAGTGAAACCTGAAGTTGTGCAAAAACACACTAAGCTGCAATGGTGGAATGACTGAACGAGGTACAGTTAGGAGTCAGATCGGGAATAAGTTAAATTCCCTGTGCATATTCTCCCTCAGAATTGTTGCGGTCATTTCTCTGCCATCACGTGCTAGGTTGACTGGCTGTCACCCGTCTCTCATTTTCCCCTTTCTTTTAAACAATGATACCTGATTAAACAACTTTTCCAATCCTCTGACGCCACACCTGTAGCCAGGAAGGAGTGTAAATAAAACATCAGAGCCGTGCTGTTTGCTCATTTGCTTCACTTAATTGATTAGGATATATTTCAGTGGAGTCAGACAACATGCTTGCATTCAGAGACACGCACTCTGTTGATATTTCTAAGCTCGTTTTGTTTTTCATTATGTTCAGATGGAGTCATAAAGCACGGAAACAGGCCCTTCGACACAACTCGTCCCTGCCGACCAACATACCTCATATAAGCTAGTCCCATTTCTCGTATTTTCCCCATATCCCTTGTAGCCTTTCCTATCCATGAACCTGTGCAAGTGTCTTTTAAATGCTGTTATAGTACCTGCCTCATCTACTTTGCCTTCTCTGATATTTCATATTGCTGCTTCTTAACGTCTCAATCATTGTTTGTGAAAGTTGAAGCACAAAGTATTCACTCAACAACCATAATCCATCTCTTGAACAAGGGGCACAATTTAGTTTCTTGGCCTGAAGAAAGGTCCCGACCCGAAACGTCACCTATCCATGTTATTCGGGGATGCTGCCTGACCTGCTGAGTTACTCCAGCACTTTGTGTCTGTTTTGGTAAACCAGTATCTGCAATTCTTTGTTTCTTCTACTTAGTTTCTTGGTCTACTTGCCCCCTCTCTGTCCTTAGTTGCTCTTGCTGGAGAGACCGACAGCTTTTACCTACTTCAATTCTCATTCCTGCCTGAATCAGCTCTATAATTTTAATAGAATCTCCCACATCAGTTGTAAATTTTCCAAAGCTGCTTGGAAGTACCGAACTAAATCAGTTTTAATTTTAGTTTAGTTTAGGGCATGGAAACAGGCCCTTCGGCCCACCGAGTCCGTGCCGACCACTGGTCATCCATCCGTACACGAGTTCAATGTTAACCCCCCTTTCACACCCACTCCCTACACACTGAGGGCAATTTACAGAAGCCAATTAACCTACAAAGTCTCACATCTTTGGGATGTGGGAGGAAACGGGATCACCCAGGGGAAACCCACGCGGTCACGGGGAGAACGTGCAAACTCCGTACAGACTGCACCTGAGATCAGGATCAAACCCAGGTCTCTGGCGCTGTGAGGCAGCGGCTCCCCTGCTGAGCCACTCTGCGCCCTTAAAGGATCGGCTTAAATTATGCATTGATCAGCAAGATTTAGTTTAGTTTATTATCACGTGTACTGAGGTACAGTTTTTGTTGCGTGTTGTCCAGTCAGCAGAAAGACCGTACATTATTATAAGTGTACAGATACAGGATAAAGTGAATAATGTTTAGTGCAAGATAAAGCCTTGAAATATTACTATTTTAACGTAATTAGTACTAGTGCTAACACCCGGGATTGAACCAGCGGCCTTTAGATCTTCAATCTAAAACTCTCCTCAATGGGTGCCGAGACAATAAGGGTCACAACGTTGGTTCTGACAGTACCAGCCATCGAGTACGAGTGGTGTCTTCCATCGAAGGAACGCAAGATCAGACTGAGACCTGGTTCAAGTAATCCAGGATAGGCTGTGTGCCTTCCAGTTGGCCTATTCTTGATTACTTGTACTGGGAAGCAGTCACAGTGCTTGGAGCGAGACCAGCAGCTGAAGACAAGGAGACCATCGACTATCTCAAGCCCAAGTGAAGCCGTGAAGGAAATTCAGAGGTTTTTAGTTTAGAGAACCAAGCTCTTTGACCCATCTAATTCACAGCGACCAGAGTTGTCACTCATTCACACTTCTTGTCACACAGAAGCCAATTAACCTACAAACCCTTGGGTTGCGGGAGGAAACCGGTGCACCCAGAGGAAACCCACGTGGTCACCGGGAGAACCTGCAAACTCCACACACACAGACGAGATCTAAGGTTGTGTTGCAGTGAGGCAGCAGCTCTACCATCTGCGCCACTGTGCCGCTAATGAAAGCTTTGCAGTGCCACTAGTCATACTGGGTGTGGGTGGGGGCCTCCCTTGGCACTAAAATACAACCAGCAGAAAAATAATTTGGCGCTTATTGCCCAGCTGAAAAACAAGTGCTGGAGGAACTCAGCGGATAAGGCAGCATCTGTGGAGGGAATGGAAAGACAGCTTTCTTCGGCATGGAGTAGAGGGGAAAAAGCTGGAAAAGGGGTAGGGACGGGACAAGCAGAAAAAAATCATAGGTTGAGGAGGAAAGGACTTCTTCTTCTTGCGTATGTCGTGCACAGCCTAAAGTTGTAGGACAACTTGTTCTATTTGATCTTATTTGATTGCATTCGTCCAGGTGAAGGTTGCATTCTCCCACCCCAGGAAAGAACTGAAGATGCTGGTTTAAATCGAAGATAGACACAAAATGCTGGAGTAACTCAGTGGGATAGGCAGCATCTCTGGAGAGAAGGAATGGGTGACGTTTTGAGTCGAGACCCTTCTTCGAGACTGAAAAACTGTCTTGACCCGAAAACGTCATCCATTCCTTCTATCAAGAAATGACGCCTGTCTCGCTGAGTTCTCCAGCTTTTAGTGTCTACTTTTAAATGCCCTTATTGCACCTGACTCAGTCACATCCCCCGGCAGCTCGTTGCATATTCCCACTACCCTTTGTTGTAATATTTTTTTATTTGAAGTAAATAGTTTACAATATATAGCTTACTTTATAAACTAACACCTTAATTCAGTATTACTACAAATAGCATATCAATACATAATATCTTCTATTTTTATGGAAATAAAGAAAAAGATATATAAAAGAATAAAGAAAAAAGGAAAAATAAAAGGGAATAAAAAATTTTTTTTTTCGCACATATATCAATTAAAAATTAAAAAGATAATTTGAAAAACAATAATATTACATATATATATATATATATAAACAAAAACTAAAGACATTGTACGAGATACTATTTCATTCAGAAATATCTCTAATAAATACACAATATTATCAATTATAGGTAAGTTATTCGCATCGGATCCATAGGGTGCCCGTCGAAGCCGTGATTCCAAGAATAGCTACTTCTCTAAATACTGTATATATGGAGACCATATCAATTCAAAAGAATTATACTTGTCCAAAAGGACAAATCTAATTCTTTCCAAATTCAACGTCTCCAACATCTCTGCTTTCCACATTTTAATTGTTGGGGATAATGTTCCCTTCCAAAATTTAAGTATCATTTTTTTCCCAATTATTAAACAATAATCAAAAAAATTTCTTTGATTAATTGTGAGTACCAAATTTGGCTCCGGGATTCCAAATATTATTAATTTTGGGTCTGGGTCAAGTTTAACCTTAAGGACTTCCGAAATAACTTTAAAAATTTCAATCCAATAAAAATTCAACCGTGGACATGTTACAAAACTATGTATTAAATTTGCTTCAAAATTCTTACATTTATCACAAATAGAGGAAAGGTTAGGAAAAATACTTTTTAATTTGGTTTTCGAGTAGTGTAATCTATATATAACTTTAAATTGTATCAATGTATGTCTGGCATTCAAAGAACACCAATGTGTGGACCCTTTGTGTGGAGAAAGTTGCCCTTCGTGTTTCTATTAAATATTTTCTCACTCAGCTGAAACCTTTCCCTTCTAGTTCTTGATTCCTCTGCATCGTCTATTTACTTTGTGATTTTAAACATCTCCATAAGATGAGCCCTCAGCCTCCAGCAGTCCAAGGAATAAAGTCCCAGCCTGCTCAACCTCTCCCCATAGCTCATGCCCTCAAGCCTTGGCAACATCTTTGTAAACCATCTCTGCTCTCTTTCCACCTTAAAGGCATCTTTCCTCTTGCAGCGTGACCAAAACTGAACACATTCACCAAATTGTGTTTACATAGAAACATAGAAAATAGGTGCAGGAGTAGGCCATTCGGCCCTTCGAGCCTGCACCGCCATTCAATATGATCATGGCTGATCATCCAACTCAGTATCCCGTACCTGCCTTCTCTCCTGATCCCCTTAGCCACAAGGGCCACATCTAACTCCCTCTTAAATATAGCCAATGAACTGGCCTCAACTACACTCTGTGGCAGAGAGTTCCAGAGACCCACCACTCTCTGTGTGAAAAAAGTCCTTCTCATCTCGGTCCTAAAGGATTTCCCCCTTATCCTTAAGCTGTGACCCCTTGTCCTGGGCCTCCCCAACATTGGGAACAATCTTCCTGCATCTAGCCTGTCCAACCCCTTAAAATTTTTGTAAGTTTCTATAAGATCCCTCCTCAATCTTCTAAATTCTAGCGAGTACAAGCCAAGTCTATCCAGTCTTTCTTCATATGAAAGTCCTGCCATCCCAGGAATCAGTCTGGTGAACCTTCTCTGTACTCCCTCTATGGCAAGAATGTCTTTCCTCAGATTAGGAGACCAAATCTGTACGCAATACTCCAGGTGTGGTCTCACCAAGGCCCTGGACAACTGCAGCAGAACCTCCGTGCTCCTATACTCAAATCCTTTAGTGGCTTTGCACACCATTGCTTGGTGTTGTGCCCAGTTTAAATCCCTTGCGCATGTTTTCACTACGCATGTGTTCACAGAACCACAAGCAATTTTTAACATTCGATATAGCAGTTGGAAAATAAAAATTGGTTCCTACAGTGCAGGAAACAATGGCGTTGACAGACAAACAAATCGTATTGCATTCTGTGTATCCAAACATTGTTCAGGAAGGAAAGCCAGGGAACAGGGAAGGCACATTACCTGTTTCCCATCTGTTTCCATTTAATGGTTATTCCTGCTGACCACTGGGGGAGGAAGACATAAGCCTTATGACCCTGTCCCACTTAGGTGATTTTTTAGGCGACTAGGCCTGTATGTTCGTGAGTAGTTTCCTCAGTCGTCCAATGAATCGTAGCGTTTTTCTGGTCGCCGCTGGATTTTGAAATGTTCGAAAATGTTCCGCCCAGTGGGTTTGACGCCAATGAGCGTAGTTTGACTTCTCCTGACGTAGGTGCTGCCGTAGGTTGTCGCCAGGGTAACGTAGGTTGTCGCCGGGTGAATTCCATTGGCCTACCTACGTCAAACGGCGACAGGTACCGCCGACTGAATTGTCTTCAGTTGTCTCCAACAGGGCCGTACCTTATTGCGGGTGGATAGCGGTAGCTTACCATAGATTGACATCGACTAGGTGGTAGCTTGTTGTAGACATTGTCGTAGGGGGGTCCAATCGCCGTTTTTTCGGCGACCTGCTACGACTATGACTGGATCGCTAAAGTGGGACAGGCCCGTGAAGGAGGGCACTCCGCCTTATACTGATGGGTCCATTTGAACGGCCAGTGCCAGTGCAGTGAGAGTTGTGTTGCGTCAAGTGCAGCTTGGTGCCACAGCAGCCGTCGCAAGGATTGCGCCCACTCGCAGCAACACTGCAGCACAAATCCTGCCATTCCACTTGCTCCCCAATTTGACCCTGTACAAAAAACTGAAGGGAGCATCTAGGGTACAACATACACAGAACAGTACATCAGAGGAGCAGGCCCTTCAGCCCAACCGCCCGTGGGGGGGGGGGGGGGGGGGGGAGAGAGGACAATGTGGGGTCCTGGCAGGTGCCGAGCCTTGTCGGCGCCAGAAATGTGGTAACTTGTGAAAACCTAAGTGAGATCTGCTGTATGATTTTACCTGGTTGTATGCAAAGCAAAGCATTTCACTGTCCCTAGGTGATAATAATTGAGTCAAATTCACTCCGCAGTGCGTGTGCCCAACATGATGCCAAGTTAGACCTTCTCTGCTCTGCCCACATGTGATCCATACATCCCCTGCATATTCACGTGCCTGTCCAAAAGCCTCTTAAACGCCATTATTGTATCTGCCTCCACCACAAGGACATTCCAGGCACTCACTACGCTCTTTTAAAATATATATTTATTTTTATTAGAAGCATATACATATAATCAAAACACATTTTTTTTATCAATTACATATCGTTAATAGTTGGGATCTCAGCTATCAAAATGGGGTCCTCGTTTATCAATTACATATTAACACAGCTTCTATTTGTATTTTTTTAACAGATAGAAAGAAAGGAAAAAAAAGATTAAAAAATAGAATGAATTACGAATAATGCAGCTTTGGAGATAGGTCCGTAGATTATAAAACATAACTATTCATCTAATCCTGGGTTCCAGTTTCAGTCAGGAGTCCGTGCCGTACCAATTTACCCGTTCAGGAAATCAATAAATGGAGACCATATTCTAGCAAATAATACTGGTTTGTCAATTAACACAAGTCTATTTATTTCCAAGTGTAAGGTCTCAGACATCTCCATAATACACATTTTAATTGTGAGGGTTGTTGGGTTTTTCCAAAGTTTTAATATTAATTTTATCCCAATTATTATACGATAATCAAGGAAATGTCTTTGGCTTGTTGTAAGTTTTAGGCTTTGTTCTGATATTCCTAATATTATTAGTTTTGAGTCGGGATCCAATTGGATATTAACAACTTCAGAAATTATTTTAAAAATATCCGTCCAGAAATTTTTGATTTTTATACAATTTACAAAAGTATGAGTTAAATTAGCCCCTGACTATTGACATTTATCACAGATAGGGGAGATATGTGGAAAAATTCTATTTAATTTTGTTTTAGAGTAATGCAGTCTATGTAGTACTTGATAAATACTTGATCGTTCCCAGACCCCCTGCTCTTTCTATCTTTTAAGCGTGTTCACAGGTCCAGAGTCTAGTTTAGAGATACGGCATGGCCCACCAAGTCCACGTCGACCATCGATCACTCGTTCACACTAGGGGCAATTTACAGCAGCCAATTAACCTACAAACCTGTACCTCTTTGGAGTGTGGCAGGAAACCGGGCAGAGCACCTGCAGAGATAGTCACAATCACACAGTCATAAAGAGAACGTGCAGACTCCGTACAGACAGCACCTGTAGTCAGGGTTGAACTGGGGTCTCTAGCGCTGTAAGGCAGCGACTCTACTGCTATGACACCCTTCTCAAGTATTGACATTTATCACAGATAGGGGAGATATGTGGAAATATTCTATTTAATTTTGTTTTAGAGTAATGCAGTCTATGTAGTACTTTGAATTGTATTAAAGAATGTCTGGCATTTAACGAGCATTGATATCTTTTTTTTAAACTTGCCCTGCACATCTCCTTGAAACTATAAATGTCTGTCTGATCCGCCCCTCAACCACCAACACACCAGAAAAAAACAATCCAGATTTGTCCAACCTTTCCTATAGCCCAAATACCTTCAAATCCAGGTATCATTTTGGTGAACCTCCTCTGCATCCTCTCCAAAGCCTCCACATGATTCCAGTAATGGGGCGACCAGAACTGCACACAATACTCCAAATGCAGCTGAGCCAAAGGCTTATAAAGCTGCAACATAACTTCCTGACTCTTTTTCTCAATGCTATATCCAATAAAGGCAAGTATACCATATGCCTTCTTTACCCATTTTCTGGTAGCTACGGACTCGGACCACGAGATCCCTCTGTACATCAATGCGGTTTAGGGTCTTGCCATTAACTGTATACTTTCCCATTGCATTCGACTTCCCAAGCTAGGATGCTGGTTACACTTTTAATGGATGTAAGCACACGGCGCTAGCTTGCTTGAGTCCTTGACCTACCTGTTCCCTACATTTACAGGTTTATGTGTTGAAAAGGCCGCATGTCGACTTATTCCTGCAGAAGATGGGGCAGCTCTTCGAATGTGTTCTCTTCACAGCCAGTCTAGCCAAGGTGAGCGTGCAGAGGAGTGTAACCTCTGTCTGTGTGTATGTGTGTGTGTGAACCAGGCATTTAAAAATTCATCATTTTTTGGAGCAATTATTTCCTAACTTTGTTTGCCGATGGAAACCTTTTTCTTCCCCCTCTTGTTTCTATTCTCCTTGTATGTGTGTGTGTGTGTTTGTTTGTTATTTTTCTCTTTGCTGTTGCCTGATGGCCAAAGCCCTGGCAATATGGCTACCGGGGTCCTTGGCTTGGCCTGTCTGGCCTTCTCAAGAGCCCTGCTGCACTAGAAACATAGAAACGTAGAAAACAGGTGCAGGAGGAGGCCATTCAGCCCTTCAAGTCAGCACCACCATTCATTGTGATCATGGCTGACCGTCCCCAATCAATAACCCGTGCCTGCCTTCTCCCCATATCCTTGACTCCACCAGCCCCTAGAGCTCTATCTAACTCTCTCTTAAATCCATCCAGTGACTTGGCCTCCACTGCCCTCTGTGGCAGGGAATTCCACAAATTCACAATTCTCTGGGTGAAAACGTTTTTTTCTCACCCCAGTCTTAAATGGCCTCCCCTTTATTCCAAGACTGTGGCCCCTGATTCTGGACTGGCCCAACATCGGGAACATTTTTCCTGCATCTAGCTTGTCCAGTCCTTTTATAATTGTATATGTTTCCATAAGATTCCCCCTCATCCTTCTAAACTCCAGTGAATACAAGCCTAGTCTTTTCTATCTTTCCTCATATGACTACTCTACTAGAGTAGATGTATTTTTTTCCTTAGCAACCCTGTGGTTAGAATTGCCAATCACGGCTTACAATTACAGAGGGAGAAGAAAAATAGATGTGTGACTCTTAAGTCCAGTGCAATTAGTGTAGATAAATACTTGATCGTTCCCATGCCCCCTGCTCTTTCTATCTTTTAATCGTGTTCACAGGTCCAGAGTCTAGTTTAGTTTAGAGATACGGCATGGCCCACCAAGTCCACGTCGACCATCGATCACTCGTTCACACTAGGGGCAATTTACAGCAGCCAATTAACCTACAAACCTGTACGTCTTTGGAGTGTGGCAGGAAACCGGGCAGAGCACCTGCAGAGATAGTCATAATCACACAGTCATAAAGAGAACGTGCAGACTCCGTACAGACAGCACCTGTAGTCAGGGTTGAACTGGGGTCTCTAGCGCTGTAAGGCAGTCACTCTACCGCTATGACACCCTTCTCAAGACAACTTTTATCAGCTTACACCCAAGGGTTAAAAGCGATGAACCATAATTATAAGATGATTACTGGTAAATCCAGTAAGGAATTTGGAGGTAAGATGTGTTCAACAAGAAACTGTGGGTGGCACGGTGGCTCAGCTTATGCAGCTGCTATCTGACAGTGGCCTGTGTTAGATTCCCACCTGGGGTGCTGTCTGTGTGGAGTTTGCACGTTCTCCCTGTGACCGCGAGGGTTTCTTTTGGGTGCACCGGTTTCCTCCCACAACCCAAAGACGTGCGGGTTTGTAAATTAATTGGCCTGTAGTTATGAAAATGGGTAACATGGAACTAGTGTGAACGGGTCACAGCGTGATACAGTGTGGAAACAGGCCAACTTTGGCCCAACTTGCCCACACCGACCAACATGTCACATCTGCTTGCACTTGACCCATATCCCTCCAAACCTGTCCTATCGATGTACCATATAACCATATAACAATTACAGCACGGAAACAGGCCTTCTCGGCACTTCCAGTCCGTGCCGACCATTTATTTTCCCCTAGTCCCATCTACCTGCACTCAGACCATACCCCTCCATTCCCTTCCCGTCCATATACCTATCCACTTTACTTTTAAATGTTAAAATCGATCCTGCCTCCACCACTTCTGCTGGAAGATCATTCCACACAGCCACCACTCTCTGAGTAAAGAAGTTCCCCCTCATGTTACCCTTAAACTTCTGTCCCTTCATTCTCATGTCATGCCCTCTTGTTTGAATCTTCCCTACCCTCAATGGGGAAAAGCTTATCTACGTCAACTCTGTCTATCCCTTTAATCATTTTAAAGACCTCAATCAAGTCCCCCCTTAACCTTCTGCGCTCCAAAGAATAAAGACCCAACTTGTTCAACCTTTCTCTGTAACTTAGTTGCTGGAACCCAGGCAACATTCCAGTAAATCTCCTCTGTACTCTCTCTATTTTGTTGACATCCTTCCTATAATTAGGCGACCAAAATTGTACACCATACTCCAGAATTGGTCTTACCAATGCCTTGTACAATTTTAACATTACTTCCCTACTCCTATATTCAATGCTCTGATTTATAAAGGCCAGCACACCAAAAGCTTTCTTTACCACCCTATCTACATGCGATTCCACCTTCAGGGAACTACGCACAGTTATTCCTAGATCCCTCTGTTCCACAGCATTCCGCAATTCCCTACCATTTACCATGTAAATTTGCAGCAACTTGTTTTGTTTCCTGCATTGGGCATTGTCTTTCTCAGCAAGGAAGAGGTTGCTTGACAAAACTGTGTGGCGATTAGCACTGTGAACCAAGCAGATAACGGTCCCAGTTATTTTTGTGCCTTGGTTACATAAATGCATTGAATTAGTTCCTTCGTTTAATCCTGCCACTAGGGGTCAATACAGACTGACATCATTGCTAATGCCACTAATCTTTGGATCGCAGTCGGCCTAAAATGCAAACTCGACAGTTAACCCGAGAGTCGAACAACACAGAAACAGGCCCTACGGCCCATCGCATACATGCAGGGTTTTTTTCCATCTTCATAAGCGATAGGAGCAGAATTAGGCCATTCAGCCCATCAAGTGTACTGTGCCATTCAAGCATGGCTCATCTATCTTTCTCTCTGAACCCCATTCTCCTGCCTCTCCCAGTAACCCTTCTACCCTGATCCCATTTGCCTGCATTGAAACCATAAAAGTCCTGCCCCACGGTACGAGTTCATTCCAAGAGCTCTCCCGAGTTTAAAAAAAATCAAACTCGTGGTAAGCACGGAGAATGAACGTAGCGGGTACGTCGGAGCTCGGGGACGTCTCTTAGCGGCTCGTAACGCTAACGGCAGGTACTCTGGAAGACTCGCTAACGGCTGGTAAGCACGGGAAGGCTCGTGAAGATTTTTCAACATGTTGAAAAATGTCCACGAGAGCCCCAAGTACCGACAAGCGGCCATTACCGTAAATCTCCGAGTTCGAATCAGGGCAAACTCGGGGAGAGCTCTTGGAATGAACTCGTACCGTGCGACGGGGCTATAAGCCTTTCTACTGAAGTGTGTACTGAAGTGTCTGTCTTAAACATTAGTGATTGTACTAGCACCTCTGGCAGCTCAGTCCAGATATCACGCACTCTCTACATATACAGACCATGCCCAATTTTGCATGAAGACTTGCTCATCCCTCTCCTTCACATTATCTGGGCAGTGAGAAATGTGATGATGAGTTGATGAATAAGGGCAGAAAATATATTAATGGTTTAGACAGTTATAGGTGGCATGATCAGTGTTTGCAGAAGATACTAAAATGACAACCTGTTTAACACGAAGGAAGAGCTAGCAACACCTTGTGAAAAGGTTTAGGTTTTCCATTGCCACATGTACTGAGGCACGATGAAAAGCTTTATTTGGCATCCTATCCAAACAGTTGAGATAATACAGAAGATAGACACAAAATACTGGAGTAACAGCGGGTCTGGCAGCGTCTCTGGAGAGAAGGAGTGGGTAACTTTTTGTGATGTGATCCTATTTGAGAGAAAGGGTTTGAAGAAGGGTCTTGATCCGAGACATCACCTATTCCTTTTCTCCAGAGATGCGACCTGACCCGCTGAGTTACTCCAGCATATTGTGTCTATCTTAAATGCAAGCCAGCATCTGCAGTTCATAGATACATAGACAATAGGTGCAGGAGGAGACCTTTCGGCCCTTCGAGCCAGCACCGCCATTCAATGTGATCATGGCTGATCATCCACAATCACAGAGTGAACAACTGGAAATGGTGCTAGATTTTTAGGTAGAATAGAGATTTATAAAAAGTGGGGCAATTGTATGGCAGTAGATCTTTTTCTGGGAGCAGCATGCAAAATCGCCACACTCTTGCATCCCAATGCCAGCTAAAGATTCAGCTAAAGTCATTTGAGCAAAAACATGGAAAATAGGATTGAATCCAAAGAATGTGAGGGGTAATGTATTTTGAAAAATTCCAGAAGATTAGTCAAGCATGATTTCCCCTTCGTAAATCCATGCTGACTCGGACGGATCCTGTTACTGCTATCCAAATGTGCTGCTATTTCATCTTTTATAATTGACTCCAGCATCTTCCCCACCGCCGATGTCAGGCTAACTGGTCTATAATTCCCTGTTTTCTCTCTCCCACCTTTCTTAAAAAGTGGGATAACATTAGCTACCCTCCAATCCACAGGGACTGATCCTGAGTGTATAGAACATTGGAAAATTATCACCAATGCATCTTTCCAGTCAACTTTGGCCGGCTCCTCCCTCATGGCCCCATAGTCCCCTTTATTCAACTGTAACACTGACACCTCTGATCTACTCTTCCCCCTCTCCAATTGTAGATTAAACCTGACCATATTGTGGTCCCTACCTCCTAATGGCTCCTTAACCTCAAGTTCCTTTGTCAAATCCGGTTCATTACATAACACTAAATCCACAATTGCCTTCTCCCTGGTAGGCTCCAATACAAGCTGCTCTAAGAATCCATCACGAAGGCACTCTACAAAGTCCCTTTCTTGGGGCCCACTACCAACCTGATTTTCCCAGTCTACCTGCATGTTGAAATCTCCCATAACAACCACAACATTACTTTTGCTACATGCCAATTTTAACTCCTGATTCAACTTGCACCCTATGTCCAGGCTACTGTTTGGGGGCCTGTAGATTAGTCCCATTAGGGTCTTTTAACCCTTACAATTCCTTAGTTCTATCCATACTGACTCCACATCTCCCGTTTCAATGTTACCCTGCAAGGGACTGAATTTCATTCCTCACCAACAGGGCAACCCCACCCCCTCTGCCCACCTGTCTGTCTTTTCGATAGGAGGTATACCCTTGAATATTCAGTTCCCAGCCCTGGCCCTCTTGCAGCCATGACTCAGTATTTCCCACAACATCATACTTGCCAGTTTCTAACTGAGGCGCAAGCTCGTCCACTTTATTCCTTATACTTTGTGCATTCACTTTGACCTCCCCCCTCTCACACCGCTCGCAATTGGCCCTGACCTTACTCTCTTATCCCTTCTCGAACTTTCCTACCCATTAATTCAAGAATCTTTCTAGTGTATATGTAACCATCCTCGGGGGCAGAGAATTCCAGAGATCTACTTTAAACTTGAGAGATACAGGGCAGAAACAGGCCCTTTGGCCCACTGAGACTGTAATCACCCCGTACACCATTTTACAATTTTTTTACCAAAGCCAATTATCCTACCAACTTGTACGTCCTTGGCATGTGAGAGGAAACCGAAGCACCCAGAGAAAACTCACGCGGTCACAGGGAGAAGGTACAAACTCTGTGCAGTCAGCAGCCGTAATCGGGATATAACCTGGGTCTCTGGCACTGCGCCACCTTAAACTCCCCCAAGATTCACAGCAGGATAGGTCAAGAAAATGTAAGGGCATGGGAAATGTTTGCCTTTCACGGCTGCGGCATTGAATGTAAGAGCAGGAATGTTTAACAACTGGTATGCGAACTACCAACATTTCTGGTTACTAGGATACTGTGTTACTAGGAAGCCAGGATACTGTCTGATTCGCCTTTACCATTGCAGGAATTGGACTTTGTGTCTAGAGCTGTCACGCCCCAGAGCAGAGAATATATGCTGCGCCCTGCATCTTCCCCTTCGCTCTACCTATTCTACTCCAGTTTGGCTTCAATACTATTTATACGTAGTAATAAGATCATAAGTGATCGGAGTAGAATTAGGCCATTCGGCCCATCAAGCTTACTCCGCCATTCAATCATGACTTTAGAAGTTTGAGTTTAGAATGATGAGGGGGGATCTTATAGAAACATATACAATTATTAAAGGACTGGACAAGCTAGATGCAGGAAAAATGTTCCCAATGTTGGGCGAGTCCAGAACCAGGGGCCACAGTCTTAGAATAAAGGGGAGGTCATTTAAGACTGAGGTGAGAAAAAACATTTTCACCCAGAGAGTTGTGAATTTGTGGAATTCCCTGCCACAGAGGGCAGTGGAGGCCAAATCACTGGATGGATTTAAGAGAGAGTTAGATGGAGCTCTAGGGGCTGGTGGAATCAAGGGGTATGGGGAGAAGGCAGGCACGGGTTATTGATTGGGGACGATCAGCCATGATCACAATGAATGGCGGTGCTGAATCGAAGGGCCGAATGGCCTCCTCCTGCACCTGTTTTCTATGTTTCTATGGCTGATCTATCGCCCCCTAGCCCCATTCTCCTGCCTTCTCCCCATAACCTTTGACACCCATACTAACACGTATTGTCTGATGTGATTGGATAGCATGCAAAATAAAGCTTTTTACTGTACCTCGATCGAGGTGAAAATAGACAAAAACCTAAATCATTTGCAGGACAGTTGTGATTGCATGGCAGAGAACGCTGTTATCTGCAAAACGACAGCTACGATAAAGATTGGATAAGTTTGTTTCCCTTGGAAATCAAGGAAGAACACTCGGTTGCATAAATTCTGAGGATCTGAACAGAGTAAATAGATGAGACCTATCTCCCTTTGAGCCACTTTCTCATCGACTCCCTACACACTAGGGGGCATCTTATAGAGGCCAATTAACCTACAAACCCGCATTCGACAATAATGGGAAGTTAGAACAAACATGTCCGAAGGGCCTGTTCCTGAACTGCACCATTCTTAGACCTAAAGAGCCATGACCTTTGATGATAATTTCACTAGCCAGGGTCGAGGACTAGAGGGCACAGCCTCAGAATAAAAGGACGTACCTTTAGAAAGGATGAGGAGGAATTTGTTTAGTCAGAGAGTGGTGAATCGGTGGAATGTAAAACATAGTCTCTTGAATGTACTGGTCAAGCCGCATTTGGAATATTGTAAGCAATTTTGGGCCACATATCTGAGGAAGGATGTGCTGGCGCTGGAGATGCTGCAGAAGAGGTTCACGAGAATGATCCCAGGAATGAGTGGGTTAACCTATGATGTGTGATTGGAGGCACTGGGCCTGTACTCGCTGGAGTTCAGAAGGATGAGGGGAGACCTCATTGAAACTTACCGAATAGTGAAATGCCTGGATAGAGTGGATTTGGAGTGGGTATTTCCACTAGTGGAAGAGTCTAGGAGCAGAGGGCATAGCTTCACAGTTGAAGGACATTCCTTTGAGAAGGAGATGAGGAGGAACCTCTTTGGTCAGAATGTATGGACTTCATTGCCACAGACGACAATGGAGGCCAAGTCAATGGATATTTTTAAGGCAAAGAAAGATAGATTCTTTATTAGTACAAGTGTCAAGGGTTACGAGGAGAAGGAGTGGACTTGATGGGCCAAATGGCCTTATTCTGCTCCTAGAACATAAACATAACTACATCAGTGATGGGAGTAGTGTGAATAGGCTGTGAGACCATTTCAACCTGCTCCACCACCTAATCCCCCATAATACTTGCACACTCAACACACTGCCCCATAAATTACCCTCCAGAAATCTTTCCCTCAGCCTCGAATGTACACCCATGACTGACTATATTGTGTTTGACAATGCAGGCGTTTTGCAGCAGAGCTGTTGACCTCTTTGTGGTTTAAGTTTGTTACTGGCAGGTGTAATGAGCTTTGTTTTTCATGCTATCCAATCAGATCAGATAACACAGCCAAAAACTCCAGTACAACAGGTAGAGCAAAGGGGACAGATACAGAGTGCAGAATATAGTTCTCAGCATTGTAGAGCACCAGTTCCACAGACAAAGTCCAATAGACTAGACAATAGGTACAGGACTAGGCCATTCTGCCCCTTGAGCCAGCACCGCCTATCAATGTGATCATGGCTGATCATCCATAATCAGTACCCCGTTCCTGCCTTCTCCCCATATCCCTTGACTCCAATATCTTTTAAGAGCTCTGTCTAACTCTTTCTGGAGAGCATCCAGAAAATGAACCTCCACTGCCTGCTGAGGCAGAGAATTCCACAGATTCACAACTTTCTGGGTGAAAAGGTTTTTCCTCGTCTCCGTTCTAAATGGCCTACCCCTTACTCTTAAATGGGGTAGAGGTGAATCAGACAGTACCCTAACTTATGGAAGGGCCGTTCGTAAGCCTGTTAACAGAGGGGAAGAAGCAGTTCCTCAGTCTGGTGGTGCGCGCTTCTGTACCTTCTGCCGGACGGGAGCGGGGTGAAGAAGGGATGACCGTGATGAGAAAGGCCTTTGATTATGTTGGCTGCTTTCCCGAGGCAGCACGATGGTAGACGGAGTTTATGTATTGGAAACGAGTTCCAGATGTTGGACTGGTGGTGGAGTGAATGCTTGGAAGCATGTTGTGTGTCAGCCACTGGGCCGTAACTTGTTTGCTTTCCCTGCTCTTTCAAAGTATGCAGATCCGGTGGCGGACCTGCTGGATCGCTGGGGCGTTTTCAAGGCCAGGCTCTTCAGAGAATCGTGCGTTTTCCACAGAGGAAACTACGTGAAAGACCTTAGTCGACTAGGGAGGGACTTGAGTAAGGTCATAATAGTGGATAACTCACCGGCGTCCTACATCTTCCACCCCGAAAACGCAGTGAGTACTCCCTGCCCTTTACGTTTGGTTGCCTCCATCTATTTGCAGTGGGCCGACTAAAACATGGATGCACATGACGGTTTGCACAAAAAAAAAAGAGACAGAGTGCTGGAGGAACTCTAGCGGGTTGGGCAGCATCTCTGGAGAAGATGGATAGATGCGACGCCCAGAGCTGCTCCCGAAAATGTATCAACCTTCCAGCAGTGTTAGTAGCTGAGGACAGGGCTGTGTAATCCCTGGACCAGATGCTCACTCACAAGGGGCCTCCAGCACCCTGTCCCATCCCCCACAGAAACGTCCAATCGCAGATTGACACAAAGTGTTGCCGTATGTCAGGAGGTCAGGCAGCATCTCTGGAGAAAAAGGATGGATGACGATTCAGGTCGGGGACCCTTCTTCAGACTGAAAATAGAAGTGGGGGGAGTATAGTGTCCTTTCCTCACCAGTTTATTTCTCCCACTGCCGCTCCCCACCCCCCCACACAATCTACTTTTAGTCTGAAGAAGGGTCCATGACCCGAAACGTCACCTATCCCTGTTGTCCAGAGATGCGTGGTCCGAGAGCCTGAGCCACTGAGTTACTCCAGCACTTTGTGTCTCTTGCTCAGCAGGGATGGGCTGGGCCGAAGGACCTGTTTCTGTGCTTGCATGACCCCTTTAGATTCTCGCATCCTTTTTAGATGCATTGATTGGATCACCCCTGAATCTTCCACGCTGATGGTAAATTCATCCTGGTCCAGCGTCCTGTTGCCTTTACTTAGCCCTTTGTACTCCAGTATCATTCTGGTGATTCTGTGTCACGTGCGGTCCAAGACCCGTGTGATTGAGCTGAAGATGTGCGCATTCCCGACAGAACCCTAGAAGTACGCACCCGGGTTCCATCCTGACCTCAGGCGCTGTCAGTGTGTGGAGTTTGCACGTTCTTCCAGTGACTGCGTGGGTTACCGCCGGCTGCTCCGGTTTCTTCCCACATCCCAGAGATGTGCCGGTTTGCAGGTTAATCGGCCTCTGTAAATTGTCCCCTAGTGAGTAGAGAATGGATGGGAAAGTGAGATAACATAGAACTAGTGCGCCTTATTGATCAATGATTGGCGACGACCCGATGGGCCTGTTTCCATGCTTTGTTTCTCAATCCAAAAACAAGGGCTGTAGGGTGATGAGTGCCGTACCACTTTTATTTAGCCCGCTCCAAATCACATGAGATCTCCATCTGTACAAATATTACTCCTTCATTGCTTAATCAACGTCGCTCAACACCTCCAGCACATGGTCTGCAACCCTTCAACCAGTTGGACCCCGTTTCCAATAAACTCTGCCCTCACCTACACTGTCCACTCCCCAATATCACACGCCTCTATTTCTGTTGAAAATTTGTAAAGCTATTTTGGTGATGGGGAAGTCGACTAAGCTCCTCTGCCTGACGTGATCCATATCCCTCCGTTCACTGCATATCCATGTGCATAGCTAAAAGGACACACAGTGCTGGAGTAACTCGGCGGGTCAGGCAGCATCTCCAGAGAACAAGGCGGTCACGGTGGCGCAGCGGTAGAGTTGCTGCCTTACAGCGAATGCAGCGCCAGAGACCCGGGTTCCATCCCGGCTACGGGTGCTGTGTGTACGGAGTTTGTACGTACTCCCCATGACTTGCGTGGGTTTGCTCCGAGATCTCCGGTTTCCTCCCACATTCCAAAGACATACAGGTATTTACACTGTAAATACTGTTGGCTCTGACCTTCCTTCCATCGAGGGGATTTATCGCAGTCGCTGCCTCAAAAAGGCTGGCAGCATCATCAAGGACCCACACCACCCTGGCCACACACTCATCTCCCCGCTACCTTCAGGTAGAAGGTACAGGAGCCTGAAGACTGCAACAACCCGGTTTAGGAATAGCTACTTCCCCACAGCCATCAGGCTATTAAACCTGGCTCGGAACTCTGAACATTAATATCCCTCCATCTGTTATTTGCACTTTATTAATTTATTAATTCATGGGTGTATTTATGTATAGAATTGTAGTCAATGCCTTCTATGTTCTGTTGTGCTATGCAAAGAAAGAATTTAATTGTCCTGTCAGGGACACATGACAATAAACTCTTTTGACTTTGACTTTGTATTTAGGTTAATTGGCTTGGTAAATGTAAAAATTGTCCCCAGTGTGTGTAGGATAGTGTTAATGAGCAGGGATCGCTGGTCAGCGAGGACCCGGTGGGCTGAAGGGCCTGTTTCCACGCTGTATCTCCAAACTAAACTAAACTAAACATGGATAGGTGACGTTTCGGATCGGGTCTCTTCTTTAGGGAAGAGATGATAAGGGGGGGACTAAAGGATTCGACCAGGTTACAAAATGGTTGTCTTCGTGAAGGGAAGTTAACTAATGCAAATGTTTCTCCCCCCCCCCCCCACAGGTGCCTGTGCAGTCGTGGTTCGACGACATGTCGGACACAGAGTTGTATGATCTGATCCCATTCTTTGAAGGACTGAGCAAAGAGGAGGATGTTTACACTATGCTGCAGAACCTCCGTGGCAGGTAGCGACTGTGCTCCAGGCATGTGGCAGTTTCCTTGCGTTGATCTTGGCCCGATTTTTTGTTTTATTTTTAAATTCCCCCCTGCCCCTCCCTACCCAATTCACACACATCCCCCCTCCCCCACACCCCGCCCACCCCATCTCCTTCCCCGTACTCCCCCTCGAACCCCTTTGCAAATGTTGTGTTTTCTTTTCTTTGTAACGAGAAAGCTTCCTTCACTTCCCCCGTCCCTTCCCCACCCCATGCCTTGGATCGGAACTGCACCTGGTGGAGTTAGGAGCAGGAAGCAATCTGCAAACGGGAAGCACTTCAGCACCTGCTGCCCTGAGCTCGCTGCGGACAAGGTGACAGACGGTCGCTCAGCCTCTGCCTGCCTGGCGTCAGAAACTCACGCGCGACCAGACTTCAAGGAAACAACGACCATTTTAAAAAGAAATCCATCACACTTACAACACGTGGAAAACCAGGAGAAATATCCGCTACAGACTGTGGTTTGAATATAAATCTTCTATCCGCCTACCAAAAAAAAAAAACACAAGTATTCGGGCAGTTCTGTGATATTTTTAAAGATTTTTTTTCCTCTTTGGTTTTCTTTTCGCAGATATTGCTATGCAGACAGTCACTCTGACCTACAGGAGCTGATCTGATTCTGTGATCTCCTTTTTGCAGAATGAAGTGCCTTTTTGAAAACAAAATTGATAATTTTAGACGAGAGAAAAAAAAAAAAAGCAGACTTAATTTTTTTGTACACCGCATATTCCAGAGATCTTTTATCTTTTAATGACTGTATGTTTTAAAACAAAAAAAAACAAAAATGAATCTTTATGAGCACTGTTATTTATGCTGAACACATTGAATTATAAGTGCTGGGTACAAGACTACAGAGCCATTAAACTTCTAAATTTTACACCGATTGGCTTAACAATAGTTCGTGGCACCAAATTGTAATATTTTTTGAATTGCTATTTTAAATATAGGGATGGGGTAAGATTACTCTGGGGCATCCGTTGCGTTACGCCACAATAAGGGAAGCAGAAGTCATGATGTGTTGCCACCCAGGTACTTTGCAAATGTCACCCCTCCCTGCCAAAGGTCACCATGGGCCTTTTTTTCCCCCCTCTCTCCCGTCTGCCATAGTCTTGCTTCCTTTCTGACAACCCCTCTCTCCCCCCGAAGCGAAACCTTCTTGACACCACCCTGCCACACAGCGGTTGGGCTTGCTCTAACCATGTTTGGAGAGGAGGAGGAAGGGGGGGGGTTCACTTTGGATACACTGGCGGGAGGACAGGTGTTGATTGCCTCTTCAGTTCAGGGTTGCCTCCTTGCCTCTTCAGTGGTTTAACATTGAGGTTGTGAAGGGAAGGGCTGCGAGGAGCTGGTGGGGGGGGGAAGAGGGGGCGGGGATGGTAGGGGCTTAGGATGCACATGGGTTTCAGGGATTTCTTTACCTTCCAAACTTCGCAACTAGCACCAGTGTGGTTTTACGGAGACACGAGGAACTGCAGACGCTGGAATCCCGAGCAAAGCGCAAAGTGCTGGAGGAACTCAGCGGTCCGGGACAGGTTACATTTCAAGTCTGAAGAAGGGTCCCGACTCAATATATTGGCTGTCCATTTCCCTCCACGGAAGCTGCCTGACCCACTGAGTTCCGCCAGCACTTTGTGTTTTTCCCGTGTTGTTTTTACATTTGAATCAAACCTTTTCTCCATGAATCAGTAGTGAAGCTATTCTATTGGAGAGATTGTGAGATTTATCAAGTTTTACAAAGTGCCACCAGTTTTCTGGCTGCTTGACGGTCGGGGGCTGGTCTTTTATGGAAACTGGCAGCCCCCGCACCGAGACGGTGTTTTGTTTCTGAGTGTCTCTGAATGAATGGGACACACGAGGAACTGCAGATGCTGGAATCCTGAGCAAAACACAAAGTGCTGGAGGAACTCAGTGGGTCAGGCAGCGTCCGTGGAGAAGAAGGGTCCCCCACCTGAATCGTCACCTGTCCATGTTCTTCTCCAGAGATGCTGCCTGACCTGCTGAGTTACTCGCTCTCTTTGTGTCCCATCTGTGGAGGGAATGGACCGGTGACCGGAGTGAAGCTATCCATTGAACCGGGAGACCATGTGAATGAATTCCCCACCTCCCTGCCCACCTGCTCCCCTCCCCTCGTGAATATTGGGAGCGGGAACTCACCTGTATGTGTGTGACTTCCAGAGCACTCTCTGCCTGCACAGGCTCCCCATTGCCAGAAGCAAAGTGGCTGGAGATTCCAGCACCTGCAGTCTCTTGTGTCTCTCAGGCATCAGTCTCAGTCAGGTGAAATTCATGGTGGGGGGGGGGGGCGTTGAGAATCAGCAACCTTCCCCACCCTCAGAAAGCACACGAGCTTCCCCCATCCCATCTCATCTCCAGCCAAATGACCTTGTCTTCTGGTGGCCGTGACCACACCACCAGCAGCAGATGGTTGGGCAATCCCGGGCTTAGTCCATGGGGTTGTCCACCACACATGAGCACGGGAGGACAGTTTACACTCCCGGCTGGCTACCAGCGGCTGGTGGTTGGGCATTTTGGTAGGAGGCGGTGGCAATGGTGGTAGGCGATTCCCAACTGTTGGCGATCCCTGCAAACAGCCGGGACTCGGACGCTTCTGTCAAGAGTTCACCAGTGAGATGGGAGTCGCAGCAGGGAAACGAGCCCTTAGTTCCGCCGGTCGTCCCCATGTTGGGCCCTGGTCCATACTCACCCTGTTCGCCGGCACTTGGGACCTCAGCCCAGCGCTCCTCGTCGATTGTGGTGCTGTTCCAGATCCAGTGAGCGGTGGTCGCGGGGGTTGGCGTTCACCGATCCCGTCCGGGTTGTTCCGGCTCTTCTCCTTGGGCCCCATCAAGGAAGCTGAGATGGGGGCTGGATGACGGAGCGATGGCAGAACTGGAATGAGTAGTGTGGAGATGGACGGGATACAAAGTATCTCCCCCGCTCAATTGATTTCCACCCCCTTCCCCTCAATCCTCACCCCAGTGCTCGCTCGCCCTTTCTCCCACTATCCCATCCCACCCCTTTGCCAGTCACACCCCCCCCCCTCCCTGCTGGAGTTTCCTTTCTCACAGCCCCACCAACTGCGGAGACTGGAACCTGTAGTGAAAGAAACAAAAGGAACTCAGCCTGCCAGGCAGCATCTTTGGAGGGAAACGGACAGAGGGCATTTCGGGTTGGGTCTGAAGACGGGTGGCTTTAAAAGGTTGTACAGTATTACCATCCATTTTCCAGTCAAGCAGGTAAGTTTAAAGGGAGCAAAACACTGAGAGCTGGAGTAACTCAGCGGGCAAGGACAGCAAGCAGCATCAATGGAGGGAATGGGCAGGCAACGTTTCGGGGCAGGACCCTTCTGCAGACCGGGGGGGGGGGTGGGGAGAAAGCTGGAAAGAAGAGGTGGGGGGTGGGAGAAGAGTTCCCGTGTACCTAGATACTGTGACATATTTTGTTTTGCATACATTCTAGTAGGATCATACTGTACACACTATAAGCACAATATTACATAACTAAGGGGGCATAGTGTAAAATACATTGTAGATATCGCCTCAGGCAGTTGCTCTGTTTTGATGACACCACTGGACATTCAGGTCGACACCCTTCTTTAGTCTGTCTATGTCCCCCCTCAACTGTTGCCGGTCCGGCTGAGTTCCCCCGGCAGTCCGCATCGTCCTGTCGGGATTTTAATCCAATTCCACTATGAAAGACAGTATCTGAATCGTTACCCGCCTCTTGCCACTCAAAGTAGGCTGCACTGTCGGCCAATATGCGTGGAGCAGGCCCTTCGGCCCACAATGTTGAGAACAATGACGAGACCAACTAATGCCTGGCTGCAACCGATCCATATCCCCCCCGTTCCCTGCAAATCCACACGTCTGCCTAAAAACCTCTTAAACGCCACGATCATATCTGCCTCCACCACCTCCCGGTGTAAAAACCTCCCTGCCCCGCACACCTCCTTTAAACGTTGCCCCTCTCACCTTAAAACTATGTCCTCTAGTCTTTGACATTGCCACCCGGGGAAAAAGGTCCTGACTCTCTACCCCATCTATGGCATTCATCATTGTAAATGATGAAAGAGTGGGCCAGGTTTTTGCCAAGTGCTTTTGCTGGGGGTGTATACTCCTTGTCCCAAGGAGTTGACTCTCTGAACCATTATCCAGGCCCGTCCCCATTCATCTGAATCCCACCCTCCAGCTTTACATTCAAGGGGCAAGAATGTTTCATAGTCAGATGTACCGACAACGGAACAATGAAATTCTAACTTGCAGGAGCATTGTAGACCTGGAACACAATAAACAGGTAACATTAAATATTTTTTAAACTTCAATAAATGAATAACTAATACTATTGTAAAGAAGTCCTTGGTACAATCAGGACAGTTCCTTATCTTTTGTCTCATTTGTCACTGATGCCACCCATCTCCTATCCACCTATCACTTGCCAGGCTTTGTCCTGTCCCCACCTCTCGTTTCCAGCTTTCTTCCCATCGGTCTGAAGAAGGGTCCAAACCTGAAATGTCACCTCTCCACAGATGCTGCCAGACCCACTGAGTTCCTCCAGCATTTTGTATTTGCCTCAAGATTCCAGCGTCTGCAGTTCCACGTGTCTCCATGTTTAAAGGACATGTGCACCTGCGCAGGGTTAGGAAAGGTTTAAAGATCTCTTGCATCTATCTCCAGGGTGTGTTGTCTGTAGGATGAGGATCAGTGTGCAAAGCCTGTGCTTTGTGAGTGCTTTGATCCATCCCCTGGTATCTGAAAGTATCGCCCCTCTGTTAGGAAGCCATCTCCAAATCACTCCAAGCACAAAGCCTTCCATTGCAATCAGCTTGGGCTCTTGCCCAAAAAAACTTTCACCTCCCCCACCTCCTTCCTCCTCCTCAGCTCTGCCTATGCCCCGGCTTAAAAGTAAAAGCTTGGCCATTTTTTTAATTCCTGTACATAAGAGTGTGTGCAACCAAGCAGTGTGGCATGATGTGAACTTCACGACGCGCCAGTGTCAAGGGGGGGCACGACGGCTTTTCACTTTCAAGCACTTTGGACTGGGAATGGTTTTCACAACTCGGGGTATGTGCCAGGCTCCGAACACTAACACAAGCACTCGGGGCCCAGCCACCGGGCTGTGCTCTCTAACAGTTAGACACATCGCCGCCATGCCACTCACTTTCTGTGTAAAGAAACGTAACTCTTCTTTCAGAATCTGCTTTTCTTCTACGAGAAACCTCTGCCCTTATTAGTGTGTAGTCGACAAAAGTGCCAACTTTATTCATGCTGCTGCGTATTGCGCGCGCGAGCGTGTATGTGTGTGTGCATGCGTGTGCACATGTGTGTATGCGTGTGTGCACATGTGTGTGTATGCGTGTGTGCACATGTGTGTATGCGTGTGTGCACATGTGTGTATGCGTGTGTGCACATGTGTGTGTATGCGTGTGCACATGTGTGTGTATGCGTGTGTGTGCACGTATGTGTGTATACGTGTGTTTGCATGTGTGCCCAAATGATCAAAGGACGGGGAACCGGACCTCGAAGTCACCGTCATTTCTAACGTCTATTCCCTCTGCGGCATTAATTTGGCTGCCGATAGGTCATGATCTGGGTTGGTCTGAGGTACGACCATGAGTCTACGAGCAGAATTAGGCCATTCGGCCCATCGAGTCTGCTCTGCCATTCAATCATGGCTAATCTATCACTGTCAACCTCATTATTCTGCCTTCTCCCCGTAACCATTGACTCCCTTGCTAATCAAGAATCTATCAACGGTGTGTGTGTGTCTGTACAGTATACTATGGTGTTGATGTGGGAGGCAGTGTGTGTGCGTGTGCATGTACAGTATACTATGGTGTCAGTGTAAGAGGCAGTGTGTGTGCGTGTACATGTGTGTGTGTAAGGTAAACTATGGTGTCAATGTGAGAGGCACATACTCAGCCAGTTAGCTAGACATCAACTTTTGTTCTTGTTTTAAAGAGTGTAATAATATTCATCTTTTTTTTAAATATAATTGTGTTGGGCCCAAACCAATGGTCTGTTATCGTCTCCAATTTTCCTTTTGAATCTCGGTCAACAGATGAACCACTTGCCTTAAAATCTAGTAGAGGAATGTTAGGACAAAGTCATTTCTGTTCAGCACACAAGTTGTACAAACTCTCTCCACGGTGATGTCCACCAACTGTTATTTTTGTCGGGCTGGGGTGTGGCAAGGCACAGGACTGTGCAGAGAACACGGCAGTTTGAGGAGCAGCATTTTTGGCATTCCGTTAATCTTTAATCTTGTAAACTCTATCAGCTGTGTAACAAAAAATAAAACAGCTTGTTCTGTGCCTCCTGATTCCCTAGGTGCTCCAATGAGATGTTGGCCTGGTCAATAATTGCCTGGGAGGTTGAGGGTGTGTTAGTGTGGAGAGGGGGCGGAGAGGGAAACGGAGAGGGGTAACTATGCAAAACAAAACAAGGATCAATCTTCCATGCCCTGCGCAGCTGGCGAGGTCATTCCCCCTCCTACAGTGGGTCAGTGGGGATTGGGGGGCATGTTTTTCATGGTGGTGAGCTGTGGTTCAGGAGTTGGTGACACTTTCCCCTCCCCTCGCACCCTTCCTCCTCCCCCCCCCCCCCCCCCACTTTGATCAGCAATACTTGACGAACACTATGAGTCTGAGGGAAAGAAACAGAAATGCTTGTTGCCGTCGGTTACTGAATAAATCTGTTTCTTTACTTTCGCCAATAAAATAAACTTTTAAAACAACGGTGGCACGCGTGTGTTCTTCTCCCATCGCTGGCTCTGCTCAGTTTGGCAAAGATTCCCCCCGCACCCAACTGCGACTGGGAGCAAAGCTGGTGGAGCCGCTGCCCAGTGCAAGAGACATGGGGTCTGCATCTTCCTCTGGCCGCGAGGGTTCCCTCCTGGTGCATCTGTTTAGCACATAGACCAGTACAGCACCAGAACGGGCCCTTTGGCCCGCAATGTCCGTGCCCACCATGATGCCAAGTGAAGCTGATCTCATCTGCCTGTACACGATCCACATCTGCACCTCCATGGGCCTATCTATGATAGTGCCACCATCATCATTGTCTCAACCACCACCCCGGGCAATGCGTTCCAGGTCCCCCATCGCTCTAACTTCCCCCACACATCGCCATTAAACGTTCCCCCCTCTCACCTTATTGCTACGCCCTCTAGTGCTGGACATTTCCACCCTGGGAAAAGGTTCTGACTGTCTACCCTATCTATATGCCTCTCATCATTTTTTTTTCCTCCCCTGTCAAATCTCGCCTTAATCTCCGACGTTCCAAATAAAGCAATCAAAGGCTTATTCTTAGAATAAAGGGGAGGTCATTTAAGACAGGTGGGAAAAAACGTTTTTGCCCAGAGAGTTGTGAATTTGTGGAATTCCCTGCCGCAGAGGGCAGTGGAGGTCCAAATTCACTGGATGGATTTAAGAGAGAGTTAGATGGAGCTCTAGGGGCTAGTGGATTCAAGGGATATTGGGAGAAGGCAGGCACGGGTTATTGATAGCGGATGATTACAATGAATGGTGATGCTGGCTCAAAGGGCTGAATGGCCTCCTCCTCCTCCTCAACCTATGTTTCTATGTTTCTAAGGCTAACCAACCTCGCCTTGTGGCTGCAACTCGCTAATGCAGGCATCATCCTGGTAAATCTCCAGAACCTCCACACCTTTCCTGTAATGGGGCGGCGGGAACTGAGGTTTCCTCCCACATCCCAAAGACATTTGAGTTTGCCGGTTAATGGGCCTCTGTAAATCGCCCAGAGTGTAGGGAGTGGATGGGAAAATGCGATGGTGTGAACGGAGGGGTGATCGATGGTTAGCATGAACTCAGTGGGCCAAAGGGCCTGTTTGCATGCTGATTCTCTCTTTTTTTAAAAATGTGTTTTAATGAAAACCTGCTAAAGACTATAAACCGCTTTCTACTTCAAAGGGTGGTGACTTCAAAGGCATTTCTGCACAAGAACAGGATTTAAACATTAGCTGTACTGGGCACGGGTCCAATGGCTGATGCTGTGGAATAAGGCAACTGATTAAAAACCTCTCCCTGCTCAAAATTAAAAGGTAACATTCAGACATGCTAGCAGGCCAGAAGATGATAGGGTCGAACACTGTCCAACACACACTCACACACACAAAATTAGACAACCACAAGCAGGTCGAGTGATGAAGAACAAGGTGTATGTTATGCTTGCCTTCGTCAGTCTGGGCATCGAGTACAAGAGTCGGGAAGTCATGTTGAGGGTTTATAAAACGTTTTGGTCAGGGTGCACGTGGAGTTTTACACGCAGTTCTGGCGCCTCATGGCTGGAGGGATGTGGAGGCTTGGGAGCGGATGCAGAGGAGGTTCACCAGAATGACGGAGACAAGCTGCTGGAGTAACAGGTGGATGCACGGTCTGAAGAAGCATCTCGACTCAATGTCACCTATCCATGTTCTCCTGGGATGCTGCCGACCCGCTCAGTTACTCCAGCAGCTTGTCTCCGTCATTCTGGTGAACCTGCTCTGGTGAACCTTTTCTTTGGTATAAACCAGCGCCTGCAGTTCTTTGTTGCCACGGTTCAGCAGGATGATGCCTGGATTGGACGCTATTAGCTATAGGGTCAGGTTGGACAGACGTGGAATGTTTTCTCAGGAGCATCAGAGGTTGAGGGAAGACCTGATAGAAGTATACGAGAGGTGTAGATACGGTAGACAGTCAGAACCTTTTTCCCCGCACAGTGAAAATGTTAAAGACTAAAGGGCTGGGCTTGAAGGTGAGAGGGGGAAAGTTCTTTTTAACACAGAGGGTGGTGAGTGCCAGGAACGAGCTGGAGACTGATAGGATGGTGGCGTTACTCTAGGATAGGCACATGGATATGGAGGCAGATGGATCGCGTGCAAGCAGAGGAGATTAGTTTAACCTGACATCGTGTTAGCACAGACATTCAAGAGAGTTTATTGTCACGTGTCCCTGATAGAACAATGAAATTCTTGCTTTGCTTCAGCATACCAGAACATAGTAGGCATTGACTACAGAACAGATCAGTGTGTCCATATACCATTATATAAATATATACACACATCAATAAATAAACTGATAAAGTACAAATAAACAGATTATGGGATATTAATGTTCAGAGTTTTGTCCGAGCCAAGTTTAATAGCCTGATGGCTGTGGGGAAGAAGCTATTCCTGAACCTGGTCGTTGCAGTCTTCAGGCTCCTGTACCTTCTACTTGAATAAATCATTCTACTTTATAAATCAGAGCATTGAATATAGGAGTAGGGAAGTAATGTTAAAATTGCACAAGGCATTGGTGAGACCAATTCTGGAGTATGGTGTACAATTTTGGTCGCCTAATTATAGGAAGGATGTCAACAAAATAGAGAGAGTACAGAGGAGATTTACTAGAATGTTGCCTGGGTTCCAGCAACTAAGTTACAGAGAAAGGTTGAACAAGTTAGGTCTTTATTCTTTGGAGCGCAGAAGGTTAAGGGGCGACTTGATTGAGGTCTTTAAAATGATGAAAGGGATAGACAGAGTTGACGTGGATAAGCTTTTCCCATTGAGGGTAGGGAAGATTCAAACAAGAGGGCATGACATGAGAATTAAGGGACAGAGGTTTAGGGGTAACATGAGGGGGAACTTCTTTACTCAGAGACTGGTGGCTGTGTGGAATGAGCTTCCTGCAGAAGTGGTGGAGGCAGGATCAATTTTAACATTTAAAAGTAAAGTGGATAGGTATATGGACGGGAAGGGAATGGAGGGGTATGGTCTGAGTGCAGGTAGATGGGACTAGGGGAAAATAAATGGTCGGCACGGACTGGAAGGGCCGAGAAGGCCTGTTTCCGTGCTGTAATTGTTATATGGTAGCAGGGAGATGAGTGTGTGGCCAGGATGGTGTGGGTCCTTGATGATGCAGCCAGCCTTTTTGAGGCAGCGACTGCGATAGATCCCCTCGATGGACGGGAGGTCAGAGCCGATGATGGACTGGGCAGTGTTTACTACTTTTTGTAGTCTTTGTGGACCAAAGGGCCTGTTCCTGTTCTATGTTTCCAAGATTCACAAGGATTTTCCTGTCCTGGGACAATGTGAGTCGGGAGTTCCATGTTGCTATCTACAGGGAGTCAAGTCCCGAACTAGACTATTTCTGTGCATTTTGCAAATCGCGGGTGTACCAATTCTCGACTGGTCTGTTTGTAATAAAGAATTTCACTCTAGGGCGGCACGGTGGCGCAGCAGTAGAGTTGCTGCCTCATATCACCAGAGACCCTGGTTCGATCCTGACTACGGGCGCTGTCTGTACGGAGTTTGCACGTTCTCCCTGTGACCTGCGTGGGTTTTCTCTGGGTTGCTCCGGCTTCCTCCCGCACTCCAAAGATGTTTGGTAAAATTGTAAATTGTCCCTAGCTTTTCCGTGATGTATCTCTAAACTAAAGGTACAGCATGGAAACAGGCCCTTCGACCTATCAAGTCCGTGCCGACCAACGAGCACCCATTCACACCAGCTCTATCCCACACACTGGGTACAACTTACACAAGCCAATTAACCTACAAACCCGCACGTCTTTGGAGTGTGGGAGGAAACCGGAGCGCCCGGAGAAAACCCACGCGGTCACGGGGATGAAAGTACCATCTCTGTGTAGTCAGCACCTCTAGTCAGGATTGAGCCCGGGTCTCTGACGCTGCAAGGCAGCTACTCCACCGCTGTGCCGCCCGTGTTTGGCACAATCCCCGCGGGATGAAGGGCCTATTTCCACGCTGGATCTCCAAAACTGAAAGTAAATGTTTGCACTTCACGCCTTTAAGAATAAAAGCACAATTGAACCAGGAGGGATGGTGTTGATAGACACAAAATGCTGGAGTAACTCAGCGGGTCGAGACCCTTCTTCAGACTTGAGTCAGGGGAGAGGGAGTCACAGAGATGTGGAAGGGTAAGGTGTGAAAACGAGACATCAAAGGGGACGAAGGTCAAGGAAAATGTACAAGTGTTGGTGGAAGGTGACAACAGTGTAAAGGGCCTGTCCCACCGGCATCCGACTCCACGCGGTGAACGCGATCAAACTAGAAGCGGGGGCCGCACGGAGGTCGGGTGATCCCCTGTACAGGGCCGTTCCCACCAGTATGCGCCTGCATGCGGCAAGCGCAACCAAACCGGCAGCGGGGGCCGCGCGGAGGTCGGGTGAGTGGCGCAACGCGGCGCAAAGTGAGGCGAACTTGGAGCGAAGTCTTAAAGGTAAGTTCGCCAGGACAGAGAGGGGCACACAGAGAGGGGCACAGAGGCACACACACACAGAGGGCCACGGAGCCACACACAGAGAGGGTCACAGAGGCACCTACAGAGAGGGTCACGGAGGCACGACGTCGAGGCGGTGTGTAATGCGTCGAGGCGACTGCGAGCCGACAAGCCGTTGCCGTGCGGAATTTTTGAACATGGTCAGTGTTTCGGAGCCCCGCGCGATGGCGGGACGAACTCCGCACAATTCCGCACGGCTCCGGCGATCGAAGTGGGACCGGCCCCGCAACGCCGGACGGCTCAAGCGACCACGTTAGGTCACGCTAATCGCATGGAGTTGCATGCTGGTGGGACAGGCCCTTTAGTTAGAGGAAGGTGACAACGAAGCATACAGAGATAAAATTTAATCAGGAAGACAGACTGGCATGGAGAGACGAAAAGTTACTTAAAGTTAGAGCAGTCAATATTCATACTGCTGGGTTGCTAGCTGCCCAAGTGAAATATGAGGTGCTGTTGCTCCAATTGTGTCAAAGAGGCTTTTAAATAGGCACATGAACCTCTGGAGTGTGGGAGGAAACTAGAGCACCCGGAGAAAGCCCACGCAGTCGTAGGGAGAACGTACAAACTCCGTACAGACAGTACCCGTAGTCAGCATGGAACCCGTGTCTCTGGCGCTGTGAGGCAGCAACTCTACCGCTGTACCACTTCAGGAAGGATATTGAGGACTAACGTTGATGCAGATGTACAAGTCATTGGTGAAATAAGACCACACTTGGAGTACGGTGTGAATGTTGCAGGCTTGATGTGGACTGAATGGCCTGGTTTTCTGTTCCTTCTGGATTCCTCATATTCCCACGGCCTCTAATCCTTCAGACACCTTGCTTTCCATAATTGACATCTGAAATGTATTTGATACATTTGTGAATGGGTGTTTCCCTGATCTTGTAGCTTTAAGGCATAGTTTAGATGGACATTCAGAAACTTTCACCGGGGGAAAATGTCAAAGACCGAGGCATAACTTTTAAGGTGAGAGGGGGCATTTGCAGGGGATATGTGGGACAAGTTTTTCATACAGAGGGTGGTGGGTGCCCGGTCTGTGTTACTGGTGGGGGTGGTGGGGGTGGAGGGGATATTAGGTTGCCCTTTAATCATCTCCCCCTCTCACCTGAAAGCTATGTCCACTAGTATTTCACATTTCCAGCGTTGCCTTCATCAGTCAGGGCGTTGAGTACAAAATCTGAGTACTAAATACTGCCTATTTAGTCATAGAATGTGGAAACAGGCCCTTCGGCCCAACTTGTCCACACCCACCAACATGCCCCATCTATAACAGTCCCACTTGCCCGCGTTTGGCCCATATCCCTCTAAACCTGTCCTATCCATGTACCTGTCCAAATGTCTCTTAAATATTGTGTTAGTACCAGCCTCAACTACCTCCTCCGGCAGCTCATTCCATGCACCCACCACCGATTCCCCTACTCTGGGCAAGAGACTGTGTGCATCTACCCGATCTATTCCCCTCATGATTTTATAAGATCTCCCCTCATCCTCCTGCGCTCCATGGAATAGAGACCCAGCCTACTCAACCTCTCCCTGTAGCTCACACCTTCTAGTCCTGGGAACATCCTCGTAAATCTTCTCTGTACCCTTTCCAACTCGACAATATCTTTCCTATAACACAGTGCCCAGAACTGAACACAATATTCTAAATGCGGTCTCACCAGCATCTTATATAACTGCAACATGACCTCCCAACTTCTATATTCAATGTGTTAGAAGGAACTGCAGATGCTGGTTTAAACTGAAGATCGACACTGAAGAAGGGTCTCGACCCGAAACGTCACCCATTCCTTCTCTCCAGAGATGCTGCTGCCTGTCCCGCTGAGTTACTCCAGCACGTTGTGTCTACTGTATTAAATACTCTGACTGATGAAGGCCAATGGGCCAAAAGCCTATTTGACCAAGGTGGTGCGTGACCCAGAGGGGAACCTGCAGGTGGCGGTGTCTACATGCACCTGCTGCCCTTGGTCCCTCCATGTTGGGCAGGTGATGAAGATCACCTGAGGGGCAGTCTAGTCTCATGATCTCTCCAAATTCCTAGATCTTTCACCCTTCAACCATCTAATCCCAAACGCCTGAAGTTAATTTGTCAAATTTGTGAAATAAAAGTAGTGCCTCACACCTGCAAGGCATAGATAGTGTCGACAGTCAGGACCTTTTCCCTCAGGGGGGAAACGTCAAAGATTAAAGGGCCTGTCCCAATTAGTCTATGTTTTAGGCGACTAGATGGTCGCCGGGATGTCACCTGTACGGTCGTGAGTTGTCTCCTCAGTCGCCCAAAGAGTCGTAGCGTATTTCTGGTTGCCGCTGGATTTTCAACATGTTAAAAAAGGTTCGGAGAAGACAGTCGGCGACAGTGGGTTTGACACCAATGAGCGTAGGTTGACATAGGTGCTGTCGTAGGTTGTCACCAGGTGGACGTCGGTTGTTGCCAGGTGGACGTCGGTTGTCGCCAGGTGGACGTCGGTTGTCACCAGGTGGACGTCGGTTGTCGCCAGGTGGACGTCGGTTGTCACCAGGTGAAGTAGGTTGTCACCAGGTGAAGTAGGTTGTCACCAGGTGGACGTTGGTTGTCACCAGGTGAAGTAGGTTGTCACCAGGTGGACGTTGGTTGTCACCAGGTGAAGTCGGTTGTCACCAGGTGGACGTGGGTTGTCACCAGGTGGACGTCGGTTGTCACCAGGTGAACGTCGGTTGTCACCAGGTGAAGTAGGTTGTCACCAGGTGGACGTCGGTTGTCACCAGGTGAAGTAGGTTGTCACCAGGTGAAGTAGGTTGTCACCAGGTGAAGTAGGTTGTCACCAGGTGAAGTAGGTTGTCACCAGGTGGACGTCGGTTGTCACCAGGTGAAGTCGGTTGTCACCAGGTGGACGTGGGTTGTCACCAGGTGGACGTCAGTTGTCACCAGGTGAAGTAGGTTGTCACCAGGTGAAGTAGGTTGTCACCAGGTGGACGTCGGTTGTCACCAGGTGGACGTCGGTTGTCACCAGGTGAAGTAGGTTGTCACCAGGTGAAGTAGGTTGTCACCAGGTGGACGTCGGTTGTCACCAGGTGAAGTAGGTTGTCACCAGGTGGACGTCAGTTGTCACCAGGTGGACGTCGGTTGTCACCAGGTGGACGTCAGTTGTCACCAGGTGGACGTCGGTTGTCACCAGGTGGATGTCGGTTGTCACCAGGTGAAGTAGGCTGTCACCAGGTGGACGTCGGTTGTCACCAGGTGGACGTCGGTTGTCACCAGGTGGACGTCAGTTGTCACCAGGTGGACGTCGGTTGTCACCAGGTGGATGTCGGTTGTCACCAGGTGAAGTAGGCTGTCACCAGGTGGACGTCGGTTGTCACCAGGTGGACGTCGGTTGTCTCCGGTGCTGACTTCGTTTTTTTTGAGTTAAAGTTGAAATTCCATTTCACTTTTTTTGTCGTAGTGGGGTCCAGTCACCGGTTTTTCAGTGACCTGCTACGACTATGACAGTCGCCTAAAAATAGGCTAATTGGGACAGGCCCTTAACAGGAGTAGTTTAAAGTGAGAGTGGAACGTGCTGCCAGGTTTGGTGGCGAAGGCGGATATGATAGCGGCGATTCAGAGACTTTTAGATAGGCAGTTGGATTTTAATAGGTTTTATAGTGCAGGTGGATGGGACTAGGGGAAAATAAATGGTCGGCACGGGCTGGAAGGGCCGAGAAGGCCTGTTTCCATGCTGTAATTGTTATATGGTTATATAGGCATAGGCTCCAAGATGGATGTGAAGAAGGGTCTGGACCTGAAACGTCACCCATCCATGTTCTCCTGACCCGCTGAGTCACTACAGCATTTTGAGTCCTTTTAAATATACATGGATAAGCAAGGAATGTGGGGTTATAAATCACATGCAGGCAGACGAGATTGGTTTAACTTGACATCAGGTTCAGCACAGATATTGTGGGCTGAAGGGCCTGTTCCTGTGCTGTACTGTCCTATACTTTTAGACTTTCGAGATACAGACCCTTCGGCCCACCCAGTTTGCGCTGGCCAGCGATCACCCACTAGGGACAATTTTACAACTTACCAAGGCCAGTTAAGCCTCACTCTTAAGGACCTGTCCTACCAGCATCCGACCATGCGGTGAGCGCGATCAAACTAGAAGCGGGGGCCGCGCGGAGGTCGGGTGAGCCCCTGTACAGGGCCGTTCCCACCAGCATGCGCCTGCATGCGGCAAGCGCGACCAAACCGGCAGCGAGGGCCGCGCAGAGGTCGGTTGAGTGGCGCAACTCGGCGCAAAGTGAGGCGAACTTGGAGCGAAGTCTTAAAGGTAAGTTCGCCAGGACAGAGAGGGGCACACAGAGAGGGGCACAGAGGCACACACACAGAGGGCCACGGAGCCACACACATAGAGGGCCACGGAGCCACACACACAGAGGGCCACGGAGCCACACACACAGAGGGCCACGGAGCCACACACATAGAGGGCCATGGAGCCACACACAGAGAGGGTCACGGAGGCACGACGTCGAGGCGGTGCGTAATGCGTCGAGGCGACTGCGAGCCGACAAGCCGTTGCCGCGCGGAATTTTTGAACACGGTCAGTTTTTCGAAGCCCCGCACGAGGTCGTGACGAACTCTGCACAATTCCGCACGGCTCCGGCGATCGAAGTGGGACCGGCCCCGCGACGCCGGACGGCTCAAGCGACCACGTTAGGTCGCGCTCATCGCATGGAGTTGCACGCTGGTGGGACAGGCCCTTTATATCCTAATGTCACGTCAGTGGTTCTGGGAGTCAGCAGCTTTTATTTGCTATGCCTGACCTTCCAGACAGTTCTAAATCCCTCCCCTCCAAACCTTCACTCAGCTCTGTGAGACAACTGGGTGTGGTTAAATATTAGCTCCCTTGTTCAAGAAAGGGTGTCAGCACATTCTCGGTGACGGTCAGTTTAACCCCAGCCTTGGGTAAAGTTTTAGACAAAACTATCAGGGGGAAAATAATTAACAAGGTCTTTGAGAGGTTGAATGATTCAAGGTGAGTCAGAACTGATTTGAAAAGGCAGATCCTGTTTAGAGATTTGAACGTAGAAAGGTGCAGCTTAACAACAGGCCCTTCAGCCCACAATGTCTGTGCCGAACATGATGCCGTTCAACTAATCCGCGTCCTCCAAACAGGAATTCACATTCCACCAGTACCAATGTCTTCAACGCTTAAGGCAGTCCTGAGTCAGAGGGCGGTGGAGGCCGGTTCTCTGGATAGATAGAGCTAGATAGGGCTCTTAAAGATAGCGGAGTCAGGGGATATGGGGAGAAGGCAGGAACGGGGTACTGATTGGGGACGATCAGCCATGATCTAATTGAATGGCGGTGCTGGCTTGAAGGGCCGAATGGCCTCCTCCTGCACCTATTGTCTGTTGAGTCCATACAAGCTTGAACGATGCAGGTAATATAACTGTACCCCTCCCCTGCCCTTTCACTCACATTCCTTTCTCTAGCTTCCCAATTCTTCAATTCTTAGTTTAGTTTAGAGAAACAGGCCCTTCGGCCCACCGAGTCCATGCCGACCAGCGATCCCCGCACATTAACACACTAGGGCCAATTTACACTTACACCAAGCCAATTAACCTACGAACCTGTAGGTCTCTGGAGTGTGGGAGGAAACCAGATGATCTCAGAGCAAACCCAGGCAGGTCACGGGGAAGGACGTGCAAACTCCGTACAGACAGCGTCTCTGGATCTGTAACTCTACGCTGCACCACCGTGCCGCCATGTTGTCTCACGCCTTCTGTTTTAATCTCTCACCTTTGTTCCAACCATCTGCCCAGGACCCCCCCCCCCCCCATGCCTGTGTCCACCAACTGCCAGCCACACTTTACCTCGCCCCCTCCTCCCTACAATCCGTCCCGACACACAGACAGCACGCAGTACGCCCAACCTTGCCAGCGCCATTTTGCACCCTTCAATCTTATAGTTATTCAAAATGCAGAGTCTTAACTTGGCCACAAAAGCCCGTTGTCCTGATGACGGCACTGGGTCGGAGGTGCAGGACTCGGTAAGCGCAACGCTAGCATTTATTGCAAGAGGGCTAGAAGACAAAAACAGGGATGCAATACTGACACTTCCCTCCACAACTCCCTGGTTAACTCATCCCTTCCCACCCAAACCACCCCTTTCCCAGTGGGAAGAAATGTGGCTCCCAGATTGCTAAGATGTGATTTTTAGATCAGCTTAGTTTGGAGATACAGCGCGGAAACAGGCCCTTGTGCCGACCAGTCATCACACTAGCACTATCCTACACACACCAGGGGCAATTTGCAAATTACACAAGCCAGTTAACCTCCAAACCCTCATGTCTTTGGAGTGTGGGAGGAAACCGGAGCGCCCGGAGAAAACCCCATGCAGGCTCATGGAGAACGTACAAACTCCGTACAGACAGCGCCCGTAGTCGGGATGGAACCCGGGTCTCTGGCGCTGTGAGGCAGCAACTCTACCGCTGCGCCACCGTTTGCTGCTGTGTCCCTGGTGCTCTGTCCTGAGGATGGAGGGGGGGGGGGGGGGGACAGAGCGAAGTGTGTTTGATGGTCAGATTAGACCAGGTGAGGTGGCACAGTGTGTTCTGCAGTCGGGACAGGAATGTTACCGAGGGATGGGTGGACGGAAGTGTGGCAATGGGTGGAATGTAATGGAAGGATGATCCCAATCTTTGTACCCAAGCAAACTGGAATCATCTCATCTACAGGTGGGGAAGGTTTAGATTAGGTACCAACTAGAGTGCGGTCCTGACCTCCCATCTACCTCATAAACACATAGAAACATAGAAAAACAGGTGCAGGAGTAGGCCATTCGGCCCTTCGAGCCTGCACCGCCATTCAATATGATCATGGCTGATCATCCAACTCAGTATCCCGTACCTGCCTTCTCTCCATACCCCCTGATCCCCTTAGCCACAAGGGCCACATCTAACTCCCTCTTAAATATAGCCAATGAACTGGCCTCAACTACCCTCTGTGGCAGAGAGTTCCACAGACTCACCACTCTCTGTGTGAAAAATGATCTTCTCATCCTAAAGGAATTCCCCCTTATCCTTAGACTGTGACCCCTTATCCTGGACCTCCCCAACATCGGGAACAATCTTCCAGCATCTAGCCTGTCCAACCCCTTAAGAATTTTGTAAGTTTCTATAAGATCCCCCCTCAATCTTCTAAATTCCAGCGAGTACAAGCCGAGTCTATGCAGTCTTTGTTCATATGGAAGTTCTGCCATCCCAGGAAGTTGTAGGACAACTTGTTCTATTTGAGGGTTACACAAAAAGCTGGAGAAACTCAGCGGGTGCAGCAGCATCTAAGGAGCGAAGGAGATAGGCGCCGTTTTGGGTCGAGACCCTTCTTCAGACTGGTCAGGGGTCAGCGAAACCTGATCAAATTATTCTATTTGATCTTATCTGATTGTGCACGCCGGTGACCCTTGGTGACCCTTGGATGGGGTGGGAGATTGCAACCTTCACGTGGTCCGCCCTGTTTCGACTAATGCAATCAACCCGACGTGCACAAACAAAAGATCAAATAGAACAAGTTGTCCTGCAACTTTAGGCTGCTCACGCCACACGCAAGAAGAAGAGACCCTTGGATTAGCTTGAATCGGACTTTATCTTGAACTCAATGTTATTCCCATCTCCTGTATCTGTACACCGGATGGCTTGATTGTAATCATGTCTGATCTTGCCACTGACTGGGAACGAGTGCGACAGCTGGGGTGGGGCAGGGACGGAGAGAGGGAGGGGATGCAAGGGAGAGGGAATCTCTAGACTAGTTGAGGGATGCAGCATGGAGTCAGGCCCTTCGGCCCACTGAGCCCACACTGACCATCGATCACCCGTCCACACTGGTTCCATGTTTCTCATCCACTCCCTACACACTAAGGGGGCAATTTACAGAGGGCAGGTTAACCCACAAACCCGCACGTCTTTGGAATGTGGGAGGGAACCGGAGCACCCGGAGGAAACCCACGCGGTCACGGTGGGTGAACGTGCAAACTCCGTACAGACAGCACCCGCGGTCAGGATGGAACCCGTGTCTCTGGCGCTGTGAGGCAGCAGCTCTACCGCTGCGCCACCGTGCCGGCCCGTGCTGGCCGTGATTAATGACTGTGCAGAGTGGTGGCGGGCGGTGAGCTGAGATCTGTATTGCCCTTGCCGGCATGGGAAGGTGAGAGCAGGGAGTGGTGTGCAGGTGGAGGTGTTGGCTGGCGGATGGGACGGGACGTATCGATGACACCCCCTGGGGCACTTCATCCCTTTGTGGTGCTGGGAGTCACCGTTGCAATCTGATCCCGCCCGGGCAGAGAGCGCTGGTGTCACCACTGGGGAATGAGAGGACACAGGAATCTGTAACTAACACTACATTTCCCCAAGGTAAAAGGCATCAAACGCAAGGAACCGCAGAGGCTGCTTTACTAAACAAATGGGCACAGAGTGCTGGAGTAACTCAGCGGGACAGGCAGCATCTGTGGAGAACATGGGACTAGTGTAGCTGGGACATGGGTTAGGAATCAAGGACCCAAGCAGTTGTTCCAGGTGTGGCAGAGGTTCACCTGCACCTCCTCCAACCTCATCTACTGCATCCGTTGCTCCAGATGCCAGCTGATCTACATCGGTGAGACCAAGCGGAGGCTGGGCGATCGTTTCGCCGAACACCTCCACTCGGTTCACAATAACCAACCCGACCTCCCGGTGGCTCAGCACTTCAACTCCCCCTCCCATTCCGTATCCGACCTCTCTGTCCTGGGCCTCCTCCACGGCCAGAGTGAGCAACACCGCAAGTTGGAGGAACAGCACCTCATATTCCGCTTGGGGAGTCTGCACCCTAGTGGCATAAACATTGACTTCTCCAATCTCCGGTAGCCCTTGCTGTCTCCTCCCCTTCTCAGCTCTCCCTCAGCCCCCTCCCTTTCTCCTTTCTTCTTCCCCCCCCCCCCCACCCTACATCCAGAAGGGTTTCGGCTCGAAACGTTGCCCATTTCCTTCGCTCCATAGATGCTGCTGCACCCGCTGAGTTTCTCCAGCACTTTAGTCTACCTGTAGCTGGGACATGTTGGCCGGTGTGGGCAAGTTGGGCTGAAGGGCCTGTTTCCACACTGTATCACTCTATGACCCCCTCAGCCTCCTGCGCTCCAAGGAGTAAAGTCCTGGCCTGGACTGCCTGGTGTTTGCCATTCCCAACTCTTGTCCCTGGATTGGGGTGAGGCGGGGCGAGGCGAGGCTGTCTCCAGCTGGGACAAAGGGAAGGTTTGCACTGAAACCAGCTTGCTTCAACAGAGGCCGCAGCTCGAAGGGGAGGACCAGCAGCCGTGAGCTCAGCGCTCAATCGAAACTGAAACTTGAACCGTTCCTCTGCGAAATCAAACCCAGAACCTAAACTGGAATAACAACAGTCGCCTCTGGAGATAGCGTAAGGAACAAGATCCGTGGGGGAGGGAACAGCCAGAGCTCAAATCTTCACCGCCTGCAATCTCTTTTCTCCTTAACATCCACTCTAATGCCCACAGTATTAAGGGCGGCAGCGGTAGTGCTGCTGCCTCACAGCGCCAGGGTGGGTTCAATCCCGACTACGGGTGCTGTCTCTACGGAGTTTGCACGTTCTCCCCGTGACCTGCGTGCGTTTCCTCACAGATCTTCGGTTTCCTCCCACACTCCAAAGACGTACGGGTTTGCCGGTTAATTGGCATGGTACAATTGTAAATTGTCCCCTAGTGTGTGTAGGATGGTGTTAATCTGGCCGGCACGGACTCGGTGGGCTGAAGGGCCTATTTCCGCGCCACGTCTCTCAACTGAACCAAACTAAGCCCAGAAGCAAAGGAGGCCGCCAACATTAGCGACCGCTGCCCAGTCCAACACTGGTACTGACCTCCCCACCATCGAAGGGATCTACGGGAGGCTCAGCCTCAATAAGGCAGCCAGCATCATCAGGGACCCACACCACCCTGGCCACTCATTTCACCCACTGCTATCGGGAAGAAGGTACAGGAGCCTGAAAACTGTAACGTCCAGGTTCAGGGACAGCTTGTAATGAAACAGAACCGAACACCAAATAGACCACAGTTCCTCTCCCTCCCCCCACCCCGACAATCAGTCTGAAGAAAGGTCCCGACCAAAAACATCACCTATCCATGTTGATAACTTTGTAAGAAGCTCATTTAGGCCATTCAGCCCATCAAGTCTACTCCGCCATTCAATCATGGCTGATCTATCTTTCTCCTGCCTTCTCCCTGTAACCCCTGACACACTTACTGATCAAGAACCTGTCTATCCCTGCCTTTAAAACACCCACTGACTTGTGGCCTCCACAGCCCTCTGCGGCAATGAATCCCACAGATTCACCGCCCTCTGATGAATGAACTTCCTCCTCACCTCCTGTCTAAAATACGTCCTTTTATTCTGAGGCCATGATCTCTAGAGTCTCTGACTAGTGGGAACATCCTCTGCACATACACTCTATCCAGGGCTTTCACTAGACGAGGCAGAGACGCTGCCTGTCCCGCTGAGTTACTCCAGCATTTTGTGTCTACGTAAGAATTCTGAAGAAGGGTCTCGACCCGAAACGTCGCCTATCTCCTTCGCTCCTTAGATGCTGCTGCACCCGCTGAGTTTCTCCAGCCTTTTGTGTAACCCTCGATTCTCCAGCATCTGCAGTTCCTTCTTTAACAATTAATCTACAAACCCGTACGTCTTTGGAGTGCGGGAGAAAACCGAAGATCTCGGAGAAAAGCCCACGCAGGTCACGGGGAGAGCGTGCAAACTCCGTACAGACAGCGCCCGTAGCCGGGATCGAACCCGGAGTCTGTGGCGCTGTGAGGCAGCAACTCTACCGCTGCGCCACCGTGACTGCCCGCCCCATCTACTGTGTTATAGTTCATCGTCATCATCAAACAGCATGGAAACAGGCCCTTTGGCTGGACTTGCCCGCGTGGACCAACATGCCCCATCTACTCTAGTCCCACCTGCCCGTGTCCGGCCCACATCCCTCTGCACCTGTCCCATCCATAAACCCGTTTATGAACTGAAAACCTGCTTCTTGAATTCACCTTGCTGCAATCGACCCTCATTTCTTATCCAAGATCTAGCGCGTTCCCTGAAGAACCACCATAAACTAGCCGTGATTTAACAACAACATTCACCGACACTGGCACAAGCCTTTTAGTTCCAGACTTATTTCATCAACGTGTTGCAAATCACAGCCAACAAATGTCAACAATAAGGTAAAGGGCCTGTCCCACCAGCGTGCAACTCCATGCGATGAGCGCGACCTAACGTGGTCGCTTGAGCCGTCCGGCGTCGCGGGGCCAGTCCCACTTCGATCGCCGGAGCCGTGTGTAATTGTGCGGAGTTCGTCCCGACATCGCGCGGGGCTCCGAAAAACTGACCATGTTCAAAAATTCCGCGCGGCAACGGCTTGTCGGCTCGCAGTCGCCTCGACGCATTACACACCGCCTCGACATCGTGCCTCCGTGACCCTCTCTGTGTGTGGCTCCATGGCCCTCTGTGTGTGTGCCTCCGTGGCCCTCTGTGTGTGTGGCTCCGTGGCCCTGTGTGTGTGTGCCTCTGTGCCCCTCTCTGTGTGCCCCTCTCTGTCCTGGCGAACTTACCTTTAAGACTTTGCTCCAAGTTCGCCTCACTTTGCGCCGCGTTGCGCCACTCACCCGACCTCCGCACGGCCCTCGCTGCCGGTTTGGTCGCGCTTGCCGCATGCAGGCGCATGCTGGTGGGAACGGCCCTGTACAGGGATCAGCCGACCTCCGCGCGGCCCCCGCTTCTAGTTTGATCGCGCTCATCGCATAGAGTTGCATGCTGGTAGGACAGGCCCTTTACACGTCAGTAAAGAATACGTACGGCGCTCCTGCCCTCATCGGCCGCGGCACTGAGTCCTAGAGTCAGGAGGTGACGATGCAGCTCTATCGGACTTTGGCCGGGCCGTAATTGGAGGACTGCGTGCGGTTCTGGGCGCCCCCGTTACAGGAAGCACGTGGAGGCGCTGGAGAGGGTGCGGAGGAGGTTCACCAGGATGATGCCTGGATTAGAGGGCGGTAGATACAGGGAGAGGCTGGACACACTTGGATTGGTTTCTCTGGAGGGCCGGAGGCTGAGGGGAAGCCTGGTAGAAGTTTATTGAATCATCAGAGGCCCAGATAGAGTGGAGAGTCAGAACCTTGTGTTAAAAAATAAATATTAGCGAGCATAGCTTTAAGGTGAGAGACAAAATAATTAAAGGAGATCCTCTCGTTATAAAGGCCAACATTCCATTAGGCAGTGAAGAAAGCTAATGGAATGTTGGCCTTCATAACAAGAGGATTTCAGTACAGGAGTAGAGAGGTTCTTCTGCAGTTGTATAGGGCTCTGGTGAGACCACATCTGGAGTATTGCGTACAGTTTTGGGCTCCTAATTTGAGGAAGGACATCCTTGTGATTGAGGCAGTGCAGCGTAGGTTCACGAGATTGATCCCTGGGATGGCGGGACTGTCTTATGAGGAAAGATTGAAAAGACTAGGCTTGTATTCACTGGAGTTTAGAAGGATGAGGGGGGATCTTATAGAAACATATACAATTATAAAAGGACCGGACAAGCTAGATGCAGGAGAAATGTTCCCAATGTTGGGCGAGTCCAGAACCAGGGGCCACAGTCTTAGAATAAAGGGGAGGCCATTTAAGACTGAGGTGAGAAAAAAACGTTTTCACCCAGAGAGTTGTGAATTTGTGGAATTCCCTGCCACAGAGGGCAGTGGAGGCCAAGTCACTGGATGGATTTAAGAGAGAGTTAGATAGAGCTCTAGGGGCTAGTGGAATCAAGGGATATGGGGAGAAGGCAGGCACGGGTTATTGATTGGGGACGATCAGCCATGATCACAATGAATGGCGGTGCTGGCTCAAAGGGCCGAATGGCCTCCTCCTGCACCTATTTTAGGAGCAGTATAGGAGCAGGGAGGTTCTACTGCAGTTGTATAGGGTCTTGGTGAGGCCACACCTGGAGTATTGCGTACAGTTTTGGTCTCCTAATCTGAGGAAAGACATTCTTGCCATAGAGGGAGTACAGAGAAGGTTCACCAGACTGATTCCTGGGATGGCAGGACTTCCATATGAAGAAAGACTGGATAGACTCGGATTGTACTCGCTGGAATTTAGAAGATTGAGGGGGGATCTTATAGAGACTTACAAAATTCTTAAGACCAGTCTGAAGAAGGGTCTCGACCCGAAACGTCGCCTATCTCCTTCGCTCCTTAGATGCTGCTGCACCCGCTGAGTTTCTCCAGCCTTTTGTGTAACCCAAAATTCTTAAGGGGTTGGACAGGCTAGATGTTCCCAATGTTGGGGAAGTCCAGAACAAGGGGTCACAGTTTAAGGATAAGGGGGAAGTCTTTTAGGACCAAGATGAGAAGGATTTTTTTCACACAGAGAGTGATGAATCTGTGGAACTCTCTGCCACAGAAGGTAGTTGAGGCCAGTTCATTGGCTATATTTAAGAGGGCATTAGATGTGGCCCTTGTGGCTAAAGGGATCAGGGGGTATGGAGAGAAGGCAGGTACGAGATACTGAGTTGGATGATCAGCCATGATCATATTGAATGGCGGTGCTGGCTAGAAGGGCCGAATGGCCTACTCCTGCACCTATTGTCTATGTTTCTATGTTCCCTTGTTCCTCCAATATCGGGAAGGATTGTGGATGCGTGGGAATAACCGGGAAGGCCGGTTTTGCGTGAATGGGTCTGTTTTGAAGCAAATGCTTCCAGTTCCTGTCGAGGTGGATTTGACAGTACATTCCATGCACCGCTGCAGCCTGACAAATATCTCCTGCAGGCAGGCAGGCGCAGCCACGGGAACGCAGTGGCTGCAGGGGAGGGTGGGGCCAATGCACGGAACGCAGACCAACAGGATTGGTGGTTTCACCGGGGAGCAGTCTGATCCCGGGAATGTGGACTGCAGGCATGTTGAAAGCACAGGGGATTTCTTCTCCCCACCCCGCGACAGTCAGGGCCAGAGTATAGAAGAGAGATCCAGCGACTGTCCATATGGTGCCAGCACAACAACCTGGCCCTCAACACCAGCTGTACACTTGTACACCTCAACACCAAGGAACTAATTGTGGACTTTGGAAGGAGTAGGATGGGGACCCATAGTCCTGTTTATATCAACGGGTCGATGGTTGAAAGGGTCAAGAGCTTCAAATTCCTGGGCGTGCATATCTGTGAAGATCTTTCCTGGTCCGAGAACACAGATGCAATTATTACGAAAGCACATCAGCGCCTCTACTTCTTGTGAAGATTACGAGGATTTACTCTAAGACTGTGGCCCCTGGTTCTGGACTCGCCCAACATTGGGAACATTTTTCCTGCATCTAGCTAGTCCATTCCTTTTATAATTGTATATGTTTCTATAAGATCCCCCCTCATCCTTCTAAACTCCAGTGAATACAAGCCTAGTCTTTTCAATCTTTCCTCATATGACAGTCCCGCCATCCCAGGGATCAATCTCGTGAACCTACGCTGCACTGCCTCAATCACAAGGATGTCCTTCCTCAAATTAGGAGCCCAAAACTGCACACATACTCCAGATGTGGTCTCACCAGAGCCCTATACAACTGCAGTAGAACCCCTCCACACCTATAGTGAAATCCTCTTGTTATGACAGAAGAAATCTAAAGAAGGGTTCCAACTGGAAGCGTCACCTATCCATGTTCCACAGATGCTGTCTGACCTGCTTGTACTCATGCTTACTTTATTAGCCAAGTATGTTTTGCAACGTTTGAGGAATTTTATTTGCCGTACTTCCTGAGAAGATTACGGAGAGTCGGTCTGTCAAGGAGGACTCTCTCTAACTTCTACAGGTACACAGTAGAGAGCTTGCTGACCGGTTGCATCGTGGCTTGGTTCGGCAACTTGAGCGCCCTGGAGAGGAAAAGACTACAAATAGTCGTAAACACTGCCCAGTCCATCATCGGCTCTGACCTCCCTACCATCGAGGGGATCTATCGCAGTCGCTGCCTCAAAAGGCTGGCAGCATCATCAAGGACCCACACCATCCTGGCCACACACTCATCTCTCCGCTACCTTCAGGTAGAAGGTACAGGAGCCTGAAGACTGCAACGTCCAGGTTCAGGAATAGCTACTTCCCCACAGCCATCAGGCTATTAAATGCAACTGCAAACAAACTCTGAACTATAACAGCCTATTGCACTTTATCTGTGTATATATCTATATATATATAAGGTCTATGGTATATGGACACACGGAACTGTTCTGTATTTATGCCGACTATATTCTGTTGTGCTGCAGCAAGCAAGAATGTCATTGTCCTATCTGGGACACATGACAATGACTTGGCCCCAAACGCCACCTCTCCATAGCTACACACAGAGTGCTGGAGTAACTCAGCGGGTCAGGCAGCATCTCTGGAGAGAAGGAATGTGTGGTGTTTTCGAAACCAGCATCTGCAGTTGTACAAGCACAAAGATGCAGAAACGGCCATTCTGCAGCGACCAGCAATCCCAGCCCACCACCACTATCCTACACACACTGGGGACATGTTACAATTTTACTGACAATAGACAATAAGTACAGGAGGAGGCCATTTGGCCCTTCGAGCCAGCACCGCCATTCAATGTGATCATGGCTGATCGTCCCCTATCAGTGCCCCGTTCCTGCCTTCTCCCCGTATCCCCCTGACTCCGCTATTTAACTGAAGCGAATTTACCTACAAACCCTGCACGTGTGGGAGGAAACTGGAGCACCCGGAGAAAACCCACACAGGTCACGGGGAGAACGTGCAAACTCCATACAGACGGCACCTGTAGTCGGGATCGAACCTGGGTCTCTGCGGCAGTGAGGCAGCAACTCTACCGCTGCCACCCATCCTACAGGCCACCTATCCATGTTCTCCAGTGGTGCTGCCTGACCCGCTGAGATGTTCCAGCACTCAAGGTTCTCCCCACGCTCAAGGGGCCAGTTGAGGCTGGGTCTATCACATTTAAAAGGCATTTGGACAGACACATGGTTAGGACGGGTTAGGAGGGATATGGACCAAACACAGGCAGGTGGGACTCGTGTACTTGGGGCATGTTTGTTGGCATGGGCAAGTTGGGCAAGTTCCACACTGTATCACTAAAATGTGCTCAAAATTATGTATGATCCTCTTCATCCTTCTCCCATTTCTCTCCCCTGTACCCCACCTGAACTTCCCCACTAGTCCCCTTCCCCTTCCCCTTCCCCCTCCATTCCATCCTCTAGGTTCACAACTCGCAACTCTTCCATTCTGTGGTGGACACTAAACGCTGGAGTAACTCAGCGGGACGGGCAGCATCTCTGGAGAGAAGGAACGGGTGACGTTTCGGTTCCAGACCCTGAGAGAGTCGCAGAGTGAAACACTGTGGAAAAAGGCCCTTTGGCCCAACTTGCCCACACATTTAGAGTGTTGTGTTCAGTTCTGGGCACCATGTTATAGGAAAAATGATGTCAAGCAGGAAATGGTACAGAGATGATTTACAAGTTCGTTGCCAGGGCTAAAGGGTCTGATCTACACTTGTTCCACCTGACCATGTTTCAGGTCGGGACCCTTAGAAACATAGAAACATAGAAAATAGGTGCAGGAGGAGGCCATTTGGTCCCTTGAGCCAGCATCGCCATTCATTGTGATCATGGCTGATCGTCCGCAATCAATAACCCGTGCCTGCCTACTCACCATATCCCTTGATTCCACCAGCCCCTAGAGCTCTATCTAACTCTCTCTTAAATCCATCCAGTGACTTGGCCTCCACTGCCCTCTGTGGCAGGGAATTCCACAAATTCACAAATCTCTGGGTGAAAAAGCTTTTTTCTGACCTGTCATAAATGACCCCTTTATTGGTCGGCACAGACTGGAAGGGCCGAGAAGGCCTGTTTCCGTGCTGTAATTGTTATATGTTATATTATACATGTTATTCTAAGTCTGTGGCCCCTGGTTCTGGACTCGCCCAACATTGGGAACATTTCTCCTGCATCTAGCTTGTCCAGTCCTTTTATGATTTTATATATTTCTATAAGATCCCCCCTCATCCTTCTAAACTCCAGTGAATACAAGCCTAGTCTTTTCAATCTTTCCTCATATGACAGTCCCGCCATCCCAGGGATCAATCTCGTGAACCTACGCTGCACTGCCTCAATCACAAGGATGTCCTTCCTCAAATTAGGAGACCAAAACTGTACACAATACTCCAGATGTGGTCTCACCAGAGCCCTATACAACTGCAGAAGAACCTCTTTACTCCTGTACTGAAATCCTCTTGTTATGACAGAAGAAATCTAAAGAAGGGTTCCAACTGGAAGCGTCACCTATCCATGTTCTGCACAGATGCTGCCTGACCTGCTTGTACTCATACATACTTTATTAGCCAAGTATGTTTTGCAACGTTTGAGGAATTTTATTTGCCGTACAGTGATACCAATAAAAAGCAACAAAATACATGTTAACATGAACATCCACCACAGTGACCCCTCCACATTCCTCACTGTGATGGAAGGCGAAACAAAGTTCGATCTCTTCCCTTTTTTGTCCTCGTGCGGTTTGGGGCCTCTAACCTTCCGTTGACGGGACGATCTTACTCCCGTAGCCGGCGGTGGGCCTCCTTGTCAGGGGCGATCAAGCTCCTGCATCGGGAGGGATTCTCAGTTCCTCCGCACCGGGCGAACTACTAGTCGAACGTCGTGCTTCCCGACGTCGGTCTCAATCCGAGACTTCGAGCTCCACGATGTCAAGGTCCGCGGTTGGAACGTCGATCCCAGGCAAGGGGTCGGCTCCGAAGGATGTCCACGTTCCCAGCGGTGGGGCCCAAAGTCAGTCCCGAGCGAGGCCGCCAGCTCCACGATGTTAGGCCGCAGAGCGACCGGAGATACGAGCCGGAAAACAATCGCATCTCCGGCGAGGTAAGAGATTTTTAAAAGTTCCTCCGCCCCACCCCCCCCCGCCCACCCCCCACATAAAACAAACCAGAGAACATTAAAGGGCCGTTCCCACCAGCATGCGCCTGCATGCGGCAAGCGCGACCGAACCGGCAGCGAGGGCCGCGCGGAGGTCGGGTGATCCCCTGTACAGGGCCGTTCCCACCAGCATGCGCCTGCATGCGGCAAGCGCGACCAAACCGGCAGCGAGGGCAGCGCGGAGGTCGGGTGAGTGGCGCAACGCAGCGCAAAGTGAGGCGAACTTGGAGCGAAGTCTTAAGGTAAGTTCGCCAGGACAGAGAGGGGCACAGAGAGACACACAGAGAGGGCCACGGAGCCACACACAGAGAGGATCACAGAGGCACCTACAGAGAGGGTCACGGAAGCACGACGTCGGGGCGGTGTGTAATGCGTCGAGGCGACTGCGAGCCGACAAGCCGTTGCCGCGCGGAATTTTTGAACACGGTCAGTTTTTCGGAGCCCCGCGCGATGTCGGGACGAACTCCGCACAATTCCGCACGGCTCCGGCGATCGAAGTGGGACCGGCCCCGCGACGCCGGACGGCTCAAGCGACCACGTTAGGTCGCGCTCATCGCATGGAGTTGCACGCTGGTGGGACAGGCCCTTAACACACACTAAAAATAACACCAAAAAAAGTCAAAAATCACCTGGCACTTTCCCTTGCAACCGCAGGAAATGCTACACTTGTCGGTCCACTCCATCCAAGGACCCAAACAGTCGTTCCAGGTGAGGTAGAGGTTCACCTGCACCTCCTCCAACCTCGTCTATTGCATCCGCTGCTCTAGGTGTCAACTGCTATACCAAGCGTAGGCTTGGCGATCGTTTCATCTAACACCTCCGCTCGGTCCGCATTAACCAACCCAATCTCCCGGTGGCTCAGCACTTCAACTCCCCCTCCCATTCCCAATCCGACCTTTCTGTCCTGGGCCTCCTCCATGCCCAGAGTGAGTCCCACCGCAAATTGGAGCAGCAGCACCTCATATTTCGCTTGGGTAGTTTACACCCCAGCGGTATGAACATTGACTTCTCCAATTTCAGGTAGTCCCTCCTTCCCCTTCCCAGCTCTCCCACAGCCCACTGTCTCTGCCTCTTCCTTTATTCTTCCCCCCCCCCCCACATCAGTCTGAAGAAGGGTCTCGACCCGAAACGTCGCCTATCCCCTTCGCTCCATAGATGCTGCCGCACCCGCTGAGTTTCTCCAGCACTTTTGTCTAAAAAAAGACAAAAAGCACTTTTTTTGTGAGCAGCACCTGCGGTTCCTTGTTTCCCCCTCCGTGTGTTTGACCTGTGATCTGTCCATGACCCAGGGGCCCGAGGTGAAAGGTTAAAGGCAACGAGGTGAGGGTGACCTCTGGTTCAGATTCTCGGACAGCACAGGGGAGGGAGACTAGAGGGTGCAGAAGAGGTTTGCCATGGTGTTGGCTGGCTAGGAGACTATTGGCTATAAGGACAGGCTGGGCACACAAGGACTGTTTCCTCAGGAGCAGCAGAAACTGAGGACCTATAGATGTTCATTACAATGTTTTTTGATGCAAAGATACAGCTTGGAAAGTGGCCCTTCGGCCCACCGAGACCATGCTGACCATCGGTCACCCGTTCACATTAGTTTTACCTTATCCCAGTAAGGGATGGAGGGATATACAGATTGGGGGGAGGAGGGAGGGTGTGTGTGGTGTGACTTGGCTTGGGTAGGTGTATACTCATTATCTGTGTGTGTGTGTGTGTGTGTGTGTGTGTGTGTGTGTGTGTGCGCGTGTGCGCGCGCGCGCGTGTGTGCGTGTGCGCGCGTGCGTGTGTGTGTGTGTGTGTGGGCGTGTGCGTGTGCGTGTGTGTGCGTGCGTCTGCGTGTGTGTGCGTGTACGTGTGTGTGTGCGTGTGCGCGTGTGTGCGTGCGTGCGCGTGTGTGCGTGCGTGTGTGCGCGCGTGGGTATGTGTGTGCGTGTGTGTGTGAGCAGGAGGTGGGGAGAGGCAGTGTGGGTGTGTATGTGAGTGTGTAGATGTGTGTGGGTGTGCATGTATGTGAGTGAGTGTGTGAGCAGGAGGTGTGAGAGGCAGTGTGTGTGTGTGTGTGTGTAGATGGGAATGCAGTCGACCCGGTCTGTCTGTGTGAGTGAGTGAGTGTACGTGAGTCAGGGCGTTGGAGGCTGCCCAGATTCTTCGGCAATGAGTCCAGTTGCCCTGGGTTACTGTGTTGTGGTCAGGTCCCATCACTGCCTGGGCACAGAGGCATCTCCTCAGCTACAGACGGCGGCAGCGTGTGTCTTATATGTGTGTGTGTGCATACATGTGTGTGTTTCATACATGTGTGTGTGTTATACTTGTGTGTGCGTGTTATAGATGTGTGTGCGTACATGTGTGTGTGTGTACATGTGTTCATACCTTGGGTATGCAAGCAAATAATTTCACTGTGCCTTGCCACATGTGACAATAACGTATTCCATTGCATGTGTGTGTGTGTGTGTGTGTGCACATACACATGTGTGTTATACATGTGTGTGCAAATACATGTGTGTATACGTGTGCTTGTATACATGTGTGTTTATGTGCGTGTGTGCGTGTGTATGTGTATCTGTGTGTGTGTGTGTCTGTGTCTGTGTATGTGTGTGTGTGTGTATCTGTGCGTGTGTGTGTGTGTGTATCTGTGCGTGTGTGTGTATCTGTGCGTGTGTATCTGCGTGTGTGTGTGTGTATCTGTGCGTGTGTGTGTATCTGTGCGTGTGTGTGTATCTGTGCGTGTGTGTGTATCTGCGTGTGTGTGTGTGTATCTGTGCGTGTGTGTATCTGTGTGTGTTTGTGTGTGTGTGTGTGCGTGTGTATCTGTGTGTGTGTGTATCTGTGCTTGTGTGTGTGTGTGTGTGTGTGTGGCTGTGTGTCTGTGCTTGTGTGTATCTGCGTGTGTGTGTGTGTATCTGTGCGTGTGTGTATCTGCGTGTGTGTGTGTATCTGTGCGTGTGTGTGTGTGTGTGTCTGTGTGTCTGTGCGCGTGTGCGCGTGTGTATCTGTGCGTGTGCGTGTGTGCGGCAGTAGAGTTGTTGGCCCACAGCGCCAGACACCCGGGTTGGATGCTGACCACGGGTGTGCGGAGTCTGCACGCTCTCCCTGTGACCGCGTGGGTTCTCTCCAGTTTCCTCCCACACTCCCAAGACCAGCGGGTTTGAAGGCCAATGGGCCTGTGTAACTCGCCCTTAATGTGCAGGGAGTGGATGCGAGTGGGATAACGTAGAACTGGTGTGAACGGGTGATCGATGGTGGTCATGGACACGATGGGCCGAATGGCCTCTTTCCACGCTGTATCTTTCAATCAAAAAACATTTTAATCAACTTCTATAGGTTCTTCCCTCAGTTTCTGACGTTCCAGAGAAAACAATCCAAGCTTGTCCAACCTCTCCTTATAGCTACTGGTCTCCAATCCAGACTACACCACGGCAAACCTCTTCTGCACCCACTACTCATCGCGTATGGATGAAGAGACCACAGTTAGGCCCAACTGCAATGTGACTCCCAGACTCATACTCAAAGCCTGGCCAATCCTACTCCCTTGCTGAATCAGGCACAGCTACCGTGCATCCCTCTAATCTTGTACTTAGAGTCAGACAGCAGGAAAACAGGCCCTTCAGCCCAACTTTCCCACCAACATGTCATAGATACATCGACAATAGGTGCAGGAGTAGCCATTAGGGCCAGCACTGCCATTCACTGTGATCACGGCTGATCATCCCCAATCAGTACCCCGTTCCTGCCTTCTCCCCATATCCCCTGACTCCACTAGCCCTAAGAGCTCTATCTGACTCTTAAATGCATCCAGTGAATCAGAGAATTCCACAAATTCACAACCCTCTGTGTGAAAAAACCTTTCCTCATCTCCGTTCTAAATGGCTTACCCCTTATTCTTTAACTGTGGCCCCTGGTTCTGGACTCGCCCAACATCGGGAACATGTTTCCTGCCTCTCCAGTGTCCAATCCCTTAATAATCTGACATGTTTCTCCAAGTTCCGCTCTTCTATAAGGTCGCATCTACACTAGTCGCACCTGCCTTGTGTTTGGCCCATATCCCTCTAAACCTGTCCGATTCTAGAGATGGCACGGTGGCACAGGGGTAGAGTTGCTGCCTCACAGCGCCAGAGACCCGCCTTCAATCCTGACTACGAATGCTGTCTGTGCGGAGTTAGTACGTTCACCTTGGGACCGCGGGGGTTTTCTCCGGGCGCTCTGGTTTCCTCCCACATTCTAAAGATGTACAGGTTTGTAGGTTAGGGTTACACAAAAAGCTGGAGAAACTCAGCGGGTGCAGCAGCATCTAAGGAGTGAAGGAGATAGGCGACGTTTCGGGTCGAGACCCTTTTTGTGTAACCCTCGATTCTCCAGCATCTGCAGTTCCTTCTTTAACACAAAGGTTTGTAGGTTAATTGGCTTTGGCAAAAAATTGTCCCTAGTGTGTAGGGTAGAGCTAGTGTACAGGGTGATTGCTGTCCCGGGCTGGACTCGTTGGGCCAAAGGGCCTGTATCTCTCTAATCTCTAACCATGTACCTGCCAAATGTGTTTTTACCGCTGGGATAGTCCCTGGCTCAACTACCTCCTCCGGCAGCTCGTTCCATACACCCACCACCCCTTGTGTAAAAAATTGCACCTCAGGTCCCTATTAAATCTTTCCCCCCTCACCGTAAACCTATGTCCTCTGGTTCTCGATTCCTCTACTCTGGGCAAGAGATCGGTTATCTATTCCCCTCGTCCCCCTGAGCTCCAAGGAATAACCTCCTAATCAGAGTAAAGTCCTTCTTTAAGAATCATGCCGTCTGCTTTTATGACTGCTGGCCGACCGATTTTCCTCCTGGGGTAAATACAATTCTATCGTATCGTTGACCGTATCTCGTCCCATTCTTACTTGTAACATTACTCAGGGTTGTATCATAGAAACATAGAAAATAGGTGCAGGAGTAGGCCATTCGGCCCTTCCAGCCTGCACCGCCATTCATGGCTGATCATGGCTGATCATCCAACTCAGTATCCCGTACCTGCCTTCTCTCCATACCCCATGATCCCTTTAGCCACAAGGGCCACATCTAACTCCCTGTTAAATATAGCCAATGAACTGGCCTCAACTACCCTCTGTGGCAGAGAATTCCAGAGATTCACCACTCTCTGTGTGAAAAATGTTTTTCTCATCTCGGTCCTAAAAGACTTCCCCCTTATCCTTAAACTGTGACCCCTTGTTCTGGACCTCCCCAACATCGGGAACAATCTTCCAGCATTTAGCCTGTCCAACCCCTTACAAATTTTGTAAGTCTCTATAAGATCCCCCCTCAATCTTCTAAATTCTAGCGAGTACAAGCCAAGTCTATCCAGTCTTTCTTCATATGGAAGTCCTGAGATCCCAGGAATCAGTCTGGTGAATCTTCTCTGTACCCCCTCTATGGCAAGAATGTCTTTCCTCGGATTAGGAGACCAAAACTGTACACAATACTCCAGGTGTGGCCTCACCAAGACCCCGTACAACTGACTATCCCGTTGTTGATTTAATCAGCGTGAGAGTATATCCTTGACGTCTTTTGCCTTCCATCTATCATGTTCACTACAGCGAGCGAGGTGATATCCGGCAAAAGCAGTAACGGCTTCACATTTGGACACAGTGCCCCACGAGCTCAAGTGGGGCACATTTGGACACGGTGCCCCACCGCTGCCCCACCATCAACACTGGTAGAGTTGCGGCCCGACAGTGCCAGGGACCCGGGTTCCATCCAAACCACGGGTGCTGTCTGTACAGAGTTTGCACGTTCACCCCGCGACCACGTGGGTTTTCTCCGGGTGCCCCGGTTTCCTCCCACACTCCAAAGACGTGCGGGTTTGCAGGTTAATTGGCTGCGGTGAAGATTGTAAATTGTCCCCTAGTGTGTGTGTAGGATAGTGCTAGTGCCGGGGGAGCGCTGGTCGGTACGGACTCGCCGGGCCGAAGGGCCTGTTTCCACGCTGTATCTCTATGTGTCTATGCAACGTCTCAGACATTCAAGGTTTGTTCTGCTTGTCAACTGATACTCCATGGAACCTCAACACCTGAAGACTCGAGAGGCTGCAGCTGCTGGAATCTTGAACAATGAGCAAAGAGCTGGTTCAGCGTCCGTGGAGGGGATGGGCAGATGACACCGTGGGTCAGGACCCTTCTTCAGTTGGAGAAGGTTCCCCGACCCGAGCCACCACCAGCTTCATGAACCCTACCTCAGCTCTGAGCGCCCCTGAACTTTCCAAAGTGTGCCTTATTTAGTGGTTTTTCATGTTGGTTATCGAGATGCAGCGTAGAAGCAGGCCCTTCGGCCCACTGGATCCGTACCGCCCAACGATCATCGGTTCACACTAGTTCCATCCACACAATTTGGACAATTTGCAGAAACCAATTGACCTGCAAAACCGCACGTCTTTGGGATGTGGGAAGGATTTGAGTATAGGAGCAGGGAGGTTCTACTTCAGTTGTACAGGGTCTTGGTGAGACCACACCTGGAGTATTGCGTACAGTTCTGGTCTCCAAATCTGAGGAAGGAGATTATTGCCATAGAGGGAGTGCAGAGAAGGTTCACCAGACTGATTCCTGGGATGTCAGGACTGTCTTATGAACAAAGACTGCATGGACTCGGTTTATACTCTCTAGAATTTAGGAGATTGAGAGGGGATCTTATAGAAACTTACAAGATTCTTAAGGGGTTGGACAGGCTAGATGCAGGAAGATTGTTCCTGATGTTGGGGAGGTCCAGGACAAGGGATCACAGCTTAAGGATAAGGGGGAAATCCTTTAGGACCGAGATGAGAAGGACTTTTTTCACACAGAGTGGTGGGTCTCTGGAACTCTCTGCCACAGAGGGTAGTTGAGGCCAGTTCATTGGCTATATTTAAGAGGGAGTTGGATGTGGCCCTTGAGGCTAAGGGGATCAGGGGGTATGGAGAGAAGGCAGGTACGGGATACTGAGTTGGATGATCAGCCATGATCATATTGAATGGCGGTGCAGGCTCGAATGGCCGTATGGCCTACTCCTGCACCTAATTTCTATGTTTCTATGGAACCGAAGCACCCTGGAGGAAACCCACACGGTCACGGGGAGAACGTGCAAACTCCACGCAGACAGCACCTGAGGTCAGGATTGAACCCGGGTCTCTGGCGCTGTGATGCAGCAACTCTACCGCTTGCGCCACCGTGCCCCCTCAGGGGTACGGAGAACACTAAAGATTGCACAGTGGCCTGGTTGGGTAACTTGGACGTCCACAAGTTGGAAAGTAGTCAACACTGCCCGGTCCATCGCGGGTACTCACCTCCCCACCATTGAAGGGATCTACAGGAGGCTCTGCCTCAAAGAGGCAGCCAGCATCATCAGAGACCCGCACCACCCTGACCACACTCTCATTTAACCCCACAAGGGCCACATCTAACTCCCTCTTAAATATAGCCAATGAACTGGCCTCAACTACCCTCTGTGGCAGAGAGTTCCACAGATTCACCACTCTCTGTGTGAAAAATGATCTTCTTATCTCGGTCCTAAAAGGTACAGGAGCCCGAGAACCGTCACCACCAGCTTCAGGAGCTGGTTCTTCCCAGTCACCATCAGGCCACCCCGCACAACACTAACCTCGAGCCCACATCAGCACCAAACCGCTGTGGACAATGGAGTTTGTTTGGGTTGCACGACACACTTCAGCTTGCATTGTCGTGGTGTGGTTACCTAGCATTACTGATAAATTATTGTATTGCGATGTATTGCACATGTATTTGTAGCAATGTTACAAAATTTTGAGATTTTAAAAATCAAGTCTGCAATTTATCCCATCAGATAAAGCATAAAAAGAAGTTTAATTTGACAACTAATTCACTTTCATATCTTCAGTATTAAGAAAGTTATGACCATTTTCATACTCGGAAATTAGCATCTTGTTCCCCATTGCCTTTCAATTGACTTAACTCAAAAGCTGTGATCTGGAACAGTTAAAAGCCCATAACTTTCTTAAAAATTAAGAGAACTCAATGAAATGTTCAGTTATTATAGATTGAAGCATTCTGAAACAAATATGAAACAATCTTACTTGGATGACCTGAAATTAAAGCATATAATTAGTTAGTTATCTAATTGTAGCTAATTACAAAATTCAATGAGTAGATCTAAACATCTATCCATTTCTTAAGAAAAGATAAACTTTTTTTAAATTGCCTAAGTGTCCAAATAACATTCACACAATAATCCACAATATAACATAATTTTTAAATCTCATTTTCATTAATTTCTGGGCCAAATGGAAGGAATTTAATGTTTAATGCCTGTAAATTAATGGCCATTTAAATCAACTAGCGAGTGCGTTTTAGTGGAATGCGGTGGATTGGAACGTTGCGGTTTGCGGTGAAGTCGGGAGGAAAAATACTGTTGGTTCATACATTTTTTTGGACCCCATTTCGCAACATGAAAATATTATTAAAGCCTCCCGAAAAACCAACTTTTAATATAAAAATAAACTGTGTACCTTTTTTTCTCCCCTACGCAAAATCCTTCCCGTTGTCGGCGCTCACGGCTTTTGAAGGTGATTTTTAAATTACTCTAGATAATAAATAATCTAGCGTAATTTAAAAATACCTTCATGAATGAAATGTCGCAGCGATTTTTCTTCCGCAACAAAATCGCCCGACATGGATCGATTTTCCCTGCCTGTGGAAAAACGGCACTTTAAGCCCGCCCCCTCTGAAAGGCGCCAAAAGTCACGCACACGGGGAGCGGCAGAACTGCAGCGCTGCTCAAGGTAAGTTTTGTAACATACCTAGTATTTGTGGTGCTGTTGCATTTGTGTTGTCTGCAAAGCTGCGGCAGGTAAGAACCCCGTTGTTCTGGTTCCAATGAAACACTCTTGAGGTCAGGGACGAGGAAAACGGCCAATACATTAGGTTGGCGACATGTCCAACTCATTCAACTTTAGAATTGGTTCCAGTACTGACCCTGGTCTACTTCTTGCGTGTGGCATAGTTGCACAGCCCAAAGTTGGAGCTCAACTTGTTCTATTTGATCTTCAATAGACAATACACAATAGGTGCAGGAGGAGGCCATTCGGCCCTTCGAGCCAGCACCGCCATTCACTGTGATCATGGCTGATCATCCCCAATCAGTACCCCGTTCCTGCCTTCTCCCCATATCCCCTGACTCCGCTATCTTTAAGAGCTCTATCTAACTCTCCCTTGAAAGCATCCAGAGAACCGGCCTCCACCGCCCTCTGAGGCAGAGAATTCCACAGACGAGTTGATTGCATTCGTGAAGGTTGCAATCTCCCACCCCACTCACCCTGTCCACAGTACTCTACCGTCAAGGGCGCTGTCTCACACCTCCAGAGACCCTGGTTCCACCCTGACCTCGGGCACTGTGTGTGTGCGTGGAGTCTGCATGTTTAGTTTGGAGATACAGCGTGGAAACAGGCCCTTCGGCCCACCGAGTCCGCGCTGCCCAGCGATCCCCGCACACTAGAGCTACCCTGCACACACTAGGGACAATTTACATGTAAACCAAGCCAATTAACCTACATGGTTAAGCCAGGTAACCTACATACCTGAATGTTTGTTGAGTGTGGGAGGAAAGCAAAGATCTCGGTGGAATGTCCTCCCAGTGACCGCGTGGGTTTCCTCCGGGTGCTCCGGTTCCCTCCCGCATCCCAACGACGTGCGGGTTTGCAGGTTAATAGACCCTGTGTGAATTGCCCCCTAGTGTGCGGGGAGTGGATGAGAAAGTGGGATAACATAGAACTAGTGAGGGTTACACAAAAAGCTGGAGAAACTCAGCGGGTGCAGCAGCATCTAAGGAGCGAAGGAGACAGGCGACGTTTCAGGTCGAGACCCTTCTTCAGACTGGTCAGGGATCAGGGAAACGAGAGATATAAACAGTGATGTGGAGAGATAAAGAACAATGAATGAAAGATATAGAACTGGTGTGGACGGGCGAGCGCTGGTCGGCACGGACTCGATGGGCTGAAGGGCCCGTTTCATCTCTAAACTACATTCTGCTCCAGTCTGTGAAACAACATTTCATTCCTTTAGCCAGCGTTCTGGCCTTGTTGCCCCAGACCCTGGTCACTCACACCAAGGCCAAGGCCTAGACCAAGGCCAACACACCAATGCCTCTACCTCCTTGGAGGGCGAAGGAAACCGGGCAGGTCTACAATGCCTCTTAGCGACGTGCACAGAGGCAGCACCGCAAACATCTATGCATCGCTGCCTGGGGTGGCAACAGCTGTGAACAACTGTCGTACTCAGTGGGTATACTCAGTGGGGGGGGGGGGGGGGAGAGAGAGGGTTAGTGGGGGGGGTGGGAGGGGGAGTGGAGAGAGAGGGTAGAGATGGGGGGGGAGGGAGAGGAAGACAGGGGAGGGAGAGAGGGGGAAGGGGAGGGGAGAGGGGAGACATGAGAGAGAGAGGGAGGTAGGGAGAAAGGGGGAGGGAGAGAGAGACAGTGGGGAGATGGGAAGAGCGGGAGGGAGAGAGACAGAGGGGGGAAGAGAGGGGGTGAGTTAGAGGGAGGGGGGAGAGAGACAGAGGGGGGAGGGAGAGAGGGGGAGAGAGGGGGAGAGAGACAGAGGGGGAGAGAGACAGAGGGGGAGAGAGACAGAGGGGGAGAGAGACAGAGGGGGAGAGAGGGGGGAGAGAGGGGGGAGAGAGGGGGGAGAGAGGGGGGAGAGAGGGGGAGAGAGGGGGGAGGGAGAGAAGGAGAGGGGGAGGGAAAAAGGGGGAGGGGGAGAGGGACAGTGGGGAGATGGGAAGAGCGGGAGGGGGGAAGGAGAGGGGAAGGGAGACATGGGAGGGGGTGGGAGAGAGGGGGTGAGTTAGAGGGAGAGGGAGAGGGGGAGGGGTAGAGATGGGGTGGGGAGGAAGAGGGGAGGAGGGAGAAAAGGAGGGGAGGGAGAGAGGGAGGGGGGAGACAGAGAGGGAGGGGGGAGACAGAGAGGGAGGGGGGAGACAGAGAGGGAGGGGGGGAGACAGAGAGGGAGGGGGGAGACAGAGAGGGAGGGGGGAGGCAGAGAGGGAGGGGGGAGACAGAGAGGGAGGGGGGAGACAGAGAGGGAGGGGGGAGACAGAGAGGGAGGGGGGGAGACAGAGAGGGAGGGGGGAGACAGAGAGGGAGGGGGGAGGCAGAGAGGGAGGGGGGAGACAGAGAGGGAGGGGGGAGACAGAGAGGGAGGGGGGAGACAGAGAGGGAGGGGGGGAGACAGAGAGGGAGGGGGGAGACAGAGAGGGAGGGGGGAGACAGAGAGGGAGGGGGGAGACAGAGAGGGAGGGGGGAGACAGAGAGGGAGGGGGGAGACAGAGAGGGAGGGGGGAGACAGAGAGGGAGGGGGGAGACAGAGAGGGAGGGGGGAGACAGAGAGGGAGGGGGGAGACAGAGAGGGAGGGGGGGAGACAGAGAGGGAGGGGGGGGAGACAGAGAGGGAGGGGGGGGGAGACAGAGAGGGAGGGAGGGAAAAAAGAGAGGGAGGGGGGGAGACAGAGAGGGAGGAGGGAAAAAAGAGAGGGAGGGGGGAGACAGAGAGGGAGGGGGGGAGACAGAGAGGGAGGGGGGAGACAGAGAGGGAGGGGGGAGACAGAGAGGGAGGGGGGAGACAGAGAGGGAGGGGGGGAGACAGAGAGGGAGGGGGGGGACAGAGAGGGAGGGGGGAGACAGAGAGGGAGGGGGGGGGACAGAGAGGGAGGATGGAGACAGAGAGGGAGGGGGGAGACAGAGAGGGAGGGGGGAGACAGAGAGGGAGGGGGGAGACAGAGAGGGAGGGGGAGACAGAGAGGGAGGGGGGAGACAGAGAGGGAGGGGGGGAGACAGAGAGGGAGGGGGGGAGACAGAGAGGGAGGGGGGAGACAGAGAGGGAGGGGGGGAAAAAGAGAGGGAGGGGGGAAAAAAGAGAGGGAGGGGGGGAGACAGAGAGGGAGGGGGGGGAGACAGAGAGGGAGGGGGGAGACAGAGAGGGAGGGGGGGAGACAGAGAGGGAGGGGGGGAGACAGAGAGGGAGGGGGGAGACAGAGAGGGAGGGGGGGACAGAGAGGGAGGGGGGAGACAGAGAGGGAGGGGGGGAGACAGAGAGGGAGGGGGAGACAGAGAGGGAGGGGGAGACAGAGAGGGAGGGGGGAGACAGAGAGGGGGGGGGGAGACAGAGAGGGGGGGGGAGACAGAGAGGGGGGGGGAGACAGAGAGGGAGGGGGGAGACAGAGAGGGAGGGGGGAGACAGAGAGGGAGGGGGGGGAGAGAGGGAGGGAGGGGGGGAGACAGAGAGGGAGGGGGGGAGACAGAGAGGGAGGGGGGAGACAGAGAGGGAGGGGGGAGACAGAGAGGGAGGGGGGGAGACAGAGAGGGAGGGGGGAGACAGAGAGGGAGGGGGGAGACAGAGAGGGAGGGGGGGGGACAGAGAGGGAGGGGGGGGACAGAGAGGGAGGGGGGGGGACAGAGAGGGAGGGGGGGAGACAGAGAGGGAGGGGGGAGACAGAGAGGGAGGGGGGGGGACAGAGAGGGAGGGGGGGGGACAGAGAGGGAGGGGGGGAGACAGAGAGGGAGGGGGGGAGACAGAGAGGGAGGGGGGAGACAGAGAGGGAGGGGGGAGACAGAGAGGGAGGGGGAGACAGAGAGGGAGGGGGGAGACAGAGAGGGAGGGGGGGGGAGACAGAGAGGGAGGGGGGGGAGACAGAGAGGGAGGGGGGGGGGAGACAGAGAGGGAGGGGAGGGGACAGAGAGGGAGGGGGGGGGGGTTAGAGATGGGGGAGAGAGGAGACAGAGGGAATGTGATTTTCCCCTTTAAAGGGAGCCAGAGGAGCCAGGAGGTGAGTCATGGGGGAGGTCCTGTTGCTGCAGGAGCGGAACCGGGCGTGGGCTGAGCTAGGCTGGGCTGGGCTGGGAGAGACACAGCAGAGACGGAGCTGCCCTGCTACAGGTGACTACAGGCGGTGGGCAGGTGGCAACTAACAAGTTTCACAACACAACAGACCCACCGCCCCGGTGCAACACACACACCCACACCCACCAGGTATGGAGACACCCTCTCAAGCTGCTACACGGGGGGGGGGGGGGGGGAGAGGAGGGGGGAGAGGGTTTAACCTGTTGCATGAGAGAGAGGGAGCAGGAGATTGTGGAGAGGGGGGAAGAGATGAAAGGAGAGGGAGTGGGAAAGAGAGAGGTTGGGGAGAGAGGGAGTGGGAAAGAGAGGAGGGGAGATGAGAATAGAGGGGAGGGGGAGAGAAACCTATACAATTATAAAAGGACTGGACAAGCTAGATGCAGGAACAATGTTCCCAATGTTGGGCAAGTCCAGAACGAGGAGCCACAGTCTTAGAATAAAGGGGAGGCCATTTAAGACTGAGGTGAGAAAAAACTTTTTCACCCAGAGAGTTGTGAATTTGTGGAATTCCCTGCCACAGAGGGCAGTGGAGGCCAAGTCACTGGATGGATTTAAGAGAGAGTTAGATAGAGCTCTAGGGGCTGCTGGAATCAAGGGATATGGGGAGAAGGCAGGCACGGGTTATTGATTGGGGACGATCAGCCTTGATCATAATGAACGGTGGTGCTGGCTCGAAGGGCTGAATGGCCTCCTCCTGCGCCTATTTTCTATGTTTCTATGAGAGGGAGGGAAGGGGAGAGAGAGAGAGAGAGTTTAACCTGTTGCATGAGCAAGTGGGAGAGAGAGAGAGAGAGAGCAGGACAGGACATGGGGATGGAGGGGGAAGTTGGAGAAGAAAGGGGGAACGAGAGAGAAATATAAAAGGAGAGAGGGGGGAATAGAGAGAGGTGGGTGAGCAGGAGAGAGGGGAGGGGTTTCCTGGCTGTGATTCGCGAAGAGGACGGGGGTTGGGACAGGGGGAGGGAGTGGGTGGGGGCCTGGCCACCTCGCTGGGGGGTGTCGAAGCGAGGGGGGACTGTGGTGCCGAACTGCTCCCCCTCTCCTCCCCCTCTCCCCCTCTCCCCCTCTCCCCCTCTCCCCCTCTCCCCCTCTCCCCCTCTCCCCCCTCTCCCCCTCTTGTGGGAAGAGGCACACAATGCGATGGAACGTTACTTATCCCAGGAGGGAAATTGAGGGGCGGGTTTGTAAATCTGTGAATGGCCCCTGGTGTGCATGGAGTGGACGAGGAAATGGGATGGCATTAGTTGAGTTTGTGGTCACGTGTACCGAGGTACAGTGAAAAGCTTTTTGTCACGCGCTAACCAGTCAGTGGACCGAGTACACGTGATTACAATCGAGCTGTCCACAGAGTATAGATGCATGACAAGGGAATGACGTTTAGTGCAAGGTCAAGTCTGATTAAAGATGGTCCGAGGGTCTCCAATGAGGTGGATGGGAGGTCGGTTTTCCGGGTGTGGTTTCATCAATGTTTTGATGGGTAGAGAAGGATAGCCAGCTGGTAAACCAGGAGGTAAAGATCCCAGGTGGACACTAAAAGCTGGAGTAACTCAGCGGGCGGGGCAGGCAGCATCTCCGGAGAGAAGGAATTTGGCGACGTTTCGGGTCGAGACCCTTCTTCAGAAAGCCAGGGGAGAGGGAGGTACGTAGACAAGGAAGTGTGAGGTGTGAAACCAGGACCAAGGGAATGGGAGAGGATGTTGGTGAACTCTTGTCGGAGAGGAGGAGGACTTGTTCAAGGTTGCAGTCAGATGAGGCTCAATGCAGCCAAACTCGCAAACTGGCGTGCGGTTCTGGGCGCCCCCGTTACAGGAAGCACGTGGAGGCGCTGGAGAGGGTGCGGAGGAGGTTCACCAGGATGATGCCTGGATTAGAGGGTGGTAGATACAGGGAGAGGCTGGACACACTTGGACTGGATTCTCTGGAGGGCCGGAGGCTGAGGGGAAACTTGGTCTATAAAATTCCACGAGGCACAGATAGAGTAGACGGTCAGAACGTTTTTCCCCTTGGGTGGAAATGGCAGAGACTGAAAGGGCATAGCTTTAAGGTGAGAGGGGCAAAGGTGAAAGGTGATGTGCGGGGCAAGTTTGTTTTACGCAGAGGGTGGGGGCTGGAACGCGCTGCCAGGGGTGGTGGTGGTGGTGGAGGCTGATACCATAGTGGTGTTTAAGAGGCTGTCAGATAGGTGCAGGGAATGGAGGGATATGGACCATGGGCAGGTTGAGGAGATCAGTTGAACTTCTTCATGTTCAGCACAGACATTGTGGGCCGAAGGGCCTGTCGCGTTCTGTGCCCCTTCAATCACCCTCTCAGTTTGATTTGGCGTGGCGTTCGGACGTTGGCACTCTCTTTAATCTTGACCTTGTGGGCTGACGGGCCGGTTAGGTGTGTAAGCGCGGTGGCGCAGCGGTAGAGTTGCTGCCTTCCCGGGCCCGAGACCCCGGGGTTCCGCCCTGACTCTGCGGAGTTTGCACGTTTCAGTTTAGAGATGCAGCGCGGGAAACACGGCCTTCTGCCCAAACGGACCAGCGATCCCCGCACACTAACACCATCCTACACACACTGGGGACAATGTACATTTATACCAAGCCAATTAACCTACAAACCTGTGGGAGGGAACCGGAGCACCCGGAGAAAACCCACGCAGGTCACGGGGAGAAGGCGCAGACTCCGTGCAGACATGTACCCGCTGTCAGGATTGAACCCGGGTCTCTGGCGCTGTGAGGCAGCAACTCTACCACTTTCCTTGTCCCCTGGGTGTTCTCGGCCTCCTGCTCCGGTTTCCTCCCACACGCCAAAGAGACATTCCTGTTTGTAGGTTAATTGGCTACAGTAAAAATTGTAAATTTTCCTGTTAGTGTGGGTGTGTGTGTGGGTGTGTGTGTGGGTGTGTGTGTGGGTGTGTGTGTGGGTGTGTGTGTGGGTGTGTGTGTGGGTGGGTGTGTGGGTGTGTGTGTGTGTGGGTGGGTGGGTGGGTGTGTGGTGGGTGGTGGTGTGTGTGTGTGTGTGTGGGTGGGTGTGTGGGTGTGTGGGTGGAGTGTGTGGTGGGTGTGTGGGTGGGTGGGTGTGTGGGTGGGTGTGTGGGTGGGTGTGTGTGGGTGTGTGGGTGGGTGTGTGGGTGGTGTGTGGGTGGGTTTT